>VZQC01010984.1:1518465-1584394 GCA_009823505.1 Rhizomys pruinosus | reverse complement strand
AGGGAAGGGAATATTTACTACAAAAATGTAGCATTTTGTGAGATGCAAGTTCTACGTCATGGGAGATATTCCAAGAGAAGCTGCTTATGGTAAAGCAGCAACAACTATTATATGTTGAGCACCTATAATGTACCAGACACTGTGTTGTGAACATGCACAAACATGCCTTAAGCCTTACCCCAGTTCTGTGAAATTGTTCTCTTTATTCTCATTTACTATTTTGATTTTATTTTTTTATTATTGAAGTTTTGTGCAATTCATCCAACATTTCTTAATCAAGTTTAAACCCATTCCCTCTTCCATGCCCTCCAACCCACCAGAGCGCATGCATTCTGCAATGCATGTATTGCACCTTTTTCTCAGTATTTTTTTTTTTAATTTTTTGATGCAGAAGTTTACTGTTTGGGGCAGAAATTTATAGTTTTGGTCAGTTCTTTGAACCAGTCTTCCTGTCGTTGTTGTTGTTCCCTTTAATTTGTATTGCTCCAAAATATGTGTATATACATGCCATACATATACCAAAGTTATGACTTCTGAAAATAACTATAGGTTAATTCCAAAGCATGTTTAGGGATTCACATTTTAACAGTAGAGTTACATGCAGGTAAGAAGAAATACTACTTTACAGTTTTGTTTTGCTTTTTACATGAGGTAAGGTTCATAGAGAAAGGTTATTTCCCTAAAATTACATGTTTAGGGTATAGGTAGGTGTGTACAGAGGCTGGAGAGATTGCTTAGTGGTTAGGACCTCTCCCTGGCTGTTCTTCTGGAGGACTTGATTTTGGTTCTCAGCACCAGAATGATGCATCCTAATTGCAGTTCCAGAGAATCTTTCACCCTCTTCTGGCCTCTGTGGACATTGCGTGAACATTCACACACATAAAATAAACATTTTTTTTTAAGTTCAAAAAAACCAAAGCACCAATGAGGCTGGAGAGATGGCTCAGTGGTAAGAGTACCAACTGCTCTTGCAGAGGACCCAGATTGATTCCCAGCACCCACATGGTGGCAAAGAACAGTCTTTAACTCCAGTTCCAGGGGAATCTGATGCCCTCTTCTGACCTCTGTGGCATTGTAAGACACAGGTGCACCAACCTACATGCAGACAGTACACTCATACACATAAAAAAAAAAAAAGCACCAAAATGAAAGATGAGAAAATACAGAAGGTTTTATTTGGGTGTTTAAGAGCCCTGGCTGCTCTTGCAGAGGACCTAGGTTCAATTCCCAGCACCCACATGATAGCTAACAACCATATGTAACACCATTCCAAGGAATCTGACGCCCTCTTCTGAGGGCATTGCACAACAATATATATTCAGGCAGTACTCTCATACATATAAAATAAAAATAGTAAATAAACTATTTTAAAATAAATAAAAAGAATAATAAGTAATAAATAAAAAGAATATAGGCAGAAATAGAAATTGAAGAGAGGTGCATTAAGTGACTTGATTTGCAGCCTTCCTTTCCTTAAGTCCACACTCACAATCAGTAGTAAAACCCTCTCTCAACTGATCTCTAATTTTAATTGATACTTTCAGATGTTTAGAATTTACTTATGAATGTCCTGCAGAATAAACTTGAAATCTGGAGCTGACAAGTGAAAGGTATGTCTGCAACAAATATAAAGACACTAGAATCCACACCCTAAAACTGATACTTTCACAACATTCTAACAGCACTGAGCAAATACAGCCTGTTTATCATATTTTAATCAATCACCTCTATCACCTTTGTGGCCTGTACTCTTCAGTGTACTGTTACTCAGAAAAAGTAAATTTCTGATACTTTATTTTTAAAAGACTAAAATTTGAAGAACAGATGAAATTCTAATTTGCAATCTATTTTCAGCTATTAGGGATGATTATTTAATGCCCCCTGGAATCCCCTACATAAGTTAGAGGCTTCCCTGGGTTATAAAAAGCAAGTGCCTTTCCCTGAGATTTGTCATACCCCATAGTAGGTTAAGACTCTCCAATCCAAATAAGCTCAGACTAAGAATAATTGCTAGAATAATGCTTCCTTAGAAAGTCCAATTATGTGGATTTATCCTTATTTTAATGGAGAGGTCAACATTCACATGATTCATTAATAGATATTCCAGTTAGACTCAAAGATACAGCACCCAGGTCCTGTCTAGAGTTAATATCATTTTAAACTGTATTCCACAAGCTGTTGTTTCCTCATCCATATTAGCTATAATCCAAATCTCCTTTCCATCCTCTGCTTGCTTCCCTAGTCAGCTGGCTCCTTCCCGCCTACTACATTATGGTCCCCTTCTAGTGATCTCACCTATGTCTCCAATGTGAAATGGAACAACAGCTCTGAGTATTCACCTTCTTCCTTATAATAAAAAGTCTTTGTATTTGAATTAACTACAAAATGCAATCTAAAGCCATGGCTGATAGACCTCACCTGTAATCCTGGGATTTGGGGAAAGTAGAGACAGCAGATAAAGAGCCCCAGGTCATCGTAGGCTACATAGCAACTTCAGGCCAGCCTGGGAGACATGAGACACTGTCTCAAAAAACCACACACACACACACACACACACACACACACACACACACACACACAGGGGTATCTAAGCTTTCAGACAAAAAAAAAAAAAAAGAAATCTTAGTGATGGCTCTAAATTTAGTCTTCCATTTGTTGTAGCCCAGGCCAGTAGGATATTCGGAAGAGACAGAAGCACAAAGATCACTAGTTCAAGGCCAGCCTGGCTACACCTTAGGTCCAGAAGCAAAATTGGCTTCAGGCGGAAGAGCACTTACTGTTCTTGTAGAGGACCCTGGTTCAGTGTTCAGCACATNACACACACACACACACACACACACACACACACACACACACATACACAGGGGTATCTAAGCTTTCAGACAAAAAAAAAAAAAAAAGAAATCTTAGTGATGGCTCTAAATTTAGTCTTCCATTTGTTGTAGCCCAGGCCAGTAGGATATTCGGAAGAGACAGAAGCACAAAGATCACTAGTTCAAGGCCAGCCTGGGCTACACCTTAGGGCCAGAGCAATGGCTCAGTGGGTAAGAGCACTAGCTGTTCTTGTAGAGGACCCGGGTTCAGTTCCTAGCACATAGCAGCTAACAACCATCTACATGTCCAGTCCCAGAGGATCTGATGCCCTCTTCTGGATTCTGTGGGTATTACACACACATGGTGCACACATACATGCGGGTAAGTCATCTATACACATAAAATAAAAATAAATAATTTTTGAGAGTTTCATATGTGGTTATTGTATTTCCATTGATCTCAATCTCCTACTGAAGCCATGCTTCCCAGAGCATCCTACTGAAGTATGCACCCCAGAGCTTCCTACTGAAGCCATGCATCCCAGAACATCCTACTGAAGCCATGCATCCCAGAGTATCCTACTGAAGCTATGCATACCAGAGCATCCTACTGAAGCCATGTATCCCAGAGTATCCTACTGAAGTCATGTATACCAGAGCATCCTACTGAAGCCATGTATCCCAGAGTATCCTACTGAAGTCATGTATACCAGAGCATCCTACTGAAGCCATGTATCCCAGAGTATCCTACTGAAGCTGTGCATCCCAGAGCATCCTACTGATTCTTGTTGTCTCTAGTCTCTTCTTTAGTATATGCATTGTACATGAGAAGCAATAGATAACCCAGAGGATTTACAAGGCTGTCAGGCTTGATATAAAAGTGACAAGAAGGAAGACTATCATGCAAAAGAGGAAGTGGGGAATCTTATCTATGATATTCTGACCTACCTTGCTGGTGCTAGGGAAGAGGAAGTGGGTTTGAGAACACGCATTGCTCAAAAAGCCTTCAAATGAAGCCAAGCATAGGGACACAGGCCCTTCATCCCAGAACGTGGGAGGCAGAAGCAGGTGAATCTCTGTGAGATCAAGGCCAGCCTAGTCTCCATAGCAAGTCCAGATCAGCTTGTGCAACAAGGAAACACTGTCTCAAAAAAACAAACAAGGTGTGGACATACACTTGCAGCCCACACAACAGCAGCATGCGTCCAGGTGAGGCCCATTTGCCTTGGTGATTTGTGCACCCCTCCTGTCCTGTGGAGACTTGGTATCACTCAGAAACCTCCAACATTTGGGTTCTAGCATGGCGTGAGTGGAGTTAGACTCGCAGACAGCACAACAGTATGCCCCCAGTCCTGGACTTGAGTGGATGTACACTCACAACCCACACAACACCAGTGTGTGCCCAGGTGAGGCCCACCTGCCTTGGTGCTTTTTGCACACCTCCTGGCCAATGGAGGCTTGGTAGCACCTGGAAACCTCCAACCTTCAGGTTCCAGAGGGTATCATGGGTGGATTTAGACTTGGAGACAACAGACCAACAGGCAGGCCAAAGTAGCAATACAGCCCCCACCCCCAACCTCGTGAAGCTGTGTTGCAGAGGATTTAGCAGGCACAGTATTAGTGATTATAGTCTGTTCAGCCAATGTTGAGGTACCAGAATCCAAAGAAACAAATAAACAAACAAATCCACATGTCAAAAGACACAAAGAAAAAACAACATGGGAAAAGCTCATAATAAACAGACACCAAGCTCTACCAATCCTAAAGAAGATTCCTACAATGAGATCTTCCTGGAAGCAAACCAAGACACAGCTCTTAGAAGAAAAAATGCAGACATATTCAAAGAAATCAAAGAATGTAAAGAACAAGTCAGAGAACTAAAGAGAGAAAATGACAAACTCCAGAAGGAAGTGGAAATCCTGAAAAGATCCTAGGCCAAAATGAAAAAGAAAATGACCAACAAAACAAGGAGCCACAAGATGAGAATGACAGACACCAGAAGGAAGTGGAAATACTAAAGAAATTACAGGATGAAATGAAAAAGGAAATTGAACATTCATCCAAACAGGAAAGGATGGGAAAAAGCCTCAGAATCAGAATGGAAGAAGCAGAAAAAAGAATATCAGACCCACAGGATAACATGGAGCAACTAGAATGCTCAAGTAAAGATTATGAAAATTTAAAAAAAACACAAGAGCGGAACAACTAGGAAATGAAAAGACCAAACCTCTACATCATAGGGATAGAGGAAGGGGAAAAAAATCCCAAGACAACACTATTGACCAGATCTTCAACAGAATAATAGAAGAAAACAGATAATAGAAGAACATTTCGCCAAACTCAAAAAAGAAAAACCCATACAAATACAAGAAGCACATAGAACACCAAATAGAGAAGACCAGAAAAGAAATTCCCCATGCCATATAATTGTTAAAACACTAGATGCTCAAAACAAAGACAAAATACTGAAAGCCACAAGAGAAAAAAAGATTACATATAAGGGGAAACCTATCAGAATCACAGCTGACTTCTCAGTGCAAACAATGAAAGCCAGAAGAACATGGACCAAAGTATTCCCAGTGCCAAATGACTTAAGGTGTCAACCCAGACTACTATACCCAGCAAAAATGTCAATTATAGTTGAAGGAAAAAGAAAAATCTTTCATGATAAAAACAAGATGAACAAATACATGTCTAAAAAACCCAACACTTCAGGGGCTGGAAAGATGGCCTAGCAGTTAAGAGCACTGACCACTCTTACAGAGGACCTGGGTTCGATCCCCAGCACCCACATGGCAGCTGAGAACCATCTGAAACTCCAATTCCTGGAGAACTCCAGCTCCAGGGGAATCTAACACCCACTTCTGACCTCCGCGGCATTGCACGACATGGGTGCACAGACTTGCATGCAGACAGGACATTCGTACACATACAGAAATAAATAAAAAAAATTAAAAAAAAGAAAAATATAGTACAACACGACAAAACCTGTAGGATATTTTAAAAGCAGTCTTGAGGTGGAAATTTATAGCCCTAAGTACCCATACTAAAAAAAAATAACAGAAAGGGAACAAATAAACTGCAGCTAAAAACACTTGAGAGACAACAACAAATGAACCTGAAACCTAACAGACAGGAAGAAATAACAAAAATCAGAGCAGAAATCAATGAAATAGAAACAAAGAAAACAATACATAGAATCAACGAATCCAAAAGCTGGTTCTTTGAAAAGATAAACAAAATAGACAGACCTCTAGTCCAGTTAACCAAAAGAAAGAAAGAGCAACTCCAAATCAATAGTATTTGTGATGAAAGGGGAAACATCACAACAGAGGAAAAGATCCAATCACCAGACATGGTGGCCCACGCCTTTAATCCTAGCACTTGGGAAGCAGAGGCAGGTGGATCTCTGTGGGTTCAAGGCCAGCCTGGTCTAGAGAGTGAGCTCCAGGCCAGCTGGGACTAAAGGGAGACCCTGTCTCGAAAAGACCAAAAAGAAAAAAAGAAAGAAAGAAAAGATCCAGGCAATCATACAAGAATACTTCAAAAACCTATACTCCACTAAATTTAAAAACACAAGAGAAATAGATGAATATTTGAAATCCTGGGAACCAACAAAGCTTAACCAAGAAGAGACTGACAGTTTAAACAGAACCATAATATTTGAGGAAATTGAAGATGTAATAAAAAACCTCCCAACTAAAAATGCCCAGGCCCAGATGGTTTCACAGCAGAATTCTATAAAACAATTAAAGAGGTCCTACAACCATTACTACTCAATCTGTTCAGAAGGATACAAACAGAGGGAAATCTCCCAAATTCCTTTTGTGAAACCAGCATCACTCTAATACCAAAACCAAGTAAAGATACAAGCAAAAAAGAAAGCTATAGACCCATCTCATTAATGAATATAGATGGAAAAATTCTCAACAAAATACTTGCAAATCACATACAGACCCACATCAAAAAGATCATCCATCATGATCAAGTTGGATTCATACCAGAGATGCAGGGGTGGTCAACATATGTAAATCAATAAATATCATAAAACATGTTAATGGACCAAAAGACAAAAACCACACAATCATTTCAATTGATGCAGAAAAAGCCTTTGATAAGATCCAGTATCCCTTCATCTTTAAAGTCCTAGAGGGAACTGGACTGAAGGGAAGATTCTTCATAATCAAAGCCATATATAGCAAACCCACTGCCAACATCATCCTAAATGGAGAAAAATTGAAACCATTTCCCTTAAAGGCAGGAACCCAGAAAGACTGCCCCTTATTGCCACTCCTCTTCAACATAGTGCTTGAAATGCTTGCTAGGGCAATAAGACAAGAGAAGGAAATTAAAGGAGTATTAACCAGAAAAGAGGAAGTTAAACTATTCCTTTTGCAGATGATATGATAGTTTACCTAAGGGTTGCTAAAAACTCCACCAGAAGACTTCTAGAAACAGTTAAGAGTTTCAGTAAAGTAAAGTTAAGTAAAGTAAAGTTCAGTAAAGTTTCAGTAAAGGTGGGATACAAAATTAACCTAGAAAAATCAGTAGTCTTTCCTTATACCAACAATAAACAGTGGAGACAGAATATAGCCACTTCCCACTCACAATAGCCTCAATAAATAAATAAAAATAAAATACCTGGGAACAAACCTAACCAAAGATACCAAAGACTCTACAATAAAAATTTTAAACCCCTGAGGAAGGAGATTGAAAATTACATCAAAAGATGGAAAGACTTCCCATGCTTATGGACTGGAAAAATTAATATAGTAAAAATGTCCATTTTACCCAAATTGCTATACAGATTCGATGCAATCCAAATCAAAATCCACATTAGCTTCTTCCCAGACTTGGAAAAAATCCTTAAATTCATATGGAAAAACAAAAGACCCCAAGTAGCTAAAGCATCCCTGAGTGAAAAATGCAATACAAGGGGATTGCTCTACCAGACTTCAAGCTATTGTACAAGGCCATAGTCATAAAGACAGCCTGGTACTGGCACAAAAACAGACCTGTTGACCAATGGAACAAAATTTAAAATCCAAACTTGAGCTCATACAATTTCAGCCACCTCATATTTGACAAAGGGGGGAAAAAAAAAACCTCAATGGAGAAAGGATAACATCTTCAGCAAATGCTGCTGGCAAAACTGGATCATCATTCGTAGAAGAACAAAGTTAAGCCCTTACCTCTCACCCTGTGCAAAAATCAACTCCAAGTGGATCAAAGATCTCAATATGAAACCCAAAACCCTGAAGTCGATAGAAGAAAAAGTTGGCAACAACCTATAAGACATAGGCATAGGAAAAGACTTTCTAAATCAGACAGCAGCTGCACAGGAAATAAGGTCAACAGTTGACAAACTGGACCTCATCAAACTCAAAAGCTTCTGTACAGCAAAAGAAACAATCAAGGAAGTGAAGAGAAAAACCTACAGAGTGGGAGGAAACCTTCACTGCTGGTACATCTGACAGAGCATTAACATCCAGAATATATAGACTACTCAAAAAACAAAGAAGAAAACAAATCATCTACTCAAAAGATGGAGTAAAGAGCTGAACAGAGACTTCACCAGTGAGGAAGTAAAGATGGCTGAGAAACATCTTAAAAAGTGTTCAACATCATTAATAATTAATGAAATGTAAATTAAAACCACTCTCAGATATCATCTCACTCCTATAAGACTGGCTAAGAACAAGAAAACAAAAGACACCAAATGGTGGAGAGGTTGTGGGGAAAGGGGAACACTCATCCACTGCTGGTGGGAATGTAAAGTTGTACAGCCATTATGGAAAGCAGTGTGGAGAACTCTTAAAAGACTCAAAATGTGGAAGAGGAGGCGTGGTAGATTGTAAGGACTGCAGAGAGATAGGGGTGAATCGTGAGACTACGGGAATATAGTCTGGACTCCTAACTGATCGACATGCCTGTGCATACAAGCTTCTCTAACTGGACTATGGGAACCTTGGGTTGTTCAAAATTTGGACATAGATACTTGCAAAATGCACCAATTACCTAATTGTATGACATACTGAGTAACATCAATGTTATCTGCAAACAACTGTGTCGTTATATTGTAGAATCCCTTAAAAATAAAAAAAAATTTAAAGAAAGATTCAAAATGAGCCTACAACCTGACCCAGTCATATCATTCCTGGGTATATACCCACAAGACTCATCTTACCACAAACATACATGCACATCCATGTTTATTGCAGCTCTCTTCACAATACCAAAGAGCTGGAACCAACCCAAATGCCCCTCAACAGATGAGTGGATGAAAAAAATGTGGTACATCTACCCAGCGGAGTACCATTCATTGGTAAAGAAAGATGACAGCGTGAACTTTGCAGGTAAATGGATGGAACTATGCTAAGTGAAGTAACACAGTCCCAGAAAAACAAAGGGTGAATGGTTTCCTTCATTTATGGATGCTAACACCAAATCCCCAGATGAAAGGCAGGCTGAACAACATTATTGCTATATTTCTTTTTATCTGAAAGCAACTATGTTGTTATAATGTAAATCTCTTAACCGGCTCTAACCACTTATTTTCTGGTTCTGTAATTACTGTATTCATATTTTAGAGTAATATAAAATTAAAGGAGGAAAATGTGAATTCCTAAACATAAAAAAAAAGACTGAAAGATGCTCGACAGTTATGGCAGAATGTGTGATCTGAAGTGGGGTGGGGGGAAGGGAAAGGGGAATGTCTAAATTGAATACGTCTAAATTGAACTGAAAAATGATTTCTGAAATACACAAAACATCAAAAAAAGTATTATATTAAGCTGGGTGTGGTGGTGCATGCCTTTAATCCTAGCACTTGGGAGGCAGAGATAGGAGGATCTCTGTGAGTTCAAGGCCAACCTGGTCTACAGAGTGAGTTCCAGGACAGCCAGAGCTACAGGGAGACCCTGTCTCAAAAAGACCCCCCCCAAAAGTACTATATTTAAAAAAGAATAATAAATAAAATGTTTAAATGTGTGTATTTTTGTCTATACTTATACAGTCTATGACAAGAGAATTACATCTATATTATCACCGAAAATTTTTGTTAAAAAACATGGATACATAAAGCAATTATTAAAGTAATACTGAAGTTTATTTTGATTCATCAAAAAAAACCTTTAAATAAGTTCAAGCTGCTATCACCCAAACCCATAATTCTCAAATGCAAAAGTAGATCAAAGAACCCCAATAGTTACAGATCCAAAGATAATGAGGATCTCATAATGAAAAATTTAAAAATATGTAATCCATGGAACTGTGAGCTATGCAGAAAAGGAATGTAAAGAGTCTAATACAGCAAGATTTCAGATCCCACAAACATCACACAAGTTATGGAGCACCATGTTTAACAGAGCCAGATTTAAGTTTGAAAATAGAGAAATATATAACTAGAAATGGTGCTTCTGTAAATAAGCACCATGTGCATGCAATGTCCACAGAGGCCAGAAGAGGGCGTTGGTTCTTCTGGAATTGAATGGTTGTTAGCCACCATCTGGGTACTAGGAATCAAAAGCAGGTCCTCTGGAAGAACAGCAAGTGTTCTTAACCACTGAGTCATTTCTCCAGGCCCTTCTCTACATTTTAAACTCAATTCTTCTTTCTCTGTATTTGAACTTATATCTATTGAGATTTTATAACTTATCTGTTCATTTGTTGCTATGTTTTATTGGTACTAGGGTTTGAACTCAGGTTCTCCACATAGTGAGCACACATTTTACAACTGATTTACACTCCTAACTTAAGAATCGTTTCAAAAGCTACCGCTTCTTCATAGCTACTATCACACCATCCTATGCTCAATAGTAAGATACTGTGCCAGAAAAAGTAGCAAAAAAAAAAACCTTGACCCCCCCCAATCTCTCCTTTGTTCTACTAGGGAGAGGAGAATTGATGTAAGGTAGGTAGAAAGTGAATTGGGATGGGAAGCGGGGTTGGGGGGGGGGTCCTGCACAGGGAATCAAATAGCTTTCCACAATGGTATTTACATATGAGTTACGTAGTAATAATAGACTAGGAACTGAATTGAGGCGGGAAGAAAAGTTAAATGGAAAAATGGATAATGAAAAGATGGAAA
Source organism: Rhizomys pruinosus (assembly GCA_009823505.1). Taxonomy (NCBI): domain Eukaryota; kingdom Metazoa; phylum Chordata; class Mammalia; order Rodentia; family Spalacidae; genus Rhizomys; species Rhizomys pruinosus. The sequence goes on along the minus strand of VZQC01010984.1, from coordinate 1,573,492 downwards.
AGAGAATTAAAAATGGTGAATGCACTTTAATAGAAGAGTTCACTGAACGCCAGCGTGGACTGACTTATGAACATCAGACATGTTGAACATACTTTAATGTTCTTTCTTTCTTGGATAATACCAAAATGGTTTCAATTTTTAAAAAGGAAATTTGGCATGAAAGGGTTCTGTAACATAGCCTGGCCACTTATGGGATTTGGGGTAAAAAATGTAAACCAGCTGTGATACTGAGGTTTAAGAATCATCTGTTGTCCATATTCAGTAGCTTTTCCCATGGAATTATAAAAAGAATTGTTTGATGGATAGTCTATACCCTAATTATGTAATTACACAGTAGAAAAGAACAGCTGAAGAGAAGTTACTCCATCCTCATGTCCAATGCCTGCCTAATCTGTGCCCCACAGAACAGTGAGTCCTTGCTCTGCCACACACCATCATTTTATCAGGAAAGAATGAAATGTTGGTTTTCACATTGGGATTAGAATATGTATGATCAAACTGGTAGAGGTAAAATTGAACTAATCTCAAGCTTCAGCCTAGACAGCTAACAAATCCAAGTGAGTTATCATGATTTTAAAATATACTTAGGGGAAAGTGTTCTTTACTTTGTTCTTATATTCTTTCCAACTGCATCCAGTCCTAAAGCCACAATATAGAGCCCATACCAGCAGATAACAATATTAAGGGCAAATGCCTAAGCTTTCCAGGTGTGAACCGAATGAAAGTTCCAGAACCTAATGGAGAATCTGTCAGTAGTCACTCATCTACCTGACCAGCTCCTTCTGTGATCTTGTTGTCAAGAGAGATTATATGTACTGTGTCTCTCAAAAGAAGAGATCTCTGCCTTCCAGGTTACAGAACAAAAGTGAGGAAAGTCTTATCATTACTGTTTGCCATAGGAATGGCAAAATGGAAAGTCAGAGAAATAAAGCCACTCACCAGCTGAGTTGCCCCAGAAGCCTGGCATCATTGACATCAATATTCATAAAGTGTTGGAGGAGTAGAGGGGCAAGAAATGGGAAGAGGGATGCAGAAGCTTTGTGTGCCAAGCAGGTGACTGCAAGGTGTCCATAGTAAGACATGTGCTGCCTTTAATTTTTGTCCTTCATGAAAACCGTGTGGACACTGGATCTATTTGCATAGATAGGGAACATTTTGGAAAGGGGAGAGAGTTGGCTAAAATAAACAGAAGTGAAATAAATGTTGACAAAATGTGTCAATCATTCCAGGGTAAAACATCTTGTACCCATTTCTCCTTTCTCTGCTGGCTTTCCTCCTTTGCATATTGGCCTCTCTTCACCTGTGGGGTGTCTGGGCAGCCGCCAGATGCTCTCCTGGCAAAGCCTGTGTCCTCACAACTCCAGCAACCTATCTTACAAAGCTATAGCACGCAGCATGGGGAAGGATTCAAGATGTATTCTTGGGCCACTGGTACAAATTACAGAAAACAACTAGTTCAAATTCCAAAAGAAAGATGCTGACTTTCAGCCATTGATAAGGTCATTTATGCTGGATGATCTGCCAGTGGAGGAGAGGCAGTGGTTGTGCTTAGTGGAGAACTGGGAACATCGCTTCCAGAGAAATGGCTTCCCATTTCACATGACATCCAAGAGTTATATCACTCCCTGTAGTCCCACGGTATAATAAGAAGTCTGTAGCTTTCATTCTGTAAAAATTATTAATCATTTGTGGCTGAAAAATGAATCAGTGAAGTTAACCTACATTGTCAGGTTTGATTTATCTGGAGGTAAACAACATTCTAAGAGGATTTAGTGGGCTAGTGTTTAGTAAAGGGGTATGTCCAGGTCGTGGCACCACACAGATTGAATGTCCAAACATTTAAAAGCTCTTTTATCATTGGACTGAATACGAAAATGACAGCCATCATTTGGCGACCTTAGAATGTCCCAGCTATTTGTAACAGACTTTCAGTAGTGAATCTAACTTCCTATCAGGCTGGGGTTAAATAAATGACAAGATATTTTTCTAACTTTAAGATTAATATTGAACTCCTCTGTTATAAATATGTTCTTCTGAATAGAACATTAAATTACAATTACTTGGAAGAGTTTCTGAGGGAGGAGTGAAGGGAAAGGTGAGGGTTTTTTCTGGTCCTTTTCAATTTATTTTACTGGTTGATGTCTTTCTAACTCATCATAATATTTTTCTGTCCATACAATGATTGCTACACTAACCACCTGTGCCACGCAAGCACCTGCCTCAAAAAGGCAATTTTTAGCAAAGATTTAAATTGCAAAATAGAATCCCAAGCCCCTGCCAAAACAAACTCACGTGTCGTTTGAAGAGTATGTTGTCTGCAAAGGAAGATTTTTCCTATGTGGCCCTTGATATGTAGACTTGATGGCAAATCTCTCTCTGTGCCTCTCACTAATTTTTTCCCCTCTCCTGTCAGCTGTTTCAGGTACTATCTTCAACAAGATGTCAAACAAACAAATGGAAAAACCCTCTCAAACTCTGAAAATAAACTACATCTGTATTCTAGACGTGATAGGAAAGCCACACCCATGAAATCTCCACAATATGATAATCTAACAAGATTTGTATAAAGACAAAACCCATTTGACATGCCAAGGTGGATGGGGATGGATTTCACAGTGTCCCAGATCAAGATGAAGAGCTGTAGGCAATCAATGGATGCTGAGAGAGAGGGAATCAGTTTTATTCAGATACTAGCTTGCTGAGAGGTTATCTAATCACAAGTAGGCAGCCCTACACACAAGTCAACGTGTGCACACTTAACTGGATTCAGTGCATTTCATATATATATATATGATATATATATATATATATCATATATATATGATGTGTATAAATGTGTGTATGCATATGTAACAAAAATAAGAGGACAAGAAATTGAGAGGAAGTGGAAGGTGGACATGGGTAAGTTGGAGGGGAACTAGGAGGGGGAAATAATATAATACTCATAACATGAAATTTTCAATTCCCTTCTGGCGATTGGGGTGACCCTTTTCAGAGGGTAACATAACTAAACAGGAGCTAGAAACTGACTGGACAGTTGAGGGATGAGAACCCCAAATTAACCAGACTCTTTCACAGCTGAGAACTTAAGGCTTCCTGGACCAGCCAGTAAAAAATATCTTTCTGGTAGCCCCGAAAGATCAGGAAAAGAAAGAAAAAAAGGAACAAAGGAAAAAATATAAAAAGAGAGAAGAATTACATACCAAGCCCTGCAGATTGATTATTTCACCAGAAAAGAAATGGAAATTACCCACTTTTTTTCTTTGTTTTGTCATTGTCATTTTGTATTGTTTCTGCTTTCATGTGAAAAAAAAAAAAACTAAACAAAAATAGTCCTGAGTTAACAACATCTTCAAACTACCAATGTCACAGAGGGGAAGAAGATGGAGACACTTCTACATTAAAGTCAGAGTTGAAATGTCCATAAGCAATGCACAAATTTATAGGATTCTGATTTGCATTGTCAGGATTTTACATATTACAGAATTGTTAATTTTCTTACTTGTAATAATGATACAAGTAGAACTAATTCAAAATTTATAGGAAATTAATGTTGGAAACCTTAGTGATGTTTGTCTAACAAAAAGATCTGTAAATTCACACTCTTTTTTGTTTGTTTTGTTTTGCTTTGAGACAGGGTCTCCCTGTAGCGCCAGCTGTCATGGAACTCACTCTGTAGACCAGGCTGGCCTTGAACTCACAGAGATCTGCCTTCCTCAGCCTCCCAAGTGCTGGGATTAAAGGCATGCACCACCACGCCCTGCTTAAAGACAGTTCTTAGCTGCCATATGGATACTAGGAATCAAAACCAGATCCTCTGTAAGAGCAGTCGGTGCCCTTAACCTGAGCCCTCTCTCCAGTCCCTGTAGTTCATACTTTTAAAAAATGAATGTTTTTTAATTATAAAAATAGCCTTTTAACTCTATAATTCACTGAAATGTATAGAGTTTGGGACTGGGCAAGTGTTTGTTTGAGTGGCTTCCTTAATCTAGTTATGTATTTTTTATGAGTTCATTACAGGAAAGTCATTAAAAAATAAAAATAAACAAACTTCTCTTAGTCATCATTCACTTACATTTGAGGGATATTTTGTGGCAAGAACACTTCCAAGAAAAATTCTGAGTGTGGCAGATTATGGAAATGTAGGATGATGATTTATGTTCTAGCTTTATTTGTTAAATACGACAGAGTTGGTGTTACAATTTAACCCTAATAAAGGTGCCTTTCCTCCACTCCATGTCCTCACCTTCCCAGAGTACAGTGGGAAGTAATAGAAGGGAGCCAGGCTCCAAGGAAAGACTTCTTCCTGGCCATAGGAAGCATCTACTAAGCCAGGCGTGATGGGCTCACCTTAAATCCCAACACTCAGGAGGCAGAGGCAGGCAGATCTCTGAATTTGAGGCCAGCCTGGTCTACATAGTGAGTTCTAGGCCAGCTGAGGCAACAGAGAGACCCTGTTTTAAAAAAACCTTATTATTAAGGTAGCTTGGCACTTCTTTCAACATGACCTGCTAATTCAGGGAGTCTGAAGCAACAAAAATTAATTCTGACTCCACATATAAAATCATGAAGAAGCCCCAAAATACCTTAACACTGAATTTCTTGTTGTTTTTTTTCTTTTCTGAAAAGGGTTGCTAAAAGTAGTTTTCTATGATACATCGGGAAGTTGTTTTAAGAAACAATGCAAACGTCATGCAGTAAATCTTACTGAGTTCAGTTTTTAAGGCAGATGAGGGTCTGGTCCTTCATGGGATTAAACCTTTTCATCACTGTGATGATCCACCATGAAAAACAGCAGCAAGAACTCAAAAAAATAGTTGAGAATAAGAAAAAAATTCAGAGTATAAAACAGTTTATAATTGACAAGGAATGGAACTAAAATCCCTTAAATGACAAATGGGCCCCCATTCCTGACACTTGCCTCTACTTAACTGCAAGGAGACCCACCTCTGTGGCACTCTGTGCTCCCATATATTTTTTTGAGCATGCTAGGAATGCAAGGCCCCACCTCCCTTTCTCAGTTCTGCATGAATAGTAAGCAATCTTACAGGAAGAAGCCAGACAAAAGAACTGGTTTGCTTATTATTTTCTATACAAAACAGTGCACCTCATAAGCTCAGTGTTCCTCAGCCACAGTACCAACAATCTACATGCATATAACCCCCTTTTATGTCTTGCCACCCCTGAGGTTGGGCTAGTCAAGAGAACCCATACCAATGTGCACTTCCTTAGTGTAAAGAACAGAATCCTGACTCAGAAATACCCTGTGTTTTGTCAGCATCCATGAAACTTACACTTGGCGTTGAAAGTAGGGTAAAACTCCAACCCCAGGTCTAGTTAGTTCTCCTACCTATTAATATTCCTTCCACACCAACATGTTAGATTCACCTTTGTGCCCCCTGACATGAGGTTTATGTGGAAGCAACCTCAAAGAGAAGAATATTGAAAAATTAGGTGCTTGAACTTTTATTCCCAACATAATAGAAAAATTTGTGTTTCATCTTATGTGAAAAAAAACTATGATTTCTAGATACAGAGTCCATATTAATGCTGAAAAGTGAAAAAAATTAGAAAAAATCCAGTGACCCACCTGAATACCAACACACATAATTCTCATGTCTTAGAGACAATAGAACTGCTTCCTGTTTGAAAGTCTTATACCTTATAAAGTTCTTCCATGCTTTTTATTATATACCTTAAAATATGGAGGTAGAAAAACATTAATATCCACTTCGGGACGAGAGAAGTGAGTTCACAAAGCAAACCCAAGAACACTCATCTTCGAAGCATCAGAGTTGAAACCCACACCTTCACCTAGAGTCCTAAAGTGTGTCATGCAGAAGTCACCAACCAAAACTGTAAACTTCTGTATCAAAAAAACCTAAAAAAGACTGAAAAAAAGATGCAAGTGGGACTTAACATGTACGGCAGAATGTATGAACTCTGGCGATGGGGGCACGGATGGGAGAACAGATCTAAATTTGATTAAGAAATGTTGTATGAGGGCTGGAGAGATGGCTCAGTGGTTAAGAGCACCGTTTTTGCATATGACCCGGGTTCGATTCCCAGCACCCACATGGTGGCTAAGAACCATCTCTAACTCCAGTTCCAGGGGAATCTGACGCCCTCTTCTGACCTCTGCAGCATTGCATGGTACGGGTGCACCAACCTGCATGCAGACAGTACACTCGTACACATAAAAAATAATAAATTAAAAAATTAAAAAAAATATTAGAAAAGAAATGTTGTATGAAATGTACAAAAGCTCAATAAAAATGTGTCAAATGTGTCATTATCACCAATACCTTAATGTATCCCCATTGCTTCATTTTTAATTTTTTATTTATTTTTTATGTGTATGAATGTACTGTCTGCATGTAGGTTTGTGCACCCATGTTATGCAATGCCTCGGAGGTCAAAAGAGGGTGTCGGATTCCCCTGGAACTGGAGTTAAAGACAGAAGGTTCTCAGTCACCATGTGGTCTTAACGGCTAGGCCATCCCTCCAGCAACCCCCCTCCCTTTTTTTGAGACAGGGTCTCCCTATAGCCCTAGCTAGCCTGGAACTCACTCTGTAGACCAGGCTGGGCTTGAACTCACAGAGATCCACCTGCCTCTGCCTCCTGAGTGCTAGGATTAAAGGCGTGTGCCACCACACCCAGCCCACATTGCTTCTTTTAAAGAAGAACAGATTAAATTTAACAGCTGTAGTCCTCCCAGTACCTTATTCTTGAGTGTGTGTATATGTTTGAGAAAGAATATAATTTTCTAATCGAAACCCTAAACAGCCTAAGAATCTTTTCAAATATTATCTTTTCTACCAATGCCTAAAGAGATAAAAAGTATACATTATACACATCTATGCAGTGTGATGTTTAAAACATGGTAAATATATCTCTTTCCTCAATATTTATCATTTGTTTATTTTCAAATCCTTTCTTCTAATTTTTTGAAAGGTATGCTATATTATTACCTGGTCACTTGGCTATATCTAACAGCACTCCAGAATTCTCACCCTTGTCTTAGTGAAACTTGGGGCTCACTGATGACCATCGTCCTTCTCTCCTTTCTCCCTGCTGCACCCAGCCTCTGGGAACAACCATTCCACTCTCACCTTCTATAAGATCATCATTATTAGATTTCACATATCAGTGAAATCACGCAGGGTCTACTTTCTGTGCCTGGCTTATTTTTAATGTAATGATATGTGATTCATTCAATGTTCTCATAAATGACAGGGATTCATGTTTTGTGCAGGTGAATACCATTCCATTGTACGGATGTACCACGTTTGCTTCATCCATTCACCAACTGAGAGACATTTAAGCTTTTCTTCCATTTACTGGATATTACAAATAGTGCTACAAAGAAAATGGAAGTTCTGATGTTTTCTGCAAAATACTGCTTTCATTTCTTTGGGCTTCAGATCCAACCATGAGATTATGGAATCATATGGTAGTTCTATATTTAATATTTTAGGAATGTTCAATGTTTTTTTGAATGCCATAGCTTCTCACACCTCATACTCAATCATACAATAAAATGAATAGAATTAGTCTATATATTAATTACAATGCATATTGATAAATTAACTGATGAGCAAGATTTTTCTTTTATAAAAGCAAATGTGATATCTGTTAGAATCATATTGGTAGAGGTTTTTAATTGATTTATCTGGTAATGGGGCTAGGTTTACACAATTATTAACAAAAAGTTTATTAGTTTTAAATCTCTAAAGTCCTTTCTCAAAAAAAAATAAAGTCCTTTCTCAAAATGTTCTAGAATTGTACATGAACTTTTAAAGGATTGCTTTTTTAAACTAGTCTTCCATCTTTTGAAATCATCTTAATTTATGGTAATATATTCTATCTCATGTTAAGTAGAACAAATTGCCTGAAAGGAAAGAAAAATGCACTTAAGTATTATACAAATCAGAAATCATTCATATTTCCACATTTTTCCAAAGAAAACTTTGAAATATTAGCAGTTAAAACTTCTCAGTTTTCAGTCTTGATATTCAGCATTGTTTTCTCTGAAATGCTGAGGACTTTTATCTGGCATGTCGGAAGAAAAGCAACCAGAGTTTGAATAACTTAGTAGTTCCACTTTACAGGATGCAGCTGGCTGAAAAAATAATCAACTCTCTAAATCAAGATCACGTTTCATAACATCTGATTTCTATGTAATTGATAAACCCTCTAATTTTAAGGGGGCAAAAACAATTCTTCATGTGTGTTTGGATTCAATGCAGGAGGGAAGGGAAAGTGGAGGCCGGAAACTTCCCTGACATAAAGAAGCTGAATGGTCTGCGTAGGTCAGCGAGTGCCAAGCCTTAGGGAGACGCTGCAGAAGGTTGTAGGCAACAAATCAACAAATTCATCTATCTTTTTTTTTTTTATTTCTGTATGTGTATGAATGTACTGTTGCATGCAAGTCTGTGCACCCGTGTCATGCAATGCTGCGGCGGTCAGAAGAGGGTCTCGGATTCCCCTGGAACTGGAGTTCTCCTGGAATTGGAGTTTCAGACGGTTCTCGGCCGCCATGTGAGCGCTGGGGATCAAACCCGGGTCCTCCGCAAGAGCGGTCAGCGCTCTCAGCCGCTAGGCCAACTCTCCAGCCCCGTGATTTCCATGTACACCTATCAATTGAATTCATGTACCATTCTTTTTTTTTATTATTTCTGTATGTGTATGAATGTACTGTCTGCATGCAGGTCTGTGCACCCGTGTCGTGCAATGCCGCGGAGGTCAGAAGAGGGTGTCGGATTCCCCTGGAACTGGAGTTCTCCTGGAATTGGAGTTTCAGACGGTTCTCGGCCGCCATGTGGGTGCTGGGGATCGAACCCGGGTCCTCTGTAAGAGCGGTCGGTGCTCTTAACCGCTAGGCCATCTCTCCAGCCCCCATGTACCATTCTTTATTCCATTATATATCTAAGACAAAAAATGCATAACCCAGAACCTACATAAGAGAGAAAAATCTATAACAATCACAACTGATACACAGCAGGAAATTTGCAATAGAGGAGGTAAGACAGAAAGAAGACAAGAGGGAGAGTGTGGACCTGGAGGAATGAACATGAGCTGCAGGAAAGAGGAAGAGAGTCTAAGAAGCCCCAATCAAGGCTGCCTAGAAAATGCGTGTGTGTTCTCATGGAAGACACTGTCTCCCCGTCTATTCAGAGGGGAGCTCTCCTCAAGAGGCTGACCTCATAGCAACAGTGAAGTTGATGAACTTGCTGGTCTTCAACCTGACACACAGTCATACAGACTTTAATTTCAACTCTCAATCTCTCCTCTCTCTATCTCTCTCTCTCTCTCTCTCTCTCTCTCTCTCTCTCTCCTTCATCGTCTATTCTTCATATCATCTATCTATATCTATATAAGTGCCTCAAGTTCAATTCAAACTAACCCCATATTATTGTTTATTGTCTCCATATTAATAAAAACAAAATTTTTATGTCTTAGAAGACATGACTTTTAAAACCTTCATAATAACACTAAGCCAAATGAAAACCAATGGTAGAATTTTTTTTTAAGCATGAAGGCAATATGCAAAGAGTTGAACAATTTGAACAGGTACAGGCTCAGACAGACTAACCCCAGCAAAAAAAAAAAAAAAAAAAAAAAAAAAAAAAAATGCAACTATCATAGCCAGGCGTGCTGGCAGGCGCACCACCTTTAATCCTAGCACTCTGGAGGCAGACGCAGGCAGATCTTTGTGAGTTCCAGGCCAGCCTGGTCTACAGAGTGAGTTCCAGGACAGCTGGGGCTACAGGGAGACCTTGTCTCGAAAAGACAAAAAAAAAAAAAATGCATATCATATATTAAGTTGTCCATTAGAATCTATTTAGATGCCTACTTCCCTAGTCCTAAGGATAAAGGATTAGTACCCATACTTAGCTACCAATGACCTATATTTTCATTTGATACCAGAAAATCTAGGAAAACACATGATGAGTGATGATTCTCCTCTTCGTGGGGAGGTAAGTACACATCCCAGGAACTAATGAATTCAAAGTCAAAGATATAATGAAAACTTGTTGGCATTGTTGTTGAATTCAGATAGAGTATTCAATTCCCCTCAACCTCATCAAAAAAGCAAAGTTATGCACATATGGAAATTCCCTAGTGAAATGCATTGGTTTATACAACTAATGTAGGTGAGTAATTGAGTAATTATAACAAAAGAGAAAAGGAGCTTGTTTTTGATTGGGTAAAATGTGTCCTCAATGTTCGTTGTTGTTGTTTTTGAGACAGGGTCTCCCAGCTGGCCTGCAGCTCGCTTTGTAGACCAGGCTGGCCTTGAACTCACAGAGATCCACCTGCCTCTGCCTCCCGAGTGCTGGGATTAAAGGAGTGCGCCAGCACACCTGGCATGCCCTCAAAAAAATTTTTTTTGGCCATTTAAAAACTCAGTTTTATTTATTTTCACACATTTCTTTTTTGAAATGCCAAACCCAGCTTCCATTCTCAGTGATATTGGTATAATTATACAACTTTGTATTTTTTCTATTCTTTATTTTTTAACAATAAGTAATAATTTATGTGTACAAGCATCCATCCCTGATGTAAAACCAATTGGCAAGCAGTTGTGCCCAAACCCACACAGCCCAAGGGTCCCACCATCCAGCCGGGGTGGGGGGAGGGGGCGGCTTGTATGTACAATCAAGTTGATCAAATAATTGTCCGGTCTATATTGCTGTATATAAGAGAGTTCTGAGCCATCACAGCTGACAGCCACAAAAGAACCTGCTCACTACTACTTTACAATGCTGGCCTTATGTGAGAAGATGCTCAGACATCATCTCCTTTTCCCGAAGGAAGTAAAAGATATTTAGATCAGCAGCAGACTAGGAATACGTGGCTCCTCCTAAGGCCTTTGATCCCTGAGATGCTTTCTCCCCAAGAGCAAATGGGATAAACTGTGCTCATATGTGGAATAAAAGAACTTCAGAACTTATGGACTCTCTGCTTCCTGCAGTACAAGGAAATAAAAGACATAATAGGTGGCTAATAAGAACATGAATCAGTGAATAAACACAGGGGCTACTGGGCTACCTATGTTCCCTTTAAGATGTCAGTATTACCCAACTAACAAACATAGTGCCAGCCTTCACAGACTTTTAACAAACTGATTAGAAGCGATGGACATTTTCTCAAAAGGCCCAACCACAGTGTGTAAAAAAATATTTATTCAGAGTTTTCACTAATACATCTCTTTCTATCACTGCTGAAAATTAGACAGGGCATTAATGACAGATTAAATCAAAGTCCACCACTTCGATTCCTAGATTTCACAATTAATGAGACCAAAACAAACACAATAAGTTCTGTAGGACGGGAGAATTAACACTTAAAATCAACCTGTATTATCAATAAATCACGGTTCATTTTCACAAATGGAGTTTGTTTCAATTCTCAGCTGTTGGATGATGATTTGACTCGGAGCAAAGGCAAGGGAATTGGGTAACAGCTGAGACGTGCTTGTTTGAATGAGGCCGAAAGATCCATTGCAGAATTTCAAAGAGTGTGAATTACAATTCCAATGATATCAGAAGCAACTAATTCTGTGCTTTAGAAGTGAAGACATAAAAGAAGTTTGAGGTTTTCTTCTTTGGAGGTTTAATTGAGAGCTGGGTTGTAATTCATTTTCATCCCTGAGTGAGTGGTAAAAATATACACAGCGGGTAATTCACACCACCTCGAAAACTGTTGGTGCAGTAAGAAGACTAATCAGGGTAAGCTTCCAGTAGCAAATTATCAGCTACAAATTAAAATCCTGCCTCATGCTTGCTAAAATAAGCCTTGCTTTTCACCAACACACGCACACGAATATTAGTAACTGTTGAGTTCAGCAGAACGAGAGATGAGGGATTCTACCTGCCTGCATTAGAGACAGCCTTGCAAAGGTGTGAATAAACTACACTTCAAACAATGCTAAATTTTGGGTATAAAAATGAAAGGTTGTCATAAGCCCAGGTGGGGTGGTGTTTATTCTGAGAATGGAAATGTAATGTTACATCCAACTAAAGAAACCAATGGATTCTGAAGAGAGTTTGAAACAGTGAACCTTGAAGTCCTCTGGGGGTAAATGTTCTCTCCAGCCATGTTTCTCAAAATAAAGACAAAAGACTGCAGATGCCAATAACAATTAATTAAAGTCCTGATGTTAATTAATCTCAAGGCAATAGAGAGAGGGGTAATAATTTTTTTAAGTCTTTGATTTTTCCGGGCTTTATGCCATAACCTCGATGTAATTTAGAAGTATATTTTTAGCATTTAACCTTCTCAGTGATTTTTGCTTAAATGATGTTGAAAATTGTTTCAAGAAAGCTGCAAAGTGGTTGTGATAATACATAAAGAGTTCAAAATGGCTGCACATGTCTGATAAATATATACGCTATATACACAATTATGCTATTGGCTTAAATGACCATAATTGCACCTTTTGGGCTGTAGATCCACTTTTAGTTCCATCTCTCTCCAAACAAAGCTCTTATAACAGAAATACAGACAAGGGTGCACAAATAGTGAAAATATTTTTTAACTTCAGCTAATTTTCTTATGCTCAAAATCTTGGTTATTTTAAGTTGGAAAATCAAAAGCACTGAAAAATACCTTACTGCCGATCAGCCAGTACTTGCAGAGAAAAAAAAAAATCCATGCAGTTTTTTTTAAAAGCTGGACAAACCTTGGGGCTGGAGAGAGGGCTCAGTGGTTAAGAGCACTGACTGCTCTTGCAGAAGACCCGGGTTCGATTCCCAGCACCCAATTGGCAGCCAAGAACCATCTTTAACTCCAGTTCCAGGTGAATCCGACACCCTCTTCTGACCTCCATGGCATTGCATGATATGGGCACACCAACCTACATGCAGACAGTACACTCATACAAATAAATAAATAAATAAATAAATAAATAAATAAATAAATAAATAAATAAATAAATAAATAAATACTGGACAGACCTACAGCATAGATGTACCCTTCCAGGGAGCTTTGGTTTGCAGGGTCTCTATCGCTAAAGGAGACCAGAGAGATACTTGTTCAAAACCTAGGCATTGCAGAGCTGATCCTGAGTGCCAAGCTTCAAGTCTAAAGAAAATTTAAACACTATTCTTGACATCTCTGGGCAGGGGAGGAGTGGAAGAGGCAGGCAGGAGAGAAGTTTACAAATGAAAATCTCTAGAAATAGCCTTGGGAACCCTTGTAACACTCCCACTGTGATGGCCTCACAAACCATTCAGTTTTTTAAATTCACAGAGGCCAGATGATGTTGAACCCTGCTTGGTAAACACAGAGATAGTTCTGAATCCATTGTATAAAAAGCTGTTCCCTAGGAGCCTACCTTAAGAATTACTTACAGGCCAGCCATGCTGAGAACTTTGTCTGCACTTTAATCAGCACAGTGTGTGTGTGTGTGTGTGTGTGTGTGTGTGTGTGTGTGTTTGTGTACAGGCTTGTGTGTGTATATGTGTTTGTGTTTGCTTGCTCTATTGATATCCTGACTTTTTTTTTTTCCTTATCTTTTTGAGACAGGGTCTCCCTATAGCCCCAGATCACCTGGAACTCACTATGTTGACCAGGCTGCCCTCAAACTTACAGAGATCCCCCTGCCTCTGCCTCCCAAGTGCTGGGTGGGATTAAAAGGCCTTCACCACTATGCCTGGTGATATCTTGATATTGAAAACAAAATTATCACAAATTCCGGAAAGTAGAGAAACAAAAATGGAGCCTTTTGTTTTCTTTAGAAGACTGATTGTTATTTTGTAAGACTGGTTATTTGTCTCCAATCATATTAAAAAGAACAGTTTCCATGTGCTGCCCGTGCATAGGATGTAAATAGACAGATACAAGGTCTTCTTGTTAAGCTGGATATCAGAATGTGCCTCAAACCATGTCCAATTTGCAATTCAAATTTCCCTCTCTCCAAGAATTTGGGGTCTTATTATGACCCACCATGCAGTCTGTGCCTGGCTGGTGTGAAGCCACTTTCTCTTGGCACGCTAACACCACAGAAGCCTACCTGGCACCCTCGTGTTTGGGTTGGGATCCCCGCAGAAACAGAAAACAAAACATCCACCTGTTTCATTTTCAAGGTCCATGAACGTTTCTCAGAAGAGTTAAGTGATACAAGAGTTTCATTAAATCTACTAAGATAACTGTTTGATGTGTTACTCAATAGATGAAACCCAAAACTGTTCTTTAAAAATCAGTTAAATTGCCTGAAGGAACAACAAATTCATACAGCAGCCCATTCTTTATGTTCTAAAGTGCAATTTATGGGGGCTAAACGAAAGTAAATGTCATACCTTTAATTTTGCCAAAAGTTATGTACAAGTCTATTATTCCCAATAATCACATAACGGAGAACCTTTCTGCTCAGCGGGGTGCCATTTTATAGACTTTAAAATTCACTAAGTTCAAGCAGCCTTCCTTCTAAATAATACATGTGCTAAATATGTCACATTAAAAGTGCTTTTGGCATGTAAATGATCCGTTTTCTCATAGAAATGCTTTTAAAGAATCTGAGCTCACTTTTTTTTTCCTTTCCCCTTTTTTTTTTTTTTTTTTGGAAATTCTAAGTGCATTGAATTTCATTGTCCTACAGAACCATGCAGAGTTGAGCGAAGTGAACTGCAGGGACAAACCAGCCCTTGTCAGCCTGTATACTTACGTATCATTTTGAACTGTCAGAAGTATAGAGAGAGTTATATTTGCTTCAACATTATTTTCCATTCCAATCCGGGCAAAATTTTCTCTTCTGCTCTCATTTTCCACCCTTGGAACTTAAGTAGAAAGTAGTTCCAAGTCTAAAAAGTTAGTATTTTTACTATTAAAACATAAGGCATGTGTGTGAATAAGCTTTCTGTGTACATATTTTATGTTTCACACTCTTTCCTTTTTATTGTATCTATAACATTGAACGATGAAGCTGATATTTTATGGGTGATTTAAAGGCTTGCCTATCAAAACTCTAATTCAAAATTCATATTACATGCTAATAAAACTGAAAGCCTATCACTCCTTCTTCCTCTTGTTGTTCCACTACGATGCTGCAGAGGCATGCCTTCCTACACAGCATATGAAGCCAACCAAGAGAGAAGTTCTTATAGTTTATGGCCTGACTGTTCTTCCTCCTCTGTCATGACATGTAGTAGAATTCGATGACATCACCCATCTTTTGCCTTTAGAGAATGTTTGCTCTTGGCTATAAAAATAGGGTAATGTGAAATCAACTTGGGCTTCTTGATGTCATTTGTACAAGTTGTGTCTCAAATACTGGTCAGCTTCAGAGTTCTAGAATTTTAATTTCACCATCCTTTCTTTCCTATAAAAAAAGAAAAAGTTTCAAGAAATAACCCAGAGATGATAAGTATAAAACAGGTGACACTGGTTCTCAGCAAAGGCTTTGCTTTACAGTGGAATAACTGATCGTTACAAATGTACAAATAAGAATTTCAAACATGAGATGATTTGCCAGATTTCACAAATAAGAACAGTTAAGTTTGAATTTCAAATAAATAATTTCTAGCACATGTCACTTATAATAAGATGCTACTCATGTTTTTTCTGAAATTCAAATTTAACTGGACATTGAATAATTTATCTGACAGTTTTAAGCATTAATTTGCTTTAAAAGTCTAACTTGAATAGTGCAAGGTGAATCTATGAACATAGTCACCTGCTTCTGTGACTTAGGCAATGATTATCATTTCATCTATGCACTCTACCCACTATGTAATACCAACGCAGTCCTTTTTCTTTGAAGGATACATTTCTAATTAATTGTTTTAAATTTTTATTTTTTGAATTATTTATTTATTTTCTATGTGTATGAATGTACTGTCTGCATGTAGGTTTGTGCACCCGTGTCATGCAATGATGCGGAGGTCAGAAGAGGATGTCGGATTCCCCTGGAACTGGAGTTCTCCTAGAATTGGAGTTACAGACAGTTCTCAGCCGGCATGTGGGTGCTGGGGATCGAACCCAGGTCCTCTGCAAGAGCAGTTGGCGCTCTTAACCAGTAGGCTATCTCTCCAGCCCCTGCTTTAAATTTTTAATGAGATATGATTAACCAAGAGGGCAGGATGAGTATTGCCTTTCTTTTAAATTTTTATTTTTTTAATTATTTATTTATTTTTATGTGTATGAATGTACTGTCTGCATGTAGGTTTGTGCACCCGTGTCGTGAAATGCCGTGGAGGTCAGAAGAGGGTGTCAGATTCCTCTGGAACTGGAGTTAAAGACGGTTCTTAGCTGCCATGTGGGTGCTGGGAATCAAACCTGGGTCCTCTGCAAGAGCAGTGGGTGCTCTTAACCGCTGAGCCATCTCTCCAGCCCCAAGTATTGCCTTTCATTCAGGATGGAGACATGGCTCTGTGGGCTTGCACACAGAGGCCATGGGAAGGTAGATACAGTATTGCATACCTGTACTCCCAGTCCTCCTACAGTGAGAGGAAAGACAAGGCAGAGACAGAAGAATCTCCAGAAGCTCATGGGCCAGCTGTCTAGCCTGGAGTACACAGTGGTGAACAGTCAGAGACCCTGTCTCAAACAAGGTAGAAGGCAAAGACTGACTTCCAAGGTTATCCTCTCAAATCTATACTCTAAGCATGACATACATGTGCACACACACACAAACACAAACATGCACACACATACACATGCACATGCACACACACACACCACACTCAAACAGGCTTAAAGAAAAGAGTCTTGCCTTTTATTTATTTAACAAGGACTTGAAATTTTTCAAATGTATCTCTTCTTAGGATAACAAAATTAATCCTTTCCTCAATTTCTCCATTTTACCAGTTATATATACTTAGTTGAATATTTGTTTAAAGAATCACTTTCTCTAAATGTATGATTAGATCTAGTCAGTAGCATAATGACTTACATTTATTGAGCACCTGCTATGCGTCAAGTGCTTTAATATTGTTAACATCCTTCAGTCACCATGAGGAACTCTAAAGGCTAGATACCAGGGCTGGAGAGATGGACCGGCAGCAAGAGCACTGGCTGCTTTTGCACAGGACCTGTGTTTAGTCCCAGCCCCCGCGTGGTGGCTACCAACCATCTGGAGCTCAGTTTACAGGGGACACAGTGCTACCTTCAGGCCTCTGAGGGCACTTCATGACGTGACGTGAGTATATTTAAATATGTGCAGGCAAAACATTCATGTATATAAGATAAAAATATTTTTAAAGCTAGATATCAACTTCTATCCTCAATTTATACAAGGACTACAAGTTATGGCATTAACACTTGACACAGTGTGATTGGTGATCAAGCCAATGGAACAACAGTCTGCATTCTGCCCAGAACAGTCAGCTAAAACTTTCTTCTCTCTGTTTTTTTTTTTTTTTAAAAGATTGTACCTGGACAAAACCGAGAAGGTAAAATCAGGAAATGAGTATTATACCAGCTCAACCTTGTTAGGAAGAAAACTCACTTTGCACCCAGTTGTACCTTTAGCAAATGGAAAGTGGAACATTTAATGGAAAATATTCAACCATTGGTGCCTAGGATGAAGAACAATTTCCAGACATATTTTCTGCCCTTTAGACTAATTTCCATAACTAGAATAGTAAGATTAGATACCATGGATCCCAACTTTAAAGAAAAACAGTCTTAAATCACAGGTACAGTCAGCTTATAACTCATGCATAAGCTCCAAAGCAACTTCTTTGGATCAGTCCTGTCTAAGACCACTAAGAGTTCTCCATTAGCATTCATGGTACAAGGTGCCCATCTCCACTCTGTTCTGTAAAATGCAGTTCTTGGCAGGTTGACTCAAATCTTGGCAAGTGTTACCACTTTCTCCAAGTGTATTTGCATATAGGCTTACTGGTTTTGTTACTCTATCTGGACGCTGTCCAGATTCTCCCTATCCCCAAACTTAAACAGAGCATTTCAGCAAAGGTTTCTTAAAAATTAAAAAGCACTTTTAGAACAGGTGGAAATATGAAACTAGCACTTTACTTATTATGAAAGAAAAGCCATAAAATGTATCCAGAGGCACTGGTTTATTGTGTTTCTAAAATGTATTTATTTTGGGTAAAGCAGAAGCCTCTAACAGGTTATGTGAAAGAAAACCTTAGAGGGTAATTCAGTGCATTCTAAGGAGTAGTCCTTAGAAAGATGCATGGGAGAAAATAAGTTTATTGATTTTTATTTTAATATTGCCACTACCCATTCAAGATTGAGAAATAATACAATCCACAGAATTATATACATACATTCTCTGAAAGATCAAAGTTTATCATGTCAACTAGGCAAAAAGTTACAGAAAAGAAATCTTGAAAAATAGGATATATTTGCTCAAGATCAATTGTATTTACAAAAGCAAGAAGAACTGAAATAGAATAAAGAGACTTTTTTTTTTTGTTTTTTTTGAGACAGGGTCTCCCTTTAGTCCCAGCTGTCCTGGAGCTCGCTCTGTAGACCAGGCTGGCCTTGAACTCACAGCGATCCGCCTGCCTCTGCCTCCAAAGTGCTAGGATTAAAGGCGTGCGCCACCATAAAGAGACCTTTTAAAGCCAGACTTCAGGTGTCTTTCAGCCAATCTTCTGGTAGGGTAGAGAGAAACAATGGAGTACTACCCACCAGGGTGCCTTCTTCAACAACAGCTTCCGAGCAAGGCAGAGAACATAGAAGAGGATTAACTGAATTGATGGTGTTGCTGACCTCAAGAGAAAAACAATGGTACAGCTATCTGATGCCTCTGAAGATTTTAATTGTGCAAAACAATTCCCTCTTGATAGGTGGTATTTCAAGATCCATCATGAAATAATTAAAAAATCTTTTTGCGAATAATTTTATTACATAAAGAGTTTTTGCCATAACAGTATAGAAACTGAATTTAAAATGCTTTTGTGTGCTTCTTGAATATAATGTTGTGCTTACATAATTTGTCTTTTGAAAGTGTCTACATTTTAAAACATGATCTTGCAGGGAGAGTTTCTACATTTTGCTTCAAGCATGGTTTTACATTGTAATTAAGGAAGATAGTTGAGGGCTGGAGAGATAGCCTAGCTAGCGGTTAAGAGCACTGACTGCTCTTGCAGAGGACCCGGGTTCGATCCCCAGCACCCACATGGCAGCTGAGAACTGTCTGTAACTCCAATTCCAGGAGAGAACTCCAGTTCCAGGGGGAATCTGACACCCTCTTCTGACCTCCGCGGCATTGCACGGCACGGGTGCACGGACCTACATGCAGACAGTACATTCATACACATACAAAAATAAATAAAAAAATTTTTTAAAGTAAGATAGTTGAAATAATGTATTTGGTTTATCTAAGATATGAACTTTTAGAGAGCTAGTACATTCTGTCCCATTCCTGAGTTTAAGTCAGGTTGCTCTTCATCCTTCTAATAGATTTTGCCTTTTGAGGAGACAGTTCAGTGCACCCACAAATAAATAAACTTCTATTTAAAGTTTTCACATCTGAAAATAGAACTTTTGAGTCCAGGAAAAAAAATTAAGGTGAATTTGTGACACTTAGAAGTTTTAACACTGATGTAATTCAGCTTTTGGATCAGGCTAAACTAATGCAACCTGTGCTGTCATAAAGTTATCCTAAACCCCAGCTTAGTTATTCCCAAACTCATTGTCATTTATGAGTAAGGATGGCATTTATTAGGCCTAAGCATTAAGTTGAATGACCACAACAATATTCAGTTGTGATTTAAAGGAAAATCTCCTACCAGCTTGGTTATCACTGAGTTCCTGGGCTGGGGAGGAGTCTCCCTTTGGACACCTTTTATCTGAGCAGGGGCTCAGGCAGCCATGTCTCAGAGCTGGGGAATGACCATATCGTCAGGTCCCTTTTACTTATATCATTTAAACACTGCAATAGGAAAGGGAGAGTTTAAAATATTTCCTTTTACCCTAAGAACATATGCAAGTTAAATCTGATGTAAAACACCTAATGTTGTTATGTGTGCATACAAGTATGTTCACATGTGTGTGCAGGTACACATTCACATTTGTGTACACATGTGTGTGCAGCTACACATTCACGTGTGTGTATACATGTGTGGAGGACAACCTTGGATGCTGCTCCTCGGGAGCCAGCCTCCCCCTTTTTTGAGATAAGGTTGCTCAGTGATCTGGATCTTGCCAAGTAGGCTGGGCTAGCTGGCCAGCAAGCCCCAAGCCTGGATTATAAGCACATACCACCACTCCCAGTTTTCATTTTGTTTTGGGGTATGTGTTTTGTGCTGGTTCTGAGAATCACACTCCAGTCAATTTGATTGGAAGGAAAACACTTTACCAAATAAGTCACCCCCTTTTCTCCAAAACCATTCTTTACATCACTCCAAAACAACATTATTTTTCCTCTGATATGGCAAAAAAAAAAAAAAAACAGAAAATTCCCACATTATACTTTTATTTTTTTTTTCTACCTTTGACCGTTTCTGGAAATATTTGGTGACTCCTGAGAAAAATCTAGAGTTTCATCCCAGTTCACCAGTGTGAGCTCTTCAATGATATTTTAATAAGGAAAATGGGTCCCACAGATTTCTAGCACTTAAGTGGACAGAAGACTTGAACTGTGCAGCCTTGTTGAGGAGGGCAGGCCCTTTGGCAATCAAGCACTGTTTCATTTTTCACATCAAATCAGAACCAGCCCTGCATGAAAAGAAGCAGTGGAAACAAGGCCATAACTGCGTGAGGACGTCTGGGAGGGCAACGGTAGCTTTCCAGTGCTGTCTTTCCCCAGCTGTGTGGCCACAGACAGAGGCGCAAGTTCCTCATTCACAGAAAAGGATGTTCTGGTGGTTGATTTGGATGTGTCTTTTTTAAAAGAATGAAGAAAGGAAGTTACATAAGCAGGAGGGAGGGGATGGCTCAGAGGAAGAATGCTTGCCACCCCACCATAAGGACCTGAATTTCAATCTTAAGCACCAACATAAAATCACATCTAAAAGCCTAACTCTGTAAACAGGTCCAGAGATTCACTGGTGAGATCCAGGTTTAGTGAGAGAGCTTGTCTCAAAAACGAAGATGGAGGGGCTGAAGAAAGAGTTCGGCAGTTAAGCTCACTAACTGCTCTTGCAAAGGACCCAGCATTCAAAGGACAGCTACTAAACATCCATGAATCTGATGCCCTCTTCAGGCCTCTGTAGGCATTGCATGCACATGGTGCGCTTATACACATGCTGGCAAAACACACATATATGCAAAATAAATAAGTAAATAAATAAATAAATAAAATATTAAATAAATAGTATGGGAAGAGATAAAGGAAGATACTTGACATGGATCTCTAGTCTCCACATGCACACACACACACACACACACACACACGTGAGATTAAAAGAAAGCTAAGTAAACAATCTGACCCTAATTTGTAATTAGGAATCTGTAACATCTCTAAAAAATTAAGTGTTTTGTTTCCTATTTGATGGCAAAATAAATTTCTGAACTGATGTTTACTCTGGATACATCTTATTGCAGAAATTTCAGTGTGTTATAGGGGCCTTCCTAGGTGTGAGTAAAGATGTGAGCATAGTACATTCAGTTTCTAAAATCCTCAAATTATCCAAAACACATTCATCTGCAAAGATTATGGATATGGAAAACCAGGACCCATAGGGTCATCAGCAAACAACCATTCTTGTCACTTGCTTTTTAGGAAACTAAAAAATTTAAGTCTAAGTCAAGCATGGCTTGAGCTTCCCTTATATCACCCGTTAAATTCTTCATTTAAATTGTTTTAAAGTTTTGAGTTGTAAGTGTGGGAAATAATGAAGTTGTTATGTAAGTGTAGTGAAAGCAATGTAAAAATCTTCTAAAGGAATTATTGGGCATCATGTCCCCAGGTTACACGCTTTCGTAGCTGACAGTCTATTAGAATATGTTGATATGGCTGTCTGGAAAGAAGAAAAGGGAATGGCTGTGAAAATATAGCTCACCTTGCAGTTGACCACAACAGGATCTGTATTTATTTATTCGTGTGAGGTCCTCCTCATCATAACAGACCTACTAGTACTATCTTGGATTTTCCTATAGGTGTGCTGTTAAGGATGGGCAAATATCTTTAGACATTGGTATATTAATTAATAGCAGTCACATCCCTTCTTGCCCAGTCCAGAATTGGCCTTACTTAGCTAGGCAGTGCCTGTTTTGCTTTTTTTTTTAAGTAATAAGAATAGCATTTCTTGACATGAGACAAAACCGCAAAACAATATGGAAGGGTTTCCACACTCGCAGTCCCCGAGGTCTGCTAACAAAGGGCAGGGATGGCATCTCCTGGGTCCTGGCCTCATTCTTACATCAATGATTATGTTCAGCCTCTCCAAATCCCTTCAGCACACCACTTCATTTCTTATTCTCAACTGTTGTGTCATGAGCACCTGCCAAGTTTCTCTTAAATTCCTCTTGGATGAATTTTCAGGCAGTTTCCAAAGTATCTCCCTTTTGTGATAAGGACTCCGCAATGTATTTCAGGTGAGGAATTTAAAATCCCGCTCATAATTGTTTGAAATCTTCCCTCATTCAAGCTGTCAGAGCTTGACAGGCCTGGTTCTGTTGTTATGCACTATTAAATGGGAGCTGCTCACCAGCCTAGGGGTACCTCTCTGTTTCACTGGTGGGAAAATGGGCAAAGCTTATTGGGGATCCTTGGGGAAGGCAGTGCCATAGAAATGGGAGTTCTAACAGGAGGAATAAAATAATAAGTTCCTTTCTCAGAGCTCAAACCTACAAAATTTTTGACTGTGTTGACACTATTGCATTTTGATGCTCCCATTTCTGTTTCTGAGTTTCAAAATAACTTCAAGGTGTGTGATTTTACAGGTCAGAATACAGCAAAGGCATGCAATGAATTTGTATTTTAAATTGGGGGTGGTTTAATGCCACTGAACAGCAAATGTTTTGAGGATAATCGATATTCCCTATATCTAGGTGACAGTGAAGGGGGAGGGGAGGATATGGCTTTTCCAGCCAATTTCTGTTTCTGATAAATATCCTAATGACTTCCGCAATGAGACACATAGATCATTAGGAAACTGTATTACTAATCTAGATGGAAACGAATCTGGACCAGAAATACATCTTGCAGGCAGCCCATAAACACATTGTGCCCAATTACCTTGGTATGCTTTACATGATAAGGACAATTACAAAATACTCGAAAGAATTGATATGCTGGGCGTAATTGTTTTAATGTATTCGCACCTAGACACTGACTTAGGATACAAGCTATACTTCTGTCCATAATTTTTTATAGATATTTTATTTATTTATTTATTTATTTATTCATTCATTCATTCATTTCACTCAGTAGACACATTAGCATTTTTCAGAGATTGTGCTAAAATTAAGTACTGCGTGACACAAAATATTGAAGTAAATATAGACTCTATCCTAAGGTGCTAGTACAAGAAATACTGCATTGTATAAATAAAGATAACAGTGTTAACAGCCACAAATATTGTATCTAAGTATCCCTCTTTCAGTCTATTCACCTTTCAAAAGATACTGGTATAAATCGTCTTCTACCTTACCAAATGCCATCAGAAATCAAAGTAGAGAATTTCCAGTTTAGGATAGTTTGTGGAAGATTAAAGTTGAGCTAGGCATTAATGGCATTTGAAAAGTGTGTGTGGGGGGGGTAAACCTGAGAGAGAGAAAGACAGAGATAGAGAAACAGAGACAGGCAGATTCAGACAGAGAGAACCAGGCTGACGACTGGAGCAAGTCAAGATAAGGTAAATAAGACTGGGAGGCTTGGATCATACACAGGGAGTAAGCAGTGATGTAATCAAAGGTGAAGAATATAGAGGTGAGGAGAGAGAGAGATAAGGAGATAAAGCCAGGAAGACTGGCACACAGCCATCTCGCAGGGGAAGCTTAGCACAAAGATACAAAGCTAAGAAGTTTGGACTTTATTAACAAGCACTGGGGAGCCATTAAAGATTTTTGAGAATAAAATGACATAAGGATAGTAAAAGATTAATCAGTCAACAGTATGATGGATAGACTCAGGAGGGGCAAGAATTGAGGCAAGAAAATAAATTAGGCAGTCATTGCTTGGGTCCAAGTGACCACAAAAGAAGGGGGGACCTGACACATGCATGATGCAAGAAGCTTTGTTGGATAGCTTGATATTGCTGTGACAAAATACCCAGAAAAGAAATCAAAAGGAGGGAAATATATTTCTGCTCGTGGTTTCAAAGATTTCAACCCATGAGCATTTGGCTGTGCATCTCAGCGCCAGCACTGAGGCAGCTCAATCAGACAGAAGGAGTGGTAGAGTCAAACTGCTGATCTCCAGGCGATCAGGAAGCACAGAGAGGCAGAAAACGGACCAGGGTCCATAGACACTCTTGAAAGGCCTGCCTCAAGGTAACCCACTTCCTCCAGTCAGTCGACACATGGCCTGCAAGAATGCCGTGGAATTATACATTCCTGCGTAAGCATCCTTACGCAGATTAATCCGTTCATTAGTCCAATGCCTTCACAACCCCATTACTTCTCAATGGTTGGATCCACCATCAGGGACACACCTTTCAACATAAGAGTCCTGAAGGAGTTGTTATTTCGATATCCAAGCCATTCCATTGTGCTGTTGATCTCCCAAAGATTTACGGTCATGACCATCTCATACTGCTCAGTGCAATTAGTCCATCTCAAGACTCCCAATATCTTTGTAATTCTAGCATCGTTTAGCTCAGAGTCCAAAGTCTCCTCTGAGACTCAAAGCAAACTCTTAGGTGTAATCTCACATAAAAATTTAATAGTAAATCTCAATACATCTTTCCCATGCTTACCTCAGGTCTTCAACAGCAGGGCCTTACCACCTCTCTTCTTGCAGGTATCCCAGTTTACACCAAGAAGCCTTTACCTTTTGGGGGGAGGCATGGATCCCCTGGCCAACATTTCCTTGGTAGAATAATCCATTGCTTATATCAGAGCTCTCCTGTATTAATATATTTTGCTTAAATGCACAGCTTAAGGAAACTTTAGTATTTTATTTGGTTCTGAATAGAGAATAATCCTTTTCACAGTTCCTATGTCAATTAGTCAATTAAAGAAGGCAGTTTTGGGGCTGGAGAGATAGCCTAGTGGTTAAGAGCGCTGATCCCTCTTGCAGAGGACACGGGTTCGATCTCCAGCACCCACATGGCGGCTAAGAACCGTCTGTAACTCCAATTCCAGGAGAACTCCAGTTCCAGGGGAATCTGAGACCCTCTTCTGACCTCCTCGGCATTGCACGGCACAGGTGCACAAACCTACATGCAGACAGTACATTCATACACATACAAAAATAAATAAAATTTAAAAAAAGAAGGCAGTTTTACCAGTTTTATAAGAGATTACCTCTATAACAGTTGGCTCCAATTTGCAGTTAGAGAACAACCTCATCATCATCATATTCCTCCTTGTTCTATGAAGGGGAGGTAAGAAAGTCTCTCGTATTAAAACTTTGCAGCACCTAGAAGATAAGTTTCATTAGGACTCATTATAAACAGTTGTTACAACTAGGATCCACAGAGGGGTTTGATGCCTGTAGCAGTCTGAGACTTTTCTTGAGACTGCACTTGCAAGTGTACAGTTGGTCTCTGGAATACCAGAGAGTGCTACCAAAGGCCACTAAACCAATAAAGCAAATATAGGTCTCCTTGAGTCAAGCAAGACTCCTCCGTCAGCACCAGCTACACCTCACTTGCCTGGAAATACTGTGCAGCAGTGGCAGCCATATGTCTGTATATCCCAAATCTAATTGGCTATTAGCTCTCTCATTGGAGGAATAATCCATGGTTGATGCCACAAGCTTACATCCTCTAGTGGTTAAGAGATGTTATAAGCCACAGTAAGACCCTGTCATATTTTACAGAAAAAAATGTAATTCATGGATTGACATACCATCCAAACATCTGTGTATACCAAAGTAACCTACCATAACAATTAGTACTGTTTAAATACCTACATATCTAATTGCTTGTGCTTCATTAGTAGGATTGAAAGGTTATTCCTGGACAAACTGTCAGCCCATGAAAGGAAACAGCCAGAACTGACCAGAGTCCAAAATGACAGCTCCAGAGAAAGTAGACTATTTTGCTTCTCGTCCACCTGTGCCCCTTTTCTAAGCCTAGGGATCAATCTGCAGAAGAGGGGGCGTGGTAGAATGTAAGGGCTGCGATTGGGGTGAATGGTGAAACTACAGCAATATAGACTGGATGCTTATTTGATCAACTTGATTGTACATACAAGCCCCCCCCTACTGGATGATGGGACCCCTGGGCTGTGTGGGTTTGGGCACAACTGCTTGCAAATTGGTTTTACATGAAGGATGCTTGTACTCATAAATTATTACTTATTGTTAAAAAATGAAAAAATAAAAATAAAGACGTAAAAGCAGAAAAAAATTTAATAGTAAGTTACATACTTTGAATATAAATAGCAAATGGTAAACATTTCCAGTCTAAAAAAACTGGAAAAGAAGGATGAGATCAAAGGAAGACAGGAACCTAGAGGAGCAAGCGTTAAATCCTGTAGCTCCACACCATCCCGGGTGCGGCATGTCTTTCACGGTGCGGTGACATGAGCCTCAAAGGGCTTAGGCAGCCCTGACACTCTGGCCTGGCCCACAAAGCCCTTCTCAATTGTCTCTGCTCTCTGCAGTTTCCTTCAGTAGAAGTTTCATACTCCTGGGGTCTCTGAATTACCAAGATTTCCATTGTAGCTTTGGCTTCAACTCACAGCTTCTCTTATCAAAAGCTCAGCAGCTGCCTGCAGGTGCTTGGATACTGTCGCCATTTAGCTTCCCAGGTGTTCCCTTAAAGCTTGCACAAGCATAAACATCTGTGGCTTCAGAACTCTTCACTCTGCATATGTGCGCTACCAGCATTCCCTCGATGACACTAAGACCTGCTGCTAGCTGAAGCAATCAGCAGCCTACTTGGACCATGGCTATATGAATGTCTGAGCATTCGGGTGGCTAAGAATGGTGAAATGAATACTGGAAAATAACTTCTCAGCAGGCCAGGGAGGAGCAGGGTGCTTGGATGGCTCTCTCAACTTTCACACCCTCGCGACTGTAATGGACTTGGGGTCCTTCTGATTTTGGAGGGCACCCGAAGACGTCTTCCTTGTTGTCCCAGTGCAAAGTACTTTACTTTTTAAAGTATTTTATTATTTTATTTTCTGTGTCTGAGTATATGTAAGTGTACCTGTGTTGTGCAATGCTCACAGAGATCAGAGGAGGGCACTGCATCCCCTGGAACTGGAGCTATGCAGTTGTTAGCCTCCACGTGGGTGCTGGCGACAGACAGACAGACAACCTGGGTCGTCTGTAGGAGCAGCCAATGCTCTCAACCGCTGAGCCATCTCTCCAGCCCCTTCACCTTTTCCTTTAATGGTGTAATAGTTTGGGTAACTACACCTTTTTAGGCCCTAACATTAAATTTGCACGTTTTCTGACCAATGTGCAGCTTTTTCAGGTCAATCTACCTCACCTTTGGCCCCAGACTCTCATCGCAAATCTGGATAGAAGCAATTCAGTAATACCTGTACCACAAGTGAGCACTTAGCTGCCTTGAGATGTCTGCCTTAGTCTGTCATCTCTAAATGCAGCCTCTCCCAAACTATAGGGGTATGAACAAAGCGAAGACAGTTTCTTTGCCTCTATTCAACTTCTCAGCACAGTACTTATGTCCCTCTGAAACTCCATGAGCCTGAAGTCCACTATGCGTTCTCCTGTTGGCATTCTGGTTTTCTGAACTCTGAATGTTCTACTTACAGCATTCTCAAGATTTTTCCAGCCTGCTTCTCCAAACTTTTCACATTTCTCCTAAGAACCAATTCAAAGGATTTTAACTCACATTTTTAGGAATAGTTTGCAGTGTTGATTCTATTTTTTTTTTTTTTTTTTTTGGTATTTTTTGCAGTGTTTATTCTACTTTTTTTTTTTTTTTGGTCTTTTCAAGACAGGGTCTCCCTGTAGCCCCAGCTGTCCTGGAACTCGCCCTGTAGACCAGGCTGGCCTTGAACTCACAAAGGTCTGCCTGCCTCTGCCTCCCAAGTGCTAGGATTAAAGGCATGTGCCACCACGCCCGGTGATTCTATTGGTCTTCAAAGGTCGTCCTGCCCTTGTTTACCTCCTCCACCAGGCCCACCGCCTACTTTATAATGTGTCCCAAGACTTCAATACTGGAGCCCTTTAGGAGACACTTCATGCCTAAACATTAATAATGACCTTGGTACAAGATGGAGACTTCCCTTCCACATCCACCTTTCTGTTCATAAAACAGGCACCTGAGGTAAAACCAGGAAGCAGAGAGGCCCGGGGACAGCACTGGATACTGTTTTAGGAAATGTTCCCTGAAGCCAGTTGCTCAAGAAGAATAGAGGGAAGGGAAGGGTCCGCATCTGTTCTTCCCTGCCAGGCAGAGAGTTCACATGTGCCTTCCAGGTCCACCAGCATCAAGTCATCCTTTCTAAGGGCTGAACTTTTGTTTCGCCTTAATTATGGTATTTACTGGTTTTCTCTTAAAGTACAGCATCCCCCCCCCATTAGAACAGAACAAAGGCTTATCTGTCCATCACGTACTGTCTACAAGAGCAGAATGAATGTGTTTGGGGGATGATTTCAAACATTCAGACAGGAAACTGTTCTTAAAAGAGAGGATATAGTGACAACTCGCTTGCTTTCTATTAATGCATAGTATTTTTCAGTTAGTGCACTTACTCCTATGAGGTGTGGATTTTTTCCTACAAGTAGCCATTTATATTCAAATGTCATCAATGAAAAGGTTCTCTGCTGCATCTCTATATGTTCCTCTTTCCAGCACATATGGTCTTTTAAATATTTATTGTTTTCATTTTAGGTGTGTGAGTGTATTGCCTGCATGTATGTCAGTGTACTTGTGTTGTGCACTGCCCATGGAGGTCATTCCTGAAACTGGAGTTATGAATCGCTGTTAGCTGCCATCTGGCTAATGGGAATCTAACCTGGGTCCTCTGCAAGAGCAGTCAGTGATCCTAAGCACTCATCCTTTGCTCCAGCCCCCCATATTATAGTCTTTTGTTATCAAGGTATAGGACACTGTAATATGCCTCTGAGACATGAAGGGCAGGAGTTTCTTGTACCAAAAGCACACACACACACACACACACACACACACACACACACACACACACGGTGGGGGGATGCAGAATGGGAATGATTAGCATCTTAAAATTTTTAAAAAGCAGGTTGGCACTCCAAGACTGGGAACTAAGAAAGGTAAAAGGAATTGAACAGGAGTTAATGAAGGAGATATTAAGGTAAAAGTCCCCGAGACCTTTCTGTGCCTCAAGTCTGTAAAGACTCATTTATCAGGCTCAGGGTGTAAAAATCCTACACATTCCAAGGACTTTGGGATTGGCCCTTGGTCTAGTGACTAGATGACTTCTTGGCCCTTGGACTGTCACACCTATTAAGAGTGTTTTCTGTTTACTCTAGGCTTTGAACCATGACTAATAGTTTATCTTAATAATATCCATGTTGAATATTTTGTGTTTAAGTTTTGAGCCACATCATATTAATTCCAGCTTTTGGTCAGAAATCATGTAGCTCATTACAATACCTAGTTTTTCAGCTCTTGCATATAAAAAATTGATTTATTATTTTGAAGTAAAAATCAAAGTCTCTTAAAACAAAACTTAAAAAGGAAAATCCTTGCTTTATAGAAGAAAATATCAAAAGATTAATGGTTTTCTCAGGATATTCTTCTGTAGTATTACTAGAATTTCTCTTTATTCACCTGGTAAACTCCCAGTTATTCCTCAAGAGAGACTAAAAATCGTCCCTTCCTATCCTCTTGTGAAGTCTTATAAAATGCATATGTGATTCCTCCAAGGTTCACGAAATATTTCTACATATCTTCCAACGACAAGTCATACAGCATGTATAAAGCATTTGTTTACCTGTCTCTCTGACTTACAGGTTGGCAATCTCATTTAATTGAAGTTTCTGTTCTGCAAGAACTTGCATGTCTTCACAGATAGGAAATGCTCATTAAGTGTTAAATTCATAAATCAGCCAATGAATGAGTTAATAAGAGAAAGGATAAATGAATACACACTTATCCAGGCATCATACAGGTAATTCAACTATGTAAAAGAGATTACGCACAGCTCTATGTGCAACGTTTACAAAAAAAAGAGAAAAAAAAAGAAAATAGTCTTTAAAGAATGTGCCAAGTGCTCAAACGATTTTATCTAGGGAAGGGTTGAAGTTTTCCAGCTAGAGGAACTGTGAGGGCAAGGAATAAGGCTGGCTTATTTCCTGGCCTTTGGAAGAATAAAAATTACCAGAGTTAGCTTTCTTTTAAAAACTATGGTTGTTTTTCTCAAAAACATATGAACTTATGAACTAGCTTACTTTCCAGAAAAATTTATTTGATATTTATTAAACTTGGTTTCTCCAGCTATGGTTTGGCATTATACAAAGCATGTTAATGGCACAATGGAATTAAAAGGATTGTTACAAATTGAAAGGTAATACATCTGTCTCCAGATATTTTGCCATAAATTTGTTTAAAAACACAAATTAAGCACATGGATGACACTCTAAACTTTCTATAATAATGCCAGAAAATATGTAAATATACTATACAGATGTGGAAAAACCTAGTTAGTATGTAATACTTTGCTGATGATTAACAGCTTTATTGTGTGAAATGCACATAGTGACTTAGAAATCCTAGCTTTTGAACCCTAAAGTACCTCCGAAATTTAATGTATTGCAACAAATAAAAATCACAGTACATAATTGAAATTTTGGTTGAAAATGTCAGATGCCTAAATAATTTAGATAAAAGAAATTTAAGACAAAAATTTATATCATGTACAAAATAAGGGCTTCCTAT
This sequence comes from Rhizomys pruinosus, assembly GCA_009823505.1. Classification (NCBI taxonomy): domain Eukaryota; kingdom Metazoa; phylum Chordata; class Mammalia; order Rodentia; family Spalacidae; genus Rhizomys; species Rhizomys pruinosus. The sequence goes on along the minus strand of VZQC01010984.1, from coordinate 1,542,625 downwards.
CAGTAACAGTGCCTCTCTGCAGGCTTATAATTTATTAACCCCCCCCCAATGTCAGACCATTAATTACCAAATAATTTCAATTTGAAATAAACTATCTTCAGTAAATACATAAGCATCTCTACTGTCCATATACAAAACTCCTTAAAATCATTCAAATGGAGGCTAAACAGAAATTTCCCTAACTGTGCTTACCAACTCCATATCTGGCACTCAAAAGTGGTGGCATTGCAACCCCCCTAATCAAGCCATCTCTTCTTTTTTTCTCATTCTTTTGATTTTATATTACTCTAAAATATGCAGCCATCTCTTCTTATATCTGAAACAAAGCAGTAACATTTGCCTAGAAGTCAAAATCAACTTGTTATATAAAGCTCGACTCTCAGATAACTTTACTGGGGAATTGACAAGGGGAGAGGTGCTTGCAATGCTCCTCAGGACAGAAGTTGACTTCAAACTATTTGGAACCTCATCTATGGACTGAGCACCTAACAGAGGAACCTTTACTTCCTGAAGTAGCATTCTGGAAGGGCTGTTTGGGAGGAGTCTCTTCTTTCAACCAGTATTTATGAAACATCTACTATGTAGGGAGCTTTGTGTTAAGCTCTGTCAGGGCTATGGAGATGAATAAGCCATGGTTGCTGCTCTCGAGGAATTTTCAATAAAGCATTCCTCCTCAGATGCCTAAAATGAAGGTACACTATCACTAAAAAAAAGAAATAAGATCGTCTGGAAATAAGAGAACCCAGTAGCAATTCTTACTGTAGTTACAAAGTCATGATTAACTGTGATTTCTTTGTGGGGGTATCATTTCCACATGAGCTCCTGCTTTGGAGATTAGGAGGTAAGTATCATTTCATGCAGTAAACCCTGTGCAGAAGTCACCTTCCCACTAGTTCCTAATTCCCCATGACCATCAGATGATAAAGGCATGTTGGGAAAAAAAGATAGAAAACAAAACAAAGAATTCATCATCTCTACCACTAGTGAGCATGTCTGAATCATACCAGAGCCTTGGAAGAGGATGGTAGGGGAAGGGAAAGCAGACTCATTTGTTGATCGTGGCTAGGAAAATGGAATAAAGTATCAAAATGTCCCAGGAAAGACATATGCAGTACTTGAAGGATATGGCTTTGTCTTTGTGACATGGGGACCTTCATATTGATGGTTTTCCACACAATGCAAGAGATCCAGGCTAGTAGATGGAATCTCCTGGCAGCAGTTTTGTCTCATTGAAAGTGAGGAGAGTACAGTTAAAGGGAAAAACCTTCCAACAGATCATCAGACAATCTTAATCTTCAAAAGCTATTCACTAAAAATTATATTTCATAGATGATTAAATAGTTTTAGAAGTTAATTATTTCACCAAGGTTACACAACTAGGAAATGATATCAACTTCTTGGATTCTAGAATCTCTACTTGTGAAGATCAAAAACTAGGTAGAGGGTAAGTAGCCCAGCCGCATTATCTGAATGTTAAGACCAGGACCCCTCCTCAATATTTGTAGGGTCATAGTGGAAAATTTTGAGGGGGGTGCAAAGCGAAAACAGGTAATTTACTAGGCACAATTATCAAGGATCTGCAAATTCATTTTAACAAAATCTATTTTCATTCCCCAGGAGCAAGATAAATTCCAAAGTAAAAGAACCAGGTGCATTAAATGCCACATATAATATATATGGATAAGGCTTCCTGTCCTGTCCTCTCTTTAAAAACATCTTCTAATATGAGACCATTTGGGGGGTAGGGGAAGTGACATAGAAAACAGAGTGGATATATGGCAATTAAGACATGAAATTCTAGAATGTAGTAATATTACTAGCAACTTGAGAAATCAGAGAAGTTGTGTGTAGATAGGATGAACAAGATGAGAACATGGTGAAACTTTCTTTGGTTATCATCCTCTTGCTAAAAGCCTTCACTTCTAAGTAAGAAGGGAAAAAACAAGGCACAGAAAGTGTTAAAAATCTGACATAATGCATGTTTAGATTTGTTCATTTCGGATACTGTTGAGCTTCACAAAATGGCTTCCATTCTGCTCACGCTCTTCATCCGTTACCCCCATTCAAATTTAGGGAGTAAAGCCCATCGCTGTCTCATAGAAGGCACTACTACAAATCGGGATGGAAAGTCCTCTGTGGACACTAAACTTATAAATATAACAATTTAGAGAAAAAGCAATAAAGATTAAATATATGGCAAAATGTAATAAACATTATAGTGATGCAGAGAACTGCGCAACAAACAAACAAAATATACTGGAATCGTGTCGTCCCAGCGGGAAATAAATCACTGAAGATCCTGCTTTATGACTAGGCTCTCTCAGATCCGCTAAGATATAATGCTATTTGTCCAACATATTTTGGTTCCCAATATTTCTCCTTTCAAGTTATTGAAGTTAATATTTAACAAACACATTTTCTGCCAAGTTTTAATGTGATATCATTCTCCAAAGAAACAAAGTCCACAAATAATTTGTCTTTTTGGCAATATTTATTAGTATTTTGACACAAAACCTGAGTTATTATGGAAAGTAAATAGGAAGTCAGGAACTTAGATCTCTAGGATTTTTTAAAAGTGGCTCTCAAGGTTACCAAGCACTCCACGGCAATGAAAAGGCGGATAAATAAAGGCCACATGGTGTCACATAATCTGTAGTATTTCCCCTAACTGCAACGACTGTTAAAATAAAATTTTCTAGCTGACAAATTTCATTTCTTCTTTTGGGTTTGTTTAGACATCGGAGTTCCTGGTGTCATAGAGCTAAACAAAAACAACTTTGTGTTCCAATTCCCTTTACTTCCCTCATGGCTTTTGATCTGTCATTTTCCAAAACTGTGACCTTCCCAGAAGACCTTTCAACATTAAAAAATTATCATGTTCATACTATGATGTAATTATATTAATTTCATATAAGTTGAAATATGTTATATAAATACTGCCTATAATTGTGCTTATTATATGATTACATTGTATATTATATGTAATCATAGTTCTAAATAAATATTCATACACACACACACACACACACTAAAAATAGTTTCAGATTGGAGAAGAAATAAAAGGAAATAACTGAGTCCCATTCAGGAAATTTCTGAAACACTTACTAGAACAATGTAGAAGACAGCAAGTTCCCATCTCCACACAGCTGGCCGTGTTTAAAAGAAGCACAGGAAATAAACGAGCATCCAACCTGTTAGTCGCTTCCAAAGGGCAAATGGCCACCGGTCCTGGGGAACTCAGGGATCTCATTCGCTGTGGCACACCAAAGCACTGGCCTTGTTCCAACCATTTTGGCTTTGAGTGAATCTGTCTCTGTGTGTATGTGTGTGTGCACAAAACAATACATACACACACCTGGGAAGTACTGGACACCACAGATACTCTGATCTAAATTTAAGCAGGAAACAAAGTTAGCTCATGGTCACCTTTTGGTGACAAAGATGGACAAAGATGGCAATCACAATAATTTTGCAAAGCTTGGAAACAGTAGGGAGTGATAGGGGCTGACTGTCTATGAAAACATACCAAAAACAATTGTTTTCCAGAATGATGGCAGGCTCAGAGAAAGACTGTGCTTGACATCAACAAACTTTTCCACCCTCCAGCTCCACATCTATTGGGCTGGTCCGGGCTGTAATTAGGGCTCTTTCAAGTGGGCAGTAGGGAGACAATGAGCTGGGTATATGTTAGCATCTTCTGCTTTGAGTGAGAAGGGCCCGGTCGGTCACTGAGAGTTTGACTCCTTAAAGAGATTTCCCATTTCCTCACTGTTGTTTGTTCTGAGAATAGAGAGAGAGCGAGGAAATCTTAAACTCAACAGAAGCCTTCTTTCACAACGAGCCGCTACACTGAAGCATATAACATGTGACAGCCTTTTGTGAGTAGCAGAGTCCATGGAATTTTTTTTCAGCAGCAGTGGTACCCTTTCACCTCATTATAAAATATAACCTGTCATAGCTAAATTGAGGAGTTTTTTCAACAGGGCTTGGAAACTCATCTTTAATTACTGTATGGGGGAATGTTTCTGAATTATCAGCTACACAGAGAAAGGCTGAAAGCAATCTGAACGCCAGAAGAACAGGCACTCCTTGATACAGAAGCTATGTTGTTAGTTTTTCAGCATCTCCAGTGACAGAGCTTTTATACCAATGGCTTTAAAATTCACATGAGATGTGGAAAATAAAAAAGTACGTTGATTAGTTTAACAGTAGTATGCATACACTTATCTGCGTATGCATACATTTTTTTTAAGGATTTTATCAGGTCTCTGGTTTTAGACCTTAACTATCTAGTAGTAGTCTGCTCTCAGGCAAATTTCTTTACGCCAGCTTAATGTGCTGGTTACTACTGTTAAGTTGACCAACTCTGTTTTTCCGAACTCAAGCTCTGTCATTAGCTAGCTAATGATCTTGTGATTGCTAACTCACTCGACTTCCTTTAACTTAGCTGCAAAAAAGAGAAATCACCAAACTTACATTCTATGACTAGTGAGCTAATTAAATGAGATAATGAATATGAAAGGTTTATCTAAGTGCTTAGTGCATTATGGCCAATTCACCAAAGGCATCAATTATTGTAAGCTTTTGCATGGAATTTTGCATTGCTTTGTCTGCACATGAAAATAAGGTTTCCAAGCTAGACTAAGTATAGACAGAAGCCCCCCCACCCCCGCCTTGCAGATAGGGATAGGACAAAATACCCCAGGTTCATATCTTCCAGTTACAGAAACAGGGCAATTGTTAGAAAGGAGCCTTTGTTCAAATGGTCCCTTGTTCATCTGACACCCTGGGCCCTACTTTAATTAATGTTGTCTCAAAGTCAGAATTTCAACTCTGCAGATTAGCAAGTCATTCAAGATATTTCTCAAAAGAAGAAAAAATGCTTCCCTGCATAAATAACTCGGGACAGTGCTACAAGAAACATTTCAGCTGCTGAAGCATTTAATATATATGAACATATTTAAAGCCTTCAAAACATCTGGCAGTAGAGAAATCATGTTTGCTGTATCTGATTCAGACTCTCTAAACCTATCTATAAGACAACTTTGTCTCTTTTTCATCAACAGATATTGCTGCACAATTAAAAAAAACTAATAAAAACTCGGGCTTCAAGCATTTTATATGTATTGGCTCACTGGCTCATTAAATACTGTTGTGAGGTAGGCAGTACTATTACTCTATATTATTTTTCTAAGATTACTCAGATACTAAATTATAGCTTTATTCAAATCCCACTACTACGACATGGGCCTAGTTTTAAACCTAAATTCTGGTTTCTCATGATGTCAGGCTTGAAGCTGTATCTAATGAGGATATTTTTGCTTCCAAACAATGGAAATCACAGTGGAAACCAACTTAGCGAATAAAAGGTGTTGATAATCCCATTGACCTAATAGTATATGAGCTTCAGACACCAGGCCTGGTTTCAGTTGCTAAACTAACTCATCTCTGATAGTCTCCTGATATTGGTTCCATCCTAAGGTAGGCTTCCCTTGGGTAACCTTTCCAAGTAGCCCTCATTTATCTCCAAAGACAAGAAGCAGCCCCACAACCCCCACCAACATCTGATAGAACCGTAATCAGTTCCGATTAAGTCAGTGCCAGACTTGGCCCTTTACCACAGATGTAGAAACATGGTATGCTCCTCACTTTACCCTTGCTGTTGGGCCCTAAGTACAGTAGGGCACTTTGGTTTGGGCCAATTAGAGCCATTCCTGAAGGGAAAGTGTACTGGCTAGTTTTAGTTGTCAACTTGCCTACACTATAACCCCCTGGGACGAGAGCCCTTAGTGGGGCATTACCTAGATCAGGTTCCCACCTGCTGCTCTTTGTCAGGATATTTGTCACAGCAACAGAAATGAGACTAGAACAGAGAGCAAGGGCAACCCTAGCCCAACCAGGAAGCAGGAAAGCAAAGTCTGAGGGCAGGGAAGGAGAGGGAACAGGGGAAACAGTCTTGCAGCTTTGCTTTGAAGGATTCTTATTCAAATCTGAAATATGTTCCGTGGAGCACAAGTTCAAAAACGTCACCTTGTGTTTTCTTTAGCCTACACCTTCTGATGTCTTAGGGCAAAATGGAGAAAGGTGGTCAAGGGAAATGAAATAGAAAAAGACAATATACCTAAGCCCTGGCTTTCCCCTGGTGATTTTGACTCTTAGAGACTATAGAACTCCTGATGAACTATATATAAAATTGAAGTATAACCACAATCCACTACTTTCATGTAAAAATACTTAGGAGCATTGTCTATATTTAAAAAGCATAAAGGATATGGAAATAGTAAAAGGAAAGGTCACTGGCCCCTAGTGCATTCTTTCTACGTCCTTCCCAGAGGTCATCAGTTTGACAGGCATGTTCCCAAACTGTTCACCATTCTGTACCTTTTTACACATACACATATAAAACGCATCTTCTGTGACATAAACAGAACATGGTAGGGTTTCTCTTCATTAAATAGATGACTTTAGGACATTACATCATCACAAACAGATCTACTTTTTTATTCTTTATAACTGTGGATGATGTCACCTCGTGGCTGAGCCATTACCTAACTTCTGCCAGACACCAAAGCGTTTTTAATACTTACAGCAAAAATAATTAATTTTTAAGAAATCCCTGTACATATTTCTTTATGTACTTGTGGACATTTGTCTCTACGACAGACACTCACCAGTGAAATTGCTCGGTTAAGGGCTTTGAGCTCTTTAAATCTTTATAGAATTTGCCAAATTACTCTCCCAAAAGGCTGTTCCAATTTACACTGCCACCAACGGTGTCTGAGAATACCTGTTTCCCCACTGGATATTAGCAATCTTTTCGCATTCAATTTCAAAGCGTAATCAACAGGACTCCAGTTAACTCTGTGATGAAAATGGCTCCCTAAGAGGCTTAAGAATGTATCATTAGACACAGAAGAAAACAATTATTTGGTGTGACCTCACTCTGTGATTGGTATAATAATAATATTAAAAAAAAACCTCTTGATTGAACAGCTACTTACCCTAGACATTAAAGACATTAACTACCTGCCTTACAGGGTTCTTGGGAAGTCAGTGAAAGTCATTGAACCCCATTTTGCAGATGAAATCTTTAAATCATAAAATAGAAGTCAAATTTTCTTTCAGATTGTGTAAAGGAAAAAAAGAACGATGGTCTTTTCTTTAGAATTCCTGTTTCTGAATTTGTTTTATTTTCTTGCAATAAGGCAACATCTAATCCAGAAACTATTTGATCTGTAGTTTTTTGAAGCCAAAGTTCAGCTGCTTGCATCGTTATGGTTCTTCTTTAATTCCACTTATACATGGGTGATGATGTAGAAGTCCTATGGATTGCAAACCAATGAAATTTGTGTGCAATGGCGTGGCCTTTGCTGTCTGTAGTGAAGGCCACTGGTGTTCTCTTCTTGCCTGATACTGACAATCTAAAGGAAACTGAACAGAAAATAAGTTGTCATCTGTATATTCCAATAGTGAACCTCTCTGTATAGTCATAGATAGTCGTGGGAGCATTCTCAGACCTGTGTATTTGAACCTACTATGCAGGAGGCAGCAGAAACATTGATAACTTACTGGAGGCCACTTACAGCCACTGCCTTGAGCTCAGCCCCAGGAACATGTCCAGAGAGAACCAAGCACACTTTCACTCATATCTTATTCCCTTGCAGAGGAGTTACAATTACCCAAACATACTTGTTCACAGACAAGCTAAATGAAACCTCCAGAATTATGACAACTATCCCAGAAAGCCCCTCACATCTGAGAGCCAACTATTTCCATGCTTGAAGACAGAAGGGATTTTCTGATTCCATGGCTTCGTATATGCTAATGTACAGTCATCCACTTGTAGTGGCACCGATACATATATAAAGCATTTGGAACACAAGTGACAAAGTGACTTTCCATACCGGAAAAGAATTGTTTTTCTCAAAGTCATAATGCTCAACTCGCTTAGTAAAGTCAGTAGCTTTACCCCTCTACAAAGCCTCTCCTTCCTCTCCTTCCTGCTTCAGCACCTTGACTTGCAGGCACAATCCTTTCCTACATCTACCCAGGCTCCATCAACATCCAGTATTCCCTGTCTGAAGCTTTGACACATTTGTCACAACAGCTAAGGTTGAGGGAAGGAGTTGAAACAATTCACCAGGCTTGTTATGACTCCCATGGCCCCTGTGTAGTCCTCTTAGCATCCTTTGTTCCCATGCTTCCAATCAAACATGAGCACCAGCCGCTTCCCCTTGCACAGTGTGAGGCAGAAAGGCTGGAGCCTTTGAGCTCCCGTTCAGTGCACAGATCATTAGAGCAGATGATATTGTTCTGTACATCAAACCCTTCGTGCCAACTTCTAAATGAGGAAGAAAGACTAACGTGATGACACTGAGCTATCAGTGTCCCTTTCAATACAAATACTCCTTTTAATGAAAATGACTCTTTTTATAAATTTGAAAGTGGATTTTGAGGCCTCGGGACCATGTGGAGAGGGGGACTGGTGTATGGGTGAGAAGAGAGAGGGTTACCAGATGATAAGGAATAGGCATGCAGCTTCCTGGGCATAGGATCCCGCTGCTCCGTCTCCCACTAGGATCTACAGATCTGTGCTTCTTTAGAAGTCATCAGATAGCTCCCACTGCTTTCTTAGGCTTACATATCACAAACTGATCAGCCCTGAGCTAAGATGGAGACATTTGTGGTTGAGCGTGTCTAGAAGAGACTAGCTAATGACAACTTATACTTTCAGAAGGTCTTTCCATCAAAGCTCAAAGCATTTTTACAGATTTGATCTAGTTATCCACCCACATTATTAATGGCATCCAGGAAGGAAGGAGGAGACAGAGCAGTGAGCACTATGGGAGGGAAGATTGGAATTCTGTTGTGAATATTTTGCATAGCAAACACACATGGGATTGTTATGAGCTCTCTAAGCCAGAGTTCTTGTTTAACAACTCTTAGTTGCTATTTTACTCTTGTCTTCGAATAAGAATAGATACAAAGGACAAAGGCTAATTCCTCCCCTAAAATCAGGGTCCTGGCTCATCAGTCTTCTTCTGTAATTTAACTCTATGATTATAAACTCCACAGAAATAAGGATTTTTTTTAAAAACAGCTTTCCCAAATGAATGATGAAGAAGCTACCAGTGTAGACTATGAACTGCTCCCCCACCCCCCCACTCCCTACCCCCCCACCCTCGTTCCATCTGGAGCACGCAATGCTATGCTCCAGTTGCCCACAAGGAGACAGTCTGCAAGACACTCTCCAGTGAGGAAAACTTCATATTGACCCAACTTTTAATGGCTGAATGACAGCTTTAGGTTTTACCCCTCCCTACACCATGATGGCTTGGTTACTGAATGTATCCTGAAAACATGGATGACCTCATTGATAGGATTTTTATTACCATTTCATAAATCATCAGTACAGACTCTAAGGTGGCCCAGTTTTACCAGAAACATGTCTTCTGCGTTTTCATTGAATGTTTGTGATTTTCGTATAATATAACTTGATAGTGTTTAGATCCTCTCCCCTTTCCCCATCTCCTACCACTGTCCCCTGCTCAGTTTTCATTTTAAAGAACTATAAAGCATGATTTGCACCTCTAAATGTCCTTCAGTATGGGTCCATCCACTGGGCCCACCAAGAATCTCAACCCTGCAAGACACTGTCTGTCCCGCTCCCAGCACCCATTCATTGCTAAAAGTTCCTTAGGTTGGTTTGGGATTTCTTCTTACCCACTTCCCCTTGTCTATTCTGGGATTTTGTCTGGTTTGAGCTTAGACAGGACTTGTGCGTGCTGTCACCGTTGCTGTGAGTTCATATGAGTAATTGCCCAGCTGTCTGAAAGACTCCATTCCCTTGTGGGCATCCACACACCCTGGCTCTTACAATCTTCCAGCCTTCTCTCCTACCATGATCTCTGAGCCTCAGAACACAGGGGTTTGAAATAGTTGTCCTATTCCAGGATAAGTACTCTGTGTTAATCACCATCTGCTCCACAAGGAAACTTCTCTGGTGAAAGTTGAGAAATGAATTCATCCTAAGTGTAGAGGCTGCACTAAAGATGTCATTTAGGGTTAGTTTAGCAAACAGCATTTTTATATTTTCAATTTTCAAATTTTTATTTTCCACCCTCTCGGGGTGGAAAGGCAGTGCTGGATGGGGTGTCGGTGCATGTTTGCATTTAAGGAGATAAGAACTAGAAATATGCCCCCCCCAGGTCTGCTATGACTAAGCGAAAGTGTTCTTTTTATTTTTTTTCCTGTGGCAGCTAAGTGACTTGACAGACTGGAAAAAAATCCCAAACAGCCCACATTCTCTCTTGGTGCCAGAGGAAAATTTGTGGCCTAGAATGAAAGTAAATGTGATAAAAATGTGTGAAATTCTGTTGAAAAACAATTCAAGTGTCCTCGTGTATTTTTCATTCCTGTGTAATAGATTTTTTTAACTGCATCTTACACATTCTCTCTACCATCTGTGACTGGTAGATAGTCATTTTAAGGAAAATACATACATGGAAACAATCAAGGTAAAGTTGGTTGAAATGTTTGGATTTTGATATTTTTAATCAATGCTTAAAGATTTGTTATTTTAATTTTTTATTGGCTGGGGATGTAGTTGAGATTCTAGAGTGCTTACCTAGTATACACAGCTTTTATCCCTAGTACTGCATAAAGCAAAGCATGCTGGGACATACCTGAGATGCCAGCATTGGAAAGTAGAAGCAGGAGGAGCCAGAAATCAGGGTCACCCTCCTTTGACTATAGATCATTCAAGGCCAGTCTAGGCTATTGGAGACCCTGCCTCAAAAATAAGTTAAATTAAATTAAAAATAATAAAAGTAATTATTCTCTTGATAACAATGCTTCACTTCTCTTGGAGTTTTGGTAGGAAAGCCAGAATACCATTTAGTCCACGAGTTACACTCAGTCGTACATGGCCATGTCAGCACCGTGGAGACATCACTTGACAGTAAGCACTTACATGGACTTTTATGTCTGTCTCAGGGATGAAACTGAGCAGGCGGGTCCTTCAGAAGCCTCGAATGGGCATGCTCCTGCCTGGCTTTTCTCCAGCCCTCACACGACTGCATTTGACAGTCTTTTCTGGTCAAAGAACTGTGAGCAGTTAGCTTCAGTGATTAGACTTGACCAAATAGACTGAACCATACCAGTGAAAGGAAGAAGATTAGGACACTTCCCTCAAAATCCCTGACAGTTATTTCAAATTTTGAAGACTGTTCTCTAGAATAGCACCATTGATTTAGTCAAAGAACTGGCAAGATATTTGCTTCATAAGTCTTATAGAGACTGAGTGACAGTGGATTTGAAATGGGGCTATAAAACTCATGCCATGGCCACAGAAATTAGATAATAGTTTTATACAAAGGGTATAAAAGATTTTATACCTTTTGCATTGGAAAATTCCATTCCAACATAAATGGATTCTGCAGTTTGGTTTCCCTAGGTAAAACAAAAATGACACCTATGGTCAAGAGTTGTAGAACACTTGTTTAGCATGCTTTAGGTCCTAGGCTGAAGCCCAACAACACAAAGACACATGCCCATATGCACAAGTATATACCAGCATGCACACGCATGCAAACACACACACACGAAGAAAATTTAACTACAAATAATAGAGAAATATATTAGACCCAAAGCACAGAGTCCCATAACAGACACAGGACACAGCTTAAGAAACTCAAAAATTATAAGAAAATAAGAAAAAGAAAAAATAAACAAATAGAGATATAAATATTGTCAAAAACAATAAATTGGTGACTAACATTTTTCAGACTGTGCTGGAAAGAAGCAAAACATTATAAAAACAACTAACTTAAAATTTATAGTTAATATACAAATTTGATAAATCTTCAAATAAAAACAGAAAGGTTTCAATTAGAATTAAATCTATGGTTCCCTGGGCATGGCGTGCACCTTTAATCCCAGCACCCGGGAGGCAGAAGCAGGAGAATCCCTGGGATCTCTGGGAGTTTAAGGCCAGCCTGGTCTACAGAGTGAGTTCCAGGCCAGCTGGGGCTACAGGGAGACTCTATCTCAAAAATACCAAAAAAAAAAATCTATGGTTCAAGGAAATAATCATTTTTGTAGGACAACAGAGAAACAAAAGACTGTAGAGGGAAAGAATTTAAAACAACAACAACAACAAAAAAAAAGAAATGAACACCAGAATGGAAAGATTTTCTTTATGCTCAGTGAAGATTTCACTGCTTTAAAAGTAGCTGACCAAGGCAGGCATGGTGGCACACGCCTTTAATCCTAGCACTCAGGAGGCAGAGGAAGGCAGATCTTTGTGAGTTCAAGGCCAGCCTGGTCTACAGAGTTCCAGGACATCTGGGGCTACAGGGAGACCCTGTCTCGAAAAGACCAAAAAAAAAGGTAGCTGACCATGATATAGAGTAGTTATGATTTATGTCTGCATTCATGATTAATTTTTTGCCAAACGAAATCCAATTTCCATGTTTAATGCAGGTCACTCATTCTCAAACTCTTTATCATCATTATAACATCTCAGGACAAGAAACTTTTTTCTAGTTTTCTTTGTCAAACATCTAAATTTATTCTTTCTCAGTTGTCCCATAAGTACCTGGGTTTCAAACATGCACATGGTGCCTAGGGATTATTTCAGTTAACTGATGCAACAACATAGAGAAATGTTTTCCAGATCCCCTTGAAGTTAGACTGGGCACGACCATGGGATTGTGGCCAGCACCACCCTTCAGGTTGGGCCTCGGTTCCAAGAGCCACTTGCTCTGAGCTTGTGATCATCTCAAAGAAGTCCAACTCTAGAGATTGGGGTGGATTCAAGGATAAACACCTAGCCTTTCTAACCACTGCATCAAAATAGAAAAAGAAATGTTTTTAATTTATGTAACTGAATCCCTAATAGCAATGAAAATTAGAGAACTCTAGTTATAAATCACACAGCATGAAATTTTACAGAGAAGTTCTCAAGATTGCTTTCTTATGGAACATACATAAGATACTTGGTGCTTCTTGGTACCATTATGTAGAGGTAAAAAACATAGCTAAATAATATGTTGTTGAAGGGTGTTTGCATACAACATTGAACAAAGAAAGCAATGATTAGTATTCATATTCAAGACAGTGGTTTGAGAGGACAGAAAGGATTCATGGAGATGCCATTTAGGAGTGACATCTGAGACAACAGACTGTGGAAAGGACAGTGGATTGCATTTATAAATAAGAAGGTACATGCACAAACTTGCATGCAGACAGTACATTCATATACATACAGAAATAAATAAAATTAATAAAAAAAAATAAAAAAAAAAGAAGGTACAGTGCTACCTTGTTGAATCTCATCTGGTAGTACAAGATAAAAAGACCTGAGCTGGGTGTGGTGGTGCATGCCTAGAATATTAGCACTCAGGGGGCTGAAACAGGGGATTACAAAGTCTGTGGCCTGCCTTCCCAATATATAGATAGATAGATAGATAGATAGATAGATAGATAGATAGATGATATAGATATAGATATAGATATAGATGATAGAGATAGATATAGATATAGATATAGATATAGATGATAGAGATAGATATAGATATAGATAGATAGATGTATATGTATACATATATAGATAGATATAGATAGATACAGATATAGATATAGATAGATATAGATAGATAGATATATGTATATGTATTATATGTATATATATGTATATGGCCTGGATCTTCCAAACCCCTATTTCACTGAGCCATCTTTGCCAAGCACCTTCCCCTGGGCTCCCTCAAGCTCCGATCACCCTGCTATGCTAGTTCCATCACTCTGAGTTCATGCTGCTCCCTCTGATAGGTATGTGCTGTGCCTTGTCAAACGTCAGTAAAATTCTGCCACCTGATGTGAGAAAGCCAGTGGCTTTAGCTACTGAACTGACTTTGGACTCACCATAGAGCACCTCCTTTGCTGAGACCTAATGGGCACCACACACAGCAGTAGGGGTCTCTTTCTCAATGTCATTTTCAACTTGGTTGCCTGGGCTCCTACGGCTGAACTTGAGAGCAGTCTGAAAGCTGTCTATCAAATGAGAACTCCGGCGACTGCCTTTAGCGTTCCATTGGGCTCCAAGTCAACCCAAAGAACTCAGTGTGGGGTTGACTCTCTCTTCCCACCCCTGTTGTCCCTGCCTCCAGCATCTAGCCACCTTCTCAAACACAGAGAAACATAAGGAGAAATAAGATCGATTGTATCTCCACCTGGCCACCGATTGCCTGGGAGAGCTCCTGGAAAGACTTGGCTCTAAATCTATGAAGAATTTTGTAGGTGGAGTTTCTTGGAAAACTCAGTATTAAAACCATCTTTTGTTCAAAAGTTAAAATAAATTTGAATTAGATTGGTCAGATGTTTTCTATTTTCTTTCTCCTTTGCTGAGTCAGGACTAAAGTTGTATTAATTTGAAATGGGGTAACCAACAGCAGGCATATATTTAATGAAAGATGGAAATTCTGATGATTGCCTGATGAACAGTCCTCATCAAGAATTTTCACTCTTAAAGTAGAAATTGGAAAATGTGCTCTAAGAACAGCCTTGCAGACAAGCCCAGTGGCTCACAACTGTAATCTCAGCCCTCAGGAGGCAGAATAAGAGGACTGTGTGCTCAAGTCCAAACTAAGCTACATAGTGAGACCCTGTCTCAGAACCAAAAGAAAGGAGGAGGAAGAGGAGAAGAGGAGGAAGAGGAGGACAAGGAGAAGGAAGAGGATGAGGAAGAGGAAGAAGAAGAAAAGAAGGAAGAGGAGGAAAAGGAAGAATGGGAGGAGGAAGAGGAGGACAAGGAGGAAGAGGAAGAGGAGGACAAGAAGGAGGAAGAAGAGGAAGAGGAGAACGAGAACAAGAAGGAGGAAGCCCTAGCCTTAACTCTCAACAAAGAAACTAGTGTAGTGTCATGTACAAAAGAACATGAGTTCTTTTCTTTTTTTTTTTTTTTTTTTTTTTTTTTTTCTTTTTGATCTTTTAGTCCCAGATGGCTTGGAACTTATATGTAGACCATTCTGCCCTTGAACTCACAGATCCGCCTGCTCTGCCTCCAAGTGCTAGGATCAAAGGATGCGCCCGTCTAAACCTGAGGTATTTCCTTACATTTAATAATTTACATTTAATTAGAAACTTTTTAACCTGTCAATTTTATACCTCCCTTCAAAACTGCAAGAAGTGAATAAATGTAGTTGATCATCTCTTCCGAAGGCAGCTATCATACCCCATGATATATGGATCTTTCTTCTGCCTGGGAGTCAATCACATTAATAGCCCTTTAATAAGAGTATATGCAAATCAGATAATCACTGATCATGATAAATTTTAGCTACCCTCAAAGTTCTTGGACTTACTGTAACTTTGCTAAGAGTTTAGAAAGTAACTAAAGGCTCTATGTAGAATTTAAATATCTCAGTCTTTTTATCCCATTAAATCTAGCTTCTCAATCGCTTCTCAGTGAGTGAAGTATGATTACTGATTATTTAGATTTGATGGCAGGATAAAGTCTATCATTTAGAGCTGTCATTATAACCAATGTGATTTTTTTAATGTGATTTCCAAGATTGTGATAACCTCTTGGCTTTAATTCTTTGGTATCCCCTTAAATTACCTAATTTCTTCATAGCTAATCTTCTGTGGTCTTTCCATCTTACGTGTTTAATAAACACAGTTAAGTAGCATAGATAATCACTTAAACTGCTTCCTGAAGGAAAGCAAATCAGCAAATTAAGTCTTTGTTTCTTACCATTGACAGAAAATAATTTATTTTTTGTATTACATGTACAGATCTCTAGCTTGTCTTTCATACTATACTTGATAGACTCCAGAACAAAAGTTTCATGTTTTAAGCTAAATATCCCTGGGAATCCTTGTAAAGTAAAAGCCTGCCACTTAATAGCTGATGATGACCTGTGTTCATTATCAAGCCTTTGGCAATTACTGTAATATGCCATTAGTATAAGCTCTATGGACTATGAAAAATAGGTAAGTTAAATTTATGATTATCACTCCATATTTCTTCATTTCACTGATGGGCATTTCCCTTTAAAATAGTCAAATTTCTTTTTCGCTCTTCGTTTTATCCATGGAAAAGTTCCTTTACTAAAGCAAAGTTTGCTCTTTAAAATATATCTGGTCTAGTCTGTTTCTGGGTCTCCTCAACAGTGTACTTCAAGGGTACATTTGCTTGTGGGTAAAGTCAACAAAGATCATCATTTTACAAGTACAAGTGCTCTTTCCTTAGTGTTAATGTCATTTTTATTTGTTTATTATCTTGCCAGTGTGACCATAATTTTTTTAATATCTTTATTTAGATCCGATCCTCTTTTTTTTAATTATTTATTTATTTTCTATGTGTATGAATGTACTGTCTGCATGCAGGCTTGTGCACCCGTGTCGTGCAATGCCAAGGAGGTCAGAAGAGGGTATCAGATTCCCCTGGAACTGGAGTTCTCCTGGAATTGGAGTTACAGACGGTTCTCAGCCACCATGTGGGTGCTGGGGATCGAACCCGGGTCCTCTGCAAGAGCAGTCGGCGTTCTTAATCACTAGGCTATCACTCCAGCCCCAACCATAATTTTTTTTAAAAATTTGGAATTAGACAAATGAATAAAAGCAAGTGTGCATACCCAGTATCCTATTTATGACTCTGATAGTTACCCTGGTTTTTCTTTTACTGAAATGGAAATATTAATATTTATTCATTAATAATTGACCCATTACTGCTCTCTATTAGACTAGTGAAATAAAAAAAGGACGCTTACCTCTGTCAATAAAGCACTCAGAACCCAAATTGTAAACAGATCACTCACTAAATCCACCTACAATTAAAATACAGGTACAGGCTGGAGAGATGGCTCAGGGGTTAAGAGCTCCATATGCTCTTGTAGAGGAACTGAGGGGTTCAATTCCCAGCACCCACGTGGCGGCTAATAACCGTCTTTAAGCCAGGTGTGGTGGCACATGCCTTTAATCCTAGCACTCAAGAAGCAGAGGCGGGTGGATCTCAGTTCAAAGCCAGCCTGGTCTGCAGAGTGAGTTCCAGGCCAGCTAGGGCTATAGGGAGACCCTGTCTAAAAACAAACAAATACAGGTATAAATGGACTAAAGAACTAGTTGCCTAGGGAAGTGTTGGGGTGAAGGAAGGCAATTCAGACAGGGACTGTATTAATTGCTTTTCTTATTGCTAGGTTAAAATATGGAGGCAATTTAAGAGATGGAGCATTTGTTTTGCCTCACGATATTAGTCTGTCACAATGGGGAATCATGTAGAGTTCAGTGTGATAGGAACTGCGGCAGAGAGTTCTCCCATTTAAGCAGGTTAGGAAGCAGATAGAATGGATCAAGAAGAGCTCAGCACTGACTCCTGAATTTCTGGTCCTCGGACCCACCTCTCCCAGCCAGGCTCCACTACCTCCCCAAACATCCTGCTGTTCAAAACCTTGAGCCAGCCGGGTGTGGTAGCATATGCCTTTAATCTCAGCACCCAGGAAGCAGAGGCAGGATCTCTGTGAGTTCAAGGCCAGCCTGGTCTACATAGCAAGTTCCTGGCCAGCCAGGGCTACATCTAGACCCTGTCTCAAAAACAAAAACAAACAAACAAACAAACAAAAACAAAAAAAAAACAGGGAAACAAACAGCAACAGCAACAAAAACCAAACTGCTGAGCCAGTGGGGTATTTCAAACTAAAGCTATTAACAAATGGGAAGTATTTAGGAAAGACCGTGTAGCCTTGGAGGGTTCCAGACACTATAGAGCAATTTCTTGTGAACAAAGTTTACAGAGCAAAGAAAATTTTTTTAAGGAAAGTTTGGAGATCATGACAGGCCTTCTCTACTACAACCAGAGTACAAACTTGATGCCTGAACAGGAGCCATGGAAAGAAATACTTCATGAACCACATGGCCAACTCGGTAGGTCTGAAGAGTCACCGTGGATGAAGTTAAAAAGGTGGTGTGAAACTACTGCAGTAATCCAGAGGGGAGATTTCGTGACAGGAAAAGGATTACTGTTAATAAAATTCCAGTTCTCCCTGAAAGCAGAGGGCAGTGGATGACACCTAACTTTGCTTTACCAGCAAAGACTCATTCCTCAACTTTTGATGCTTTTTTTATTTATTATTTTTTAGGTGTACGAGCATACTGTCTGCACGTAGCTTGGTGCACCTGCCCACGTTGTGCAATGCCTCGGAGGTCAGAAGAAGGCGACAGATTCCCCTGGAACTTTTGATGCATTTTTTTTCTAAATTTGAACACAGGAGTGAAAAGTGGCTGATCAGGCCAGGCGTGATGATGCACGCCTTTAATCCCAGCAGAGTCAAGCGGATCTCTCTGAGTTCAAGGCCAGCTTGGTCTACATAGCGAGTTCCAGGCCAGCTGGGACTAACGGGAGACCCTGTCTCAAAAAGACAAAGAAAAAAAAGAAGTGGCTGATTGTTCCATTTGGGACTAGACCAGTGCCTAATCTGGGGCTATGATATGAAGTGGAAAGAAGTCCTGGAGAGAATTTGCTTATTACTCTTCCTGGAGATCCTTGCGTGTGTTGAGATCGAGCTCAGTAATTACCAGCAATGTGACGTCCACAACAGTTGCAGTCACTCCAGTATCTCGCTGAATGTCCAGCGACTAGGCACATAGATTGGCTGTGGTTTGACACCTGGGACATGTAAAACAAATGTATGGAATCGATGTATGGAAATATCTCCCTGAAAGGACAGGAAGAGTCACAAACCCTTGGTTCCACTCAAGATCACAGATTCATTGGCACATGGAACCTCTAATTATCAGAAGCCCAATAACAAGTCATACCAATTGACACCAGGAAGATTTTCCCATCCTCCAGAATCTCAGTTCTACACATATTAAGGTAGGAGGACAGAATTGGGACAGAAAATAGATTAAGAATAAGCTAATTTTTTTTTTTTTTTTTTTTTGGTCTTTTCGAGACAGGGTCTCCCTATAGCCCCAGCTGTCCTGGAACTCCCTCTGTAGACCAGGCTGGGTAATTTTAAGTGATACTGTTTTGCCATAAACCTTTCACTAGTTTCCTCATAGTTTGTTTTTGCCCAATTGGCTTAGGCAGTGTGTCCATTACCGGTAAGAAACCTATGCCTTACTGGCAGGCCAATGGGACTCTGTTAACATGGAAATTATCTTACAGAGTGTAAAACATAAAATAGCATCTAAATCAGGGATGGAAGCACTCAGAAGAGATACCCAGCTTCTGAAGTGTCTTATGTGGCATGAGAAAAACCTTGTGCTCGAGGAAGAGTGTTTATAGTTTCCTCTTTTGTACTTATCTTCATGAGACAGCCTCTTATGTAGCCCAGGCTGGCCTCAAACTTCCTCTGCAACTGAGAGGATAACCTGAAGAGCATGACTTTGAACTCCACGATCCTCCTGTGATAACCTTTCCAGTGCTGTAGTTCCAGGCCCGCCCTGCTGTGTTCAGCTTGTTTCCTTGTGACCTATGTTAAAAAATATTCATGAAGCCATATTAAACTTGCACAAATGAGTCACTGGGTTTCATTTCAACAGACCTGCATTGCTGCTGATGAGCAGAGAAGCTCAGCGAGGGAAGATATAAAAACAACTGCTTTGAAGACCATGTCTAATTCAGCTTCATTTGGCTTCCAATCTGGTTTTCTAGAAACAGGTAGATCAAGGTCCTAGAATCAAAGAATTTTATAGTCTTTCCATGACAGTATCCTTCCCCATGCCTTATTTTTGTTACCTACAACTTCAGACCTAGCGTGCACATGACAATAGTAAGGCGTGCACGTGACAATAGTAAGGAAGAGTAGTTTTCTTTCTAAGGAAGAGTAGCTTAGAATGTGCCCAATTTAGGGATAGCCTAACTTTTCCTCTGTAGAGGACTGTGAGTACACATTTGATACATTGTGCATGTTTAGGCCTGCAAAGAGGCCAATGATCTATCATTAACAAAATAAAAACAAGTTACCCAAGGGCAGATGCACAGTTTTATTAAAAAAACACAAAAAGTATTAGAATGAGTCAATTGCAATCATTGCTGTTGCAATCCCTGAATTTGGTGGGTTTTTTAATTTTATGTTTGTTTTCCTTTATATACCTCTACATTGTTTGGCTTTTGGGAAAAAATAAAGAACTATTGTTGTCATTTAAAAACAAATGAATGATGCCGGGCATGGTGGCCCACGCCTTTAATCCCAGTATTCGAGAGGCAGAGGCAGGCAGATCTCTGTGAGTTCAAGGCCAGCATGGTCTACAGAGTGAGCTCCAGGCCAGCTGGGACTAAAGGGAGACCCTGTCTCAAAAAAAAAGAAAAACAAGTGAATGAATGAATAGCTTTGCGAAGTGGCAGTATATAGCCAATGAGGTTTATCCGAGGCACAATTATTGCTAATTGAATTAAAAAAATAATAAAAACAGGTGAATGAGATATATCAAGTTCATCCTTTTCCAAGTAACACATCACTTAAGCACACAAACTTCCTAGGATCCTTGACATTTTTTATCAATTTCACTCTGGAATTTGAGCTAGTCCAAGTTAAAATTTCTGATGACACCCAAGAGACATGACCTTATAGGACCAATATTTTTTAAATAATTTGGATAAATCACTATGGAGTAGAAATACTAACTTTCACATAGCCACGGTTCCAAGGAAAGCCAATGGACCTTTAAGGTCATCCTTAGGTATAGTTACATTCTTCTTCACAACTCTTCTTGCTACCTCACATCCTCTCCTTCTTAACAGACAAGAGTGGAAATGCAGAACAAGTGGTGATTTCTATAGGAGGTAGGCAACAAGCACTGGCAATTAGAAACATGCATTCATTATGGTATACAGGCATCTTAACAGGAATGGATCCTTTTTTCAGGCAAACATTCCTCACCTCTGTGCATAGCATGGACATACCAATATCTAAAAGAATTCCCTCAATTTCACTTCCAACTATATTTGCTTAAACATTTGATTAAAAACAAAGGAACCTTGTAAAAATAGTCGAGAATGAGAGAGCAAGTCACACAGCTCCTCATACAGTTCAGATACATATAAAAGATTACTTCTAAATGAAAAACCTGTGCAAAGTTGTCATTCACTGTGTTGTGCATATTGTCAATGAGAATCGAGGAATTATAAGCTTGTTTCCCCCAAATGTTACATATAAATTAGTATGTTTCAAAAGAAAGAAAGTCTGCTTAAGGCTGAGGTCATCCTTGCTGGAGTAGCACCTGCTGCTGCATATTGGCTTTCTCTTTATTGCTTCTCTAAGGAAGAATTTTCCCTTTCTTTTGAAAAATAGAACTGAATATAACAAAGTGAGAAGAGTGCCTGCCCCTAGGAAAACTGTAGAAAATTGGAGTATAAAAATCAAATCTTCAGTATTATGAATCTCTTGCCTCTTTTCATTTTTATTTTTAAAAAAATTTTAGGGGTCAGGCATGGTAGCACATGTCTTTAAGCCCAGCACCAGAAGGTTGAGGCAGGAGGATCTCTGTGAGGGCAAGGTCAGTCTGGTCTACATAGTGAGTTCCAAGTCAGTTGGGCTATAGGGATACCCTGTCTCAAAAAAGCAGCAACAAAAAATCTTTTTAAGACAATCACACATTAAAGTTTGAAGGTAAGTGTCAAAAGCTAAGCAACTGCTAAATGTTTCCCAGAGCCCAGTCTCCCTCGTGCCTGCAATCAGAGCAAAGGGCGTACACTGCATTTGTTCCTAAATAGCTCACCATAAATTGTCATGGAGACTTGTCGATCTGGGTATTTGCTGGCATATATTTAAATAATCTCTCATCTGAGACCTATTACCTTGAAACTAAGAGTCACTTCCATGTCAGAGGTCAGAGGTCATCTCTGGAACAGACATATATATCTGTTTTTAAAGGGGTTAATTTAATGTTAAGAAAAATCAGAATTTCATTTATTAAGCACAGAACTTCAGAAACCTATGAATTGCTATTGATTGGTGCCTTAGCTGGAAACATCATTTTCTACTGAAAACACCAATAAAGCAATGATGTCACCAGACATGAAGAATGAGTCTCCAGAAACCCACTGTCCAGCCCAGCACTTTTGCTTTAGAGACAAGCAAACTGAAATCCAGAATGTATCTGGTTTAACTTTATAGAGCCACAAAAATAGTTTTTCATAAATATGTATTACAATAAGTGAAATCTTTTCATGTTACATTTTCATGATTTGTTTTTTGAAAATTAACTTTATCCTTAGAATCAGCTATACTAGAGGTAGCTCAGCACGTGAGCCCCAGAATCTTTCTACTCTATTGTCAACATATCACGGTGGACATAACCAGGAGATTGAAGATTTATGTCTGAGGTCCTCTAGACACGAAGGGGGTTATGAAGAAATGAAAAGCATATGAATGGTTATTTAAATGAGAGCACTTATGCAGATGGGATAGCAGAGGTGAAGAGGGCAGGTATGACTAGAACACAGGTGAACCTAGCCAAGAGGAAAAGTGTCAGGGGCACCGAGGCCACACACCTGCTCTTGGTCAGTCGGAAGGCGGCCACCCCAATTACCAGCTGTCGGCCTGGGTCGAGCAAACCAAGCGATAGAAAACAACGAAAGAACTAAAATGACCCAAAGAACAGGAAATTGAAAAGGGGGAAGGAACTACCAGCTAGAGTTCTAACCAGATGTGGAATTAGTTTTTAAAAGTTAATACATATTATTCCAAGGCATTTGTTTTTAAATTGTTTATTTAAAAACAGAATTTTATCAAAAGCAATAGGGCTTAATCTGAATGTGATGGCCTAACCTCTATTTCCACATGGTTAATGTCTTCTGCTTCGTTATGTGGATGGAAAACATTATTCTCATCAGGTTATTTTTACACACTGAGTTTCACATTTGATTAGAAATGACCAGAACTTCATATCTCCGGATGTGCTCAACACTCAGAAATATACTCCACCTGACTGACAACTGAAAGGCGGAGGGGCATACTACTATGTTAGGGCCTTTGTAATTGGGACAAAGCCATCCTGGGAAAACACATATGCCACTACAGTTGAAGGCAAGCCTCCAATTAATCAAGTTTACAGTTTTGTTTTCTCTTTTTATTACTTCTCTTAACCTAATGTTCACTTCCATCCCCATGAAGAGGAACAGGTAAAAGCCAGGTAAAGAATAGACTTCCACTGGCAATATTTGCCGAACTGCTTCTGGTAAGCAGTCAAACTCTCTCAGCTATTACATCATTTATTTGCACCTGCCTGTGGGCACGGTTTCTTGATTACCATGAGCAATTCTTAATTTCCATCAATATCCTCCCATTTCAAGCACAGCCAGTTTACATTATGAGAGAGAGAGAGAGGAGAGAGAGAGAGAGAGAGAGAGAGAGAGAGAGAGAGAGAGAAAGAGAGAGAGAGCTGAAAAGCATCCTTTACTTAGAAGCTGTATATTAGGTAGTGTGACATGAGAGAACAATTAGAGATTGTTCTAAACTGAAGTATCAGAGATCAGGTGGAATCAAATCTGTAAACTAGGTTGGTCTGTGGAATCAGAGCCTTCAAATCTAATTGGTCTATGATTGGGAAAATTTGAGGATGGAACCTTTTCTGCGTCACATAGCCTGTGTTCCCCATCACACACCATATGTTATTTATGCTGCTAATAACCCATCTACAATGAACCAGACTCTCTGGGAAAGTAAAGACGCTTATTAAAACCTCAGGAATTGCCTTTGTAATTCATTTGAGGTCTTAGATTCATTCTAAGGAAACATACCTCATTTCCAAATAGCAATAAATCGAATAAGGACCAAAAAGTACAAAGATGTTGAAGAAAAATGTTAGTTCTGTATTTTGGTAAGAAGCTAGAAAAGACTCAGATGTAGCAACAGGAACACAAGAATGACTACAGAATTGTGTTGAGACTAGAAACAATATTGTACAAATTGATCAGATGGCCTTGCAACTTCAATAATAGGTGTCGATTTTTCCTTCAGACATGATAAACATTCAGCACATACTTTATAATTTTTTGAGAATTTCATACATGGGTATTATCTTTGCATTATTTCCATTCCTTCCAGTCACCACCAAATCCTCCAAGTCCCTCTCAATTTCTTGCCCTCTTCTTTGATCATTGTTACATATACACACACTACTACACTTATAAATATATATATATATATATATA
>VZQC01010984.1:1474832-1518425 GCA_009823505.1 Rhizomys pruinosus | reverse complement strand
TATATATATATATATAATGTTTAGTGCATACTTTTTAATACCTACCTGATTGGCTAATTTGCCGATTGAGTCAGATGTTAGAAATGTTGCCCTTTAGAATACTGGCTGAAACCCAAGGTCAAAAGTTATTCTTTAACGTAATTGGCTAAGGCCAATTAATTAAGATGTGATAGGAGAGTAGAGGGGGCCACTTGATTAACAACGAGTCAATAGCAACTTTCACCAAGAAAAGGACCAAACAAAGGTCGCTTTGTTGTTTCTCTTGTTGCTTGGTTTTATCTCTTCCGTTTATAAGTGAAACATTTATTTTCCCCTCTCTGAGAAATGAAACCAATTAAATGGGACATTTAATTTACATTACTTTCCATTCTCAATGGCCCCAAATGAATCATTGTGCAAGAACATTTTCTCAAATGACATGCTGATTTTCAGAAGAGAAAGAAATGACCGGAACAGGTTGTCTTCCACTTGTCATCCAGTGGAGTAGAGTTCAGTGACATCTAGCGTACATGGTGAGTTTAACTCAGAGGGACCATCTTCTGCTCAAAGAACTTCGATAACATCACAGGGTAGCTAAATGATGGTTCTTCTTGAATGTTCGAACATGGTACAGGGGCAGCAGGCTGAAGTCTATGGATGTGTTGCAGCACATTGCACTAAAATACTCTACAAATAATCCCATCACAATTTGAGGCAAGCATATCTTCGCATCTAACCTTCAGATCCCTCATAGTTGGTTTTAGCACCTTTTTTTCTTGGGTGGAGTGAAACTTTTCCCACCACTGATGCTGCACCTTGCAGACACTTGTTCTTAGAATTGTCCCATCAGGGCCATAGCAAATCATACAACATCATGGCAATTATTAGTGAGCAAAGTAAGAAGAAATAATATAGCCAAGTGGCCTAAGGCAGACCAAAAGAAATACCAGAGGACCTGGGAAGATCCCAGCCATGAAGGCAGCTTATGGAAAACAAATTGCACTGTAGTAAGCGACAGAACTGGAGACTATGCAGTGGTGCTGAGGGAGGAAGGATCAAGGCAAGAGGCCAAGAGCCAACGCCAAGAATGCCGAGCTCCCTGTGGACCTGAGGTTTGTGGTGTAACGAGGAGGAGGAGGAGAAAGACTTCACACAAGGGTTTAGACAAGACTTTGCTCATCAAAATTCCTTGGCTTTCCACTGAACAGATGCTGATGACAGGTTTTGGGAAGATGTTTGATTTGGGTCATTGGGAGCCTTGGATCTTAATCTTCTGTCTTTATTGCTGATTCTAAGTAAAGTTTAAAATAACCAGCCTCTCAGAGAAGTACCATCTGATTTTTAAATCTACTTGAATAGCTTAATGAATGGAGGCAGAGGAGAAGAACTGGGCCTTCAGTTAATATTCCGAAAAAGAGAGATGCATATCTTTCTATTCTCACTTTGTAACTATCTCCTAATATAATTTAACATTTTTATTATTTTACATCCAAGATAGAAGATAAGCTAATTCACTTATTTATTTTCTATTACTAAGACAATTTATTACATTTTTCTATTTTAGAGAACAACTTGAAAAATTAGAAGAAAATACAAGTTCATATGAAAATTCAGCTTTTAGCTTTAGGTGTTTCTGCATCTGTTTTTGTTGTTGTTGTTGTTTTGTCTTTTTGAGACAGGGTCTCCCTTTAGTCCCAGCCAGCCTGGAGCTCGCTATGTAGACCAGGCTGGCCTTAAACTCACACAGATCTGCCTGCCTCTGCCTCCCAATTATTAGATTAGAGGCATTAGAGGCGTGCGCCACCACGCCCAGATCAGTTTTTTAACATATTAATTGTACAAAATGTAGGGTTTCGTGATGACATTTGCATGGGCTTCCATTATATTTGCCCGATGTTACCCTCTTTTCCTACCTCAACCCCATATTCCCCATCTAACGTTCATGGATTTCCTCCCAAATTCTATACATTAGAAAAAACCTGTTTTTTGTCTTTTTGCTACTGGCTTCTTTACCCTGAAGTGTTGATCCAGTTCCATCATTGTCCTGTAAATGACGTGATTTCATTCTTCCCAATGGCTAATAACCCATTTCATCTATTCGTCTGCAGATAGCCATTTAGGTTGAGTTCGTAACTTGGCCAAAATTTAACAGGCGTCTCTGATATAAATTCACTTTAATATGCCTAGGAAAGTTGGATCTAGCATTTTAAAGATGATACTGTGTCATAAATTGCTATATTCAATGAGTTAATTATGTTCAAAAATAGTTCCAGAATTCTAAAGTTCGCAGAGCTGAGATTACCGGTCATTTCTTGGCCCTTTGTCCTTGCAGCTCCTTTTACCTGATAGACAGAGCAATGGAGAGAACCAAGGACAACACACATGCTGAGGTTTTGATAACATCAGGGAAATAGTCACAATCAGGAAACCTGATAGGACAGAACTTTCTTTCAGTCATTTGGGAGTCGGGAAAGTAGAGAGGCAGAACTTGCTGGGTAACTTACTGGGTAGAATTCTTCCCACTATGGAATCAAGATGAAAATGCAAGTGACAACAGAACTCATGCAACCCAGAACCTCTCCTAGCACTTAAGCTGAAGCAAAGAGAAGCTGGAGGTGGGAGACAGCAGCAACTTCTTCCTCTCTACCTTTCTCAAAGTCATCACTTCCCCAGCTCTCAAAGATGAACCGCACTTAACTGTGAACCCACCGTTCAACACTTAAGTTGTTTCCTTCACTTTGAGCATCAATTCTGAATTTTCAAAACTCCATCAATATTTATTTACAAAAGCCAATCATAGGACTGTTCAAAAGATGAGAAAGAAACTTAACTAGATTTTATTTAACAAAGGAAGTTAAAGGTGTGGTGAAAAATTATGGCAAACATATTATTAGCTCTAGACACTGTGGACTGTGAAACACATAGAGATTTTTATATCCAGTTATCGAAGAGTTAATTTATCATCACCTTCACTTGCTCAAAAAAGCCAAACAGATGTGACTTCATTACCACAAATATCTTTCTAATCTTTTCTTTCTCCAGTTTCAAACAGTCTTGCTTGGTATCCTTACTGACCAGTTCAGGAAATGAAGAACAAGAGCCTGACAAGCTAATCTTCTTCAGTTTCTTTAGAAATAAGTTGTCAGAACTTGCCATTGTTGAGCTGGTCTCACCTGCCTAAACACCCACTTAAATAAACGAACAGTCCCTGGAACAAAAGGCATTTCAATCACAAGTGTTAAATAAGAGCTGAAATGACAGAGAATTATGCATACGGCTGCTTAGGCTGACCAAACACTGAAATGTTATTGTAAGCCTTCAATTTAGCTTTTAGTGCACATACCTGAGTGTTGGGATGGCACAGGTGGGCCAGCGTAGGACAGCCCACACTCCTTAGGCAGATTATGTTGCTAATACTGACGCTTACATTCTCTTCTCTTGCTCTGCCTAGGAATATACAGGGAAAAATAACTAACATGCCAGAAAACGCCTTTTGCTATCAGGTACTCCAGAAGAAATGTAAATTAGTGTCTGTCATAAAGTTATGGAGAATGAATTAAAGCCATTAATGCTAACATATTATTCGCAAAATGTAACACTTGTTCCAAAGTAGGAACTCAATCAGTATAACACAATAAATCAAATCCGACTCAGTCCGGGAAGCCACAGGGATCTGGTTCTCTTTAAAGAGATTTGGGATACGGCAGCAGAACAGGATACTGTTCAACACATTTCAGTAAAAATAGATAAAATGTCTAATTTCAGGCTCTGAGCAGAATGTGTTTTAATGCAATTTCCTTGAAAATTGCTGTTTCTTGTGCACCTCTGAATATACTCAGTGTGAATTGATTGCCACTGGTTCCCTGACTTATATTTTAGTCCCTGCAAAAGAAAGAAAGAAAGAAAGAAAGAAAGAAAGAAAGAAAGAAAGAAAGAAAGAAAGAAAGAAAGAAAGAAAGAAAGAAAGGGAAGCCTATCCTCTTTGTCTTCACACCAGAAAAGAGAAGGTAATCTGTGTCATTAGCATGGTGTCTGGCCCTGGAACTGATGTGACACAGACTAAGTTTCCCTGTGAAGGCAGGTTACAACATGGTTGCGTCCTACATGCTTGTATCTCTGAGATCTGCGACAACATTGGCTCCCGTTCCTTTCGTTTTCGGTTTGGTGTCACTGATAATTTTCTACTATCTCTCCCTTCTTTATGTTCCCCCTGCATTTCCCTTTCAGATAGTCTCACTGAATTATCCAAAGAATAAAACTATATAATATAGTCTTATTATAAGCAGAGGAAAATGAAGATGATCTAATGAGATAAATCACTGAAGGTTAATAGCTTTTTTAAAATCAATCTTCCTTCAAAGGAAAAGGCTAAATGGCTTTAGTGGATGAAACGCTAGCCTCTCACCTCTGAGACCATAGTTCAAGTCTAAACTGTGAAACTGTAAGCGACATGTTTACTGGGTGCAGATCAGTCTCTAGTGGATGAAAATCTGCATTGCATGAAGTGGAGGCCTCAGAAGCCCAGCCCCGCTCCCTGCAGTCCCACGCGTGGGCCTGATTCGTGTCTGACTTCCAGCCCACCTTGTCCCTTTGGCAACAAGCCAGGTGAAATCTCACATCACTCTAAGGAAAGCCGTGGGAGTGTTTGCCAAACAGTCTCAGATAAGGCCAGGGCTGTGAAGTCAGGCAGGTTGCTGTTTCTGACTCTGACCCCTCAGCTATCAACCAAATAACCTAACCTCCCCACCTGAAACTGCCTGACGCCTTTTCCTGCCAATTAACAAACTAAGACACAAAAAAGAGAGGACGTGGCTGTTCCAGATTAGTAAGGACTCACTTAGCAAAAGATGACCACTAATATAGAGGATAAATTTTCAATAATTAAATTCAACTATATCCAAAGAAAACGGGAAAGCATAAACAAGCCCATGCCCGTTTTCATAAACAAATGTATCTGAAAAGAGTATGGTCATGTTTTACCAGGTCCAAGTGATTCTATCCATTCAGTCACGTGGGCAAACCTCACTGCTACTTTTTTGTTTTTGGTCTTTTCGAGACAGGGTCTTCCTGTAGCACCAGCTGTCCTGGAATTCGCTTTGTAGACTAGGTTGGCCTTGAACTCACAAAGATACCGCCTGCCTCTGCCTCCCGAGTGCTAGGATCAAAGGCATGCGCCACCATGACCACGCCGGCTGCTACTTATTTAAAAGGTCTCTTTGTGTTCATTCCTTAGTAATGTGTTTCTTGGCCTTTATCGTCAATTACATAGTACACTGTGCTTTGAATTTCCAAAACAGATATACAAACTGTTTACAGAAGACACACGTGGCACATATAGCCATTTTTTTAAGGATTTTGCAGTGAGCTCAGTTTTATACATGAACTAATCCAAGTGCAGGGTCTGGCTGAAGGCATTCCTTTCAGTGCACAGGTTTAGAACGAGATATGATTTGCCTGTTCCTCTTATGCCTTGTACAACACACCACTGGAAAGTAGAAGTGTGTTTGTTTGGTTAGCACACGGCATTTACAGGCAATGAAATTAGTAAGTTGAAGAATAGCCTCCAACTAAAATGCTGACCCATCCATGAAACTTCCATAATCCTCCAAAATGATTTATTAATGATTGTTGTTGACTGCTAATTCAAACCACCTGCAGATCTCTTTGTTATGATTAAAGCAGCCTTCGCTCCTCCCCCAGGCTGATAGATGGCTCTGTAATTTCGGAGGAAATATGCTAAAGGTCATGAGTTAATACATCCTCCGGTACTTTCTTTTCCTATCCTTCCTTGACCAAATGGGAGGAAAGCTGCGTCGTATTATTTCCATGTCTTTGTAAGGTCCATTCAAAATGAAATTAGAGAGTGCATTAGAAAGAGAGTATCTGTATGTACACATGGCAAAATCCACACGTATTCTGCATAGTCTGTTACTAAAATTATACAATTGCCTTTTGAGAAATTTCATACAAAAAAATCTTTCCTTAATAATCTGTGAATATCACTGTCTGAATCAAGTATTATTATGCCTTTTAAAATTAAACTATCCACAAAACATGCATTTACTTTCTGCTATACAAAATGCTAATAATGCTTTTAGAATGGTCTTTAAAAAGTCTAATTATATCATTTAAAAACTGAGAGACCAAAGGGCAAGCTAAATTCTCCTAACATAAATCAGACTTTTTTTTATTTCAATGACTTTAAAAACCTCAAATGCAGTAATTTTAATAGCAATGAAAGAATGAATAAGTCATAACTCCACCTGATCACATAACTGTCTATAACTGTTATTAAATGCTCCAAAATAAGTGAACTCATTATGTTTCTGCACTGCTTTTAGCTAATCTAAGATTCTGCTCACTTAATCATGCAGAAAAGGCTTCGGCGCAGTTTTAGACCCGCAGCAAGGTCACTCCAATGTCTCTTTTCTGTTCTATACTGATCATTTAAGAGCAGCACCTTGACCTGAAACTGATGCCGCCTTGTGCAAGCTTGCAGGTTTAACCCCACAGAGTTGCGTTTCAGACGTTGGCTCAGCTTCACGCCCTCTCTACTGCACACCAAGGCAAGTTCCCCTTTCCACAAAGAACGGACATGCCAACAGAATTGGAAATGCCTTGTGCCCAGTGAAACTACCTCTTGCATGATATCTACAGAGACAGAATTCTTGCTTTAAAAAAAACACATTATCCATCTGCAAACACTTTATTAAATTCTAATTGGCTTTACAAGTGTGGTAACTAAGTGGTTTTTACTCCATGTTGTTGGCACACCATATGGAAATTTAATGTGGAACATTTACCCAGCAAAGTGGTTCCTTTGGACACGAGTCTTCTGAATTAGGAAGGCTGTGAGATAAGAAACACAGTGCTGATCTTGGCCTTCTGGCCCTGTGCCAGCAAAACAAAGGTCAGTTTCAAAACTGGTATCGTATCCTACACTCCTGCTAAACCACAACTATCAAAGTGACTAAGGTCTTAAAAGCTTTTCTGAGACAGGGTCTCCTACTATTAAATAAAATGGGAAGAGAAGCTGAGAGAGCACATCCTGAGAGTTGGCCACAGAAAGTCAACTTGGAAGTAACAAAGGGTTAAGGAGAAATCAGACAGCAAAGATGTCAAGACCAAAGAGGAAGAGAAGGAAGAGACAAAGACAGGGAAAAAGCAAAGAGAAAGTATTCAAATCCAAACAAGGGTTTGGGCTATAGTTCAGTTTTAGCGTATTTGACGAGAGTACAGGACTCTGTAGGTTTAATTCCTGACACAGAGAAAGAGAGAAAGGAAGGAAGGAAGGAAGGAAGGAAGGAAGGAAGGAAGGAAGGAAGGAAGGAAGGAAGGGGAAGAAAGAAAAAAAAGAAGAAAGAAGAAAAGAAAGAAAAAAGGAGAAAGCAAAGAAGAAGAAATACCGACGGAAAGAAAGGAAAAGAAAGAAAGAAAGTAAAGAAAAGAGAAAGAAAAGAAAGAACAGAAAAGAAAAGGAAAGAAAAGAAAGAAAGAAAGAAGAAAGAAAGGAAAAAAGAATCAAGACAAAAGAAAAGAAAAGAAAAAGAGAAACGACAGAAAGAAAGAATAACAGAAAACGAAGAAAGAAAAGAAAAAACGATGAAAGAAAAAACAGAAAGAATACAAAAATGATTAAGAAACGACAGGAAACAAGAAAAGAAAGAAAGAAAGCGAGAGCGAGAATCAGAGTAAAGAAACGGAAGAGAAGAGAAGAGAAGAGAAGAGAAGAGAAGAGAAGAGAAGAGAAGAGAAGAGAAGAGAAGAGAAGAGAAGAGAAGAGAAGAGAAGAGAAGAGATAGAACGAAAAAAATAAAGGAAACCATTGACTTCACTGAGCTGAGACTGCATTGGTAATACCTTTTGGCCTGGAGAGCCATATCATTGGATAAAGCATTTGTCACAAAAGCAGGAAGACCTGAGTCTTGCATCTCCAGAATCCTGAAGATTCTGAGTTTGGATCTCCAGAATCCACAAAAAGCCAGATGTGGTAGCATGCATCTGTAATCCCACCACTCAGACTTCAAGACAGGAGAAAGGTAAGAATCCTCAGAAAGAAGCTTAACTGTCAGCTTGGCTGGCATAGAGCAGAGAACAAGACACCCTATCTTGAACAAGGTGGAGGGCAAGAACTGACAGCCAAGGTTACCCTCTGACTTCCACACACACACTAGGGCATGCATGAGTCAACACTGGAAAACATACAGGCACCCATATCATACACATATGCACAGAAATGTTTTAATCCAAACAAGAATCTTTATAAAGGATGCTTTTTTTCTGAAAAAATAAAGGGAATTTTAGCATTTCATGAAATTTCCTTAAGGATCCTAAGAAGAGTAGTTGAGTGCTCTGATTCCTGTGCTTGAGGTGGATGCTGGGCAGCTTGTTGGCTTTTTAGCAGCTGTTCCCAGAGGCTTTTTTGTGCCATAGGGAGGCAGAGGCAGGCAGATCTCTGTGAGTTCAAGGCCAGCCTGGTCTATAGAGTGAGTTCTAGGCCAGCTAGGAATGCAGGGAGAACCTGTCTCAAAAATGCAAAAAAACAAAAAATCCCCAACTAATCGATCATACAGGGTTCTATTCACATGCCCAGGCCTGACAAACTAGAATGACCATATGCAGACCAGAAAACTAGGATTCCATTCCTTAACCTTACATGGTACTTTTTTCTTCTCCTATTGGAAACATACACCATGGCAGCAGAAATACTAGAGGAAAATGTACAGGAGGAATCCTCTCAAATCTCTTCTGAAGCTAGGAGTGTGAAGCTAGCAGTAAGATCAGCTTTGTGTTTTTGATGAAGTCATTTGTGCTCGTGTCAATCTGCATTAGGCCTTAACTATGAGATCATGCCTTGGGAAAAGCTCACTCTATTCAGCACACATGTAAGTAATGTGTAATATAACTCCAGCCAGCAACCACCATGAGTGAGTAATGTGCAGTGCTGGATGCCAAGTTGAGACAAACGCCACATAGTAAGCCCTCGATCCTGTTATTAAGAAGCACGGAAGATAACAGGAGCTAGCATCCTCCTCAGGGAGTCAAAACACACCGGCTGTTGCCTCCTGTTCTGACACTAGACGATGTACCAGAATTCAGTTCTTGCTCAAACCACCTGGAGCTAGTGCAGAAACCACAACTTAAGCATTCGGTTTTCCATGTGACTGCCCTCATTTCAGACACCAGCTACACTTCAGCAGTTCCATGGCAAACAGCACTTCTGACAAATGACTATGAATTCATGTTTCATAATGACCCCTCTGATTCAATACTTTCTTGGAATGACTCCAAGTCAGAAAATCACTATATAGCCAATCTTAGTTTAGTAACCAATACTACTTGTGACCAGGTAGATGATGAAGTCTGGGTACATGTGGAATGCAGCGCTGGATGCCATTTCTGTATGTAGTCAGGAACTGTCTACTTCCTGGCACTTTAATGTGTTCATCAACTAGTAAACTCCATTGAGCCTCAGGTTCCAGGGGTTTTGTTGTGGTTTCATTTTGTCAGTATGACTGATTGAGTTATTAAGTGGATGACTGAACTCAATCTCCAACTCCTTCTCCTCCCAAGAGGGTGGAATACCCAATTGGTAACAAGTGACCTAAAGTCCCAATCCTCTGATCATGAAGCCACCTAAGCGGCCACCATGAGCCACTTCATTGCATCAACTACCAGGTGTGAGCCAAGAGGGTTATAAACAATAAAGATGCTCATTGCTCAGAAAATTCCAAGGACTTGGAATCTCCCATCTGATAATCAGGCCCCAAATCCAATGAGAAGTATTACATAATATTTCATTAGTCCATTTGTAATAAATTTATAAAGTGCCTATGTGGGAAGGAGCTCTGGTCATAAAGAAACATTCAAATGCACTTGTCATGACCTGCACTTGAGAAGGACTCAAAACCTAACTCGGAAGACAAGTCAGATACAAACAGTAACAAGAAGGCTATAAAGACAGCTTGTGGATAAGTGTTCTTTTTACTCAGCTATCATTTTACCCATGAAATAATTGTAATGAAATCAGAAATACCAGTCAGAAGAATGATCCAAAGTCTTGAGTTTCTTGGCGAAAGTTATTACATAAGCTGTGATGACATTGTTAACCTAGAACATAATGATTTTCATATGCACAAATGTTTTTTTCAATCCTGCTACTTCTCTGTTTCCGTGACTTCCCATTACCCTCTTAATCTAGATGGCCCTAAAATCTCTGCTGCCCCACCCTGTACCTCCTGAACTAGTTGTTTCTTAAATTTCAGTATAATCAGGAAGTAGTTATTGAAAACCTAGTCAATATAAAGATCCTCTGTTTATACACCAAGACTTTTCTCCACTAAAGATCATCCTTTAGGGGAGTTGCTTAAAAGCCAGCGGTTAAAGCTGTGATGCTGGTGCCCTAACAGCTGGTGATGCAGATTTGATTATTGCCTTACAAAGTCAGCTGTGCCTTCTAAGATAGATTTTCAATAATTTACACATGGATTTGTCAAAGTCCTGTGGAATGGGATTAGCTTCATAAGATGTTCCCTGAGCAAAAGAGTTCCTCACAGTCCTACAGTAAGAGATATGTTGAACTGTTTGACCAGTGTTTCCCAAAATTACACAGGCATTACTGCTCTCTTGACAAATACTCATTAAGGCTGCCTTTGGGAAAGCTTGTTTGAGGAAAACTTATTTTCATTGAATCACATTTTATTCCTTCTGTCAGATGCTTCAAGGAAGCCTACTTGGGAATGTAAGTATTCTTGTTTACACAATGTAAACAATTATAACAACACCTGAAGGGGGGTTGGGTAGCTCAGTCAATAAAGTGTTTGCCCAGCGGTATAAGAACCTCAGTTCTGATCCCCAACCCTCACATAAAAACAGAGTGTAGCAATACACATCTGTAATCCCAGTACTGAGAAGGAAGAAATAGGAGAAAGCCTGGAGCTCACTGATCACCCAGCCCAGCCAACTGGTGAGCCAGTTTCGATGAGAAACCATTTCTCAAAAAAATAAAGTGGAAATCAATTGAAGAATACATCTGATGTCATTCTCTGGTCATGCACACACCAATATGAACATATACCTATACCACACCCGCACAATATCACATATGAAAATAATAATAAAGCAAAACAAATACCAGGGAGTAGTATTACTATTATTAGTCCTCAAGAGGAAGATCTAAACATGATTAGTCATCAACTTGCTGCCCCCAAGAATGAGTTTAATGCATTTATCAGAATAGTCTTATTCATGAATCATGTATGATAAATATTAATAAGCATTTTGTAAGCTGTGAAACATACACGTAGGATAAATATATTAATATATAGCTCCAAAATTACCCCCTGTATGTGATTCTATCCCTTAAAACACATCTTCTGTTCACATTTAATTAGAGACCTAGCTGGGAATGCTCCAGGAGTGCTTGCATAGCAACAGAACACAGCCAAGCCCAGATCTACTACTACCTGTCTTCACAGAGCTCATAGTCAGTGTATGAGAGATAACGAAACATGCACACGGATAGGCAGTGTCCATATAGTATGAGAAAGGAAGCTTCAGAGATAAGAACAAAAGAAATGAAGCAATAGAAAAATTATAGTCTGCTTTTAAAAACTCAGCATGGGCTGACAGCTTGTCCAGGCATAACCTTTCAATCCTACTAATGAAGCACATGCAATTAGATATATAGGTATTTATTTTTATTTATTTTATTTTATTTATTTCTGTATGTGTATGAATGTACTGTCTGCATGCAAGTTTGTGCACCCATGTTGTGCAATGCCGCAGAGGTCAGAAGAGGGTCTCAGATTCCCCTGGAACTGGAGTTCTCCTGGAATTGGAGTTTCAGACAGTTCTCAGCCATGTGGGTGCTGGGGATCAAACCTGGGTCCTCTGTAAGAGTGGTCGGCCTCTTAACCACTAGGCCATCTCTCCAGCCTGATAGGTATTAAACAGTACTAATTGTTATGGTAGGTTACTTTGGTATAGACACAGATGTTTGGATGGTATGTTAATCCATGAATTACATTTTCTTCTGTTAAGTATGACGGGGTCTTCCTGTGGTTTATAACATCTCCTAACCATCAGAGGATGTAAGCTGTGGCATCAGCTGTGGGTTATTCCTCCAAGTATAGAGCTAATAGCCAATTAGATTTGGGATATACAGGGATGTGGCTACCACTGCTGCACAGTATTTCCAGGCAGGTGAGGTGTAGCTGGTGCTGATGGAGG
This sequence comes from Rhizomys pruinosus, assembly GCA_009823505.1. NCBI lineage: Eukaryota > Metazoa > Chordata > Mammalia > Rodentia > Spalacidae > Rhizomys > Rhizomys pruinosus. The sequence goes on along the minus strand of VZQC01010984.1, from coordinate 1,506,215 downwards.
AGTCTTGCTTGACTCAAGGAGACCTATATTTGCTTTATTGGTTTAGTGGCCTTTGGTAACACTCTCTGGCATTCCAGACACCATCTGTATACTTGCAAGTGCGGTCTCCATACATCTTTCCCATGTTTACATCAGGTCTTCAACAGCAGGGCCTTATCACCTCTCTTCCTGCAGATATCCCAGTTTGGAGGCAAGGAGCCTTTACCTTTTGTGGGGGTGTGGATCCCCTGGCCAACATCTCCTTGGTAGAATAATCCATTGTGGGTGTGTGCGAGATCGCCAATGGGAAAAGAAAAACAATACCCGTATTGACTAGAGACCAGACAGGGAGCACAGAACTCCAGAGAAAAAAAGGGGTAGCTGTTTTGGCTTCTCAAATCGCAAGACAGGCTGTGCCCCGGTTTCCATAAAGCCTGAAATGGGAACAGAGTCTGTGGGAAGAGATGTTGCATGGTAAGAATGTAAAGTCTGTGTGGGCGATTGTGGAAGTTTTGAAGACTACAGACAATATGTACTTGCACTCGTTTATAATCAAACTTATATGTTACATAAGGCAGGACGCGGCCCCCTGGCGTGGATGAGGTGGGACCCATGATCGTGTGGGTTTAGGAGCAACTGCTTGCATATTGGTTGTACATGAAGGATGTCGTTGGTACTCACCAAAATTATCACTTATTGTTTAAAAAATGAAAAACAAGAAACAAACAAAAAAAAACACCGAGCGGACAGATGCAGATAAAGTTAGGGTGGCAGCAGGAATGCAGTGATCTGGGATGGGTGTGGGTGTGTGGGTGGGTGTGGTGTAAGATGAAGGGAGATATAGGGGTCATGTAAACTGAATTGGAAAATGATGTATGAAATACACAAAGCATCAATTAAAAAAAATACTCAGCATGGACAAAGAATCAGAAAGGAAAAATCATAGAGGCACTGGTGGTCGGCGGGGGCGGGGCGGGGGCGGGGGGGGCGGGGATTTTGGGAAAGGGCTCATGGTGAAGAACTCCATCTCAGTTGTCAGAGCTCAAGTATCCAAAATCCAAAGTGATATGCAAACATCCTTTGGGCAGTAGGAAGAAAATACATTTCTTTATGTTTGGCACTACTTAGTGCTTTAAAATATCCTATTTATGGCCAGCTGTGGTGGTGCACACTTTTAATCCCAGCACTCGGGAGGCAGAGGCAGGCAGATCTGTGAGTTCAAGGCCAGCCTGATCTACAGAGCAAGTTCCTGGCCAGCTGGGTCTACAGGGAGACCTTGTCTCGAAAAGACAAAAAAATAAAAAAATCCTACTTATCTATTTTAAGAACTTATATTTCAACATTTTGTAACTATATATTATTTACAAATAAACAAACATGCATAGTGAAGTAGGAAAATTCTCAAACACTTTTTATACTGATAAGAGTGGTCAAATAGTTTGAAGACCACTTTCTAGATAATGGGGGAATTTTTGAGTAGTTTTAAAGATGAGAATTAACTGCTTAGGTCTACATTTTCAATAGCTTAAAGTTTTAGTAAATCACAGGAACTTTTATCATACAGTATTTGCTGCAAAACAACACTGAATATAAAAGGGTTATGTGCTTAGCTCCCGCCAGCTGCATATGCATAGTAAATACAGCCAGTGGAGAGGACACTGGAAAGACACATCTTATTAGGTAACCCCCCTTGTTCAAAATCACTTAATTGGTCCCCATTGCTTCTAGAGGAAATGCAAATTCCTCAGGACAGAGCATCATGCTCTCTTTCCCTCTGAGCTTGCACAGTGACCAAATGTTAGGAAGGAAGACAGTCAAATTTCCACTCTGTATGACCTTAGCTTTCATTCTGTGACTGGCCTTAATGGTGGTTGAGTCGAGTTCCTGCAAGAAGAAATGACCATACACAGTAATACTCCGGGATTTCATTGAGGGGTGTGAATTTGTTTTGGATTAGTGAGAAGTTGTAGAATTTCTGCTCTGGTTAGAAGAAGAAGATCACTAGGGGACATAGCCGTGGAAGCTAGCTCTTGCCTTGGCCTCTGTGGGGTTTGAATGAAAATGTCTCCCAATTATCTGAACACTTTGGTAAGTTGATTGCGCTGCTTAGAGGGGGTCATGGAGGAAGCACATTGCTGGAGGTGGGCTTTGAGAGTGTAAGCCTCACTGCCAGTTTCTCTCTCTGTTTCCTGTGCCTGCTTAACCACGTCAGCACTCAGCTTTCTGCTCCAGATGCCTCCTGCCATGTCTCTTGGCCCTGACATACTCTTATCCCTCTGGAACCATAAGCCCAATAAATTCTTCCTTCTATAAGTGTCCTTGGTCATGGTGTTTTAGCACAGCCTCTTCCTGTATTTTCCCCTCCTCTCTGATTCCTGTTGTCTTTCATGTGAACAACTTCCACTGCAACAGGTTTGTTTGTTTGTTTTTTGGTCTTTTCAAGACAGGGTCTCCCTATAGCCAGCTGTCCTGGAAGTCACTCTGTAGACCAGGCTGGCCTTGAACTCACAAAGATCCGCCTGCTTCTGCCTCCCAAGTGCTAGGATTAAAGGCGTGCACCACCATGCCCAGCTGCAGCAGTTTTTTTTACTTCGTGCAAAACTATAAAACACAGAGCTAAGTAGCCACAGACAGAATCCTCTTAAGCTGTTAACCAAAATACTTCCTCCTTTTAAGTTTCTCGGGGATTTGGTCATACTGACACACAGTCCTGACAAATGCAGAAAAGTGGTACCAGAGAAGTAGGGTTGTTACTTTGACTGAACCTGACAGTATGGCTTCTCAGCCTCTGGAAGTGGCTTATGGGAAAAATTTGTATTAGTTTGGAGATGGGGGCAGAAAAATCCCTAGTGTGTTATAGCAGAGCATGATGTCTGATTCTGCTGGGCACTCAAAAGACCAGAATGCCAGCATAATTGCATACAATAAAGACTGTACTGATGAGGTTTCAAATAGCAATGAAGACTCTATAGGGAACTGGGTTAGAGGTCCTTCACATATGGCAAAGAACTTGTCCACATTTTGACAAGATCCTGAGACTTCATGCTATGTTGAGTTTAAAGGCAATGGACTAGTTAGTTTGGGAGAGGAAATTTCAAAACATATCACCTTTCTGGCCACGGCATGGTTACTGTTGGCTGATTTTAGCTATATTTACAGTGAGAATTGGGAATAAAAATCAGAGCAAAGCCCAGGAGTGGTCCTGTAGATCTTTAATCCCACTTGGGAAACAGTGACCTGGTCTACATAGGGAGTTAAAGGCCAGCTGGGGTTATTGGGACACTCTGTTCACAAAAAAACACCTATGGAAATGTATTCATATATTCAGCTGCCTAGGCACTTTGAGGCTGCTGCATCTATGGTCCAATGGGGCTGCAGCTACTGTTATAACTGTCAGTGCACCAACTGGACACTTGTTTTGCAGGCATGCAAATTACAAGAGTTAGGAGGTCATGAATGCTTTTACTGACATCCCAATGGAAAGTCTGAAAGTTCAGATAATGTGTAAAGGGTCCAATTTCCTGTAGGGTGCTCCTGAGAAGATGATGTGTGAAGGCTGGAGTATAGATCCCAAGGTATTGTGGGTGCCCAGAACAGAACATCTATAAAGCGGGTAACAGGATGGAATAGGCCCAGGAAAGAGGTTGCATGGGCTGCAGGTGGTGAAGTCGTAGGTACTGGGCTACCCAAACCCATCTGAGTTCACATCAGAACAATATATGTATCCAGTGCCCGACACAGAACTACAGCACTCAGTGTGTTGGACTTTGATCCCATTCTAAAAAGGATTCAACTGTCACTTCACTGTCTAAGCTCCCTGTGTCTATTTAGAATTACTGGAAGGCTTTGTAGCTATACCTCTGATCAACTAATCAACTGATCAACTAATCCCTGCTTTTAGAATGGGATTATTGACCCTGGGCCATTGGGAGTATATAACTTGTTTTTCATTTAACAGGGCTCTCAGCTAAGAGTTTGCCTCCAGTCTCAGAAGAGATGCTGAATTTGGACTTTTGAACAGTGCTTAGTGCTGTTAAGACTATTTGGACTCAGAAAATGAAGACATTTATCATTATAACATAAACACAAGACTTTTGGATTGTCAGGGTTAGAGACAAAACAGCTGTCATTGAGGAGGGGCAGACTTGTGGTGGTTGATTTCTGATGGTTATTTATGACACAACGGGAGAGGTTTGTCAACAGGAAATGGAGATAATCAAAATTAACTGACAAAGTTTTTCCCCCAATCTACATCCTACCCACCTGCATTTACCTCACCCTTGTAACATTAATCAGTATCAGGAGGCAGCAAAGATTCTACAGTGGAACTTTCTCTCATGACCAAGGAAGCATTTTTTTCCTTCATCTTCCCTGTGGTCATATGTAGCCCTCTCAGTGTGGTCTCTATATGGCTCTATAAAAGCATCCTCTGAACACTTATCTAATAAACGTCCATCTACTTTTCTATCACCGATTCTCAGAGTGTGGTCCCTGGAACAGCAGCATCCACATCACTCAGGAACATGCTAGAAGTAAAAACAAATTTTCCAGCTCCACCTTAGATTCAGTGAGTCAGAAGCTCTGAGGGTGAACACAGCAGTCAGTATAGTATAGGTGTCTACGTGTGTCCCTGAAATCCAGACACACAGGAGTTACATTCCCTCCAGCTCATTTTCAGCCACCTGAAGGAAGCATTCCTCAAGCCTGACCCTCTAACTCATATCAGGGAAACATACTGTGCATTCCAAATGGTGTGTTTGCTTTAATTGACTACTACAGGTGGAGGAATAAAAAGTAGAAATGCATTGCCTTGAAGAGTAAACCTAAAAAACAAAACGATCCAAAATTGAGACCATCTGCCCCCCCTGTCACCCCTAGGATAAACACACAGGTTGTTGTGAGCCACACAGGGTTTTCTTCACCACAGCACCATGTACGACATCCAAACAGTACACCTGTGTATTCAAAACAGAAGTGTTCTGCCACTAGAGATACTCGCAATGTGAATGCACAGAGTAAGCAAAAGATTTAAAAATGTATACTGGGCTTAAAGTAATTGATCTTGGTAAAAATATTAAACTGCTTACAGAAAGGTTTCAAGGACATAATGATATTACTATCATCTGTGCAGTAGCCATCATAAATGAACCAGAAACACACATTTTTTTTAATTTTTTTAAATCTTGTAATGGATGCTCCTGAACAGGTTGTAATTTCCTTGAAAATGCTCCTGAAATTTACTACTGTATTTCAGATACATTAATTCATTATCATTTTCACCTATGTTCCCCCTCTCCTTGTTCCTTGAAGGGAATAAAACCATGAATTATGTTTTTCAGATAATTTTCATCTCTTTAAAGTGCATTGTTGGGATGTATGTGTTTAGAAAAACATTACCAGTATGGATATACTTCATTCTGTTTCTCAATATTCTCCTTAAATAATGTTTATGTTTATAATGACAAACACGAAAAGTTACTATTCCCCAAAGTATTTGGAGTCCAAATCATTTCACAGATCAAATAGATTCAACTCTGACTGCATTTCCAGCACTAGCTGAGAAATAGTGTCAGAAAAAGCTTTGTGCTTGTGCTACTATAAAATTACTAAAATAATAAGCTATAATAAAAGATTAACTCTCAGGGCTGGAGAGATGGCTCAGCGGTTAAGAGCACTGACTGCTCTTGCAGAAGGCCTGGGTTCGATTCCCAGCACCCACATGGAGGCTAAGAACTGTCTTTAACTCCAGTTCCAGGGGAATCCGACACCCTCTTCTGACCTCCGTGGCATTGCATGACACGGGTGCACCAACCTACATGCAGACAGTACACTCATACACATAAAAAATAATAAATTAATTAATTAATTTAAAAAAAGATTCAATCTGTTTTTCTCTATAAAAAATTGTAGAATATTTTCAGAGCAGGCACTAATCATGGGACAATCATAGAAAATAAAGAATATGCCTGACTTAGCCCGTAGCCTGGTACCTGTCTGGAGTGATTTCTGGGCTTCTGTGCTTCAGGAGCCCGCCTGCACAAAGACACAAAGGCATAGAATCCAACCCACTGGGCACCAGCTACAAAGGCGAAGGGCCTATAATTGGAGATTTCTATTTGCTTTTCCTTTTGTGGGACATCATATATTTGTTTTTCTGGTGCTTGTGCATTTGTTTGTGTGTCTGTGCACATACACTTGTTGGTGCACATTCTGTGTGTAGGCTAGAGGACAGTGTTGAATGACTTCATCTGTCATTCTCCACCTTACTTGATGGGACAGAGACTCTCATTGAACCTGGAGCTCAGCAAATCAGCTAGCCTGGCTGGCCAGCAAGCCCAGGGGATCTGCCTGTCTTCATGCCCCCATCCCTCACCAAAGTGGGATCACAGAAATGCACTCTGCCCCTGGCTTGTATGTGGGTGCTGGCATCCAGTCTCACCTCCTCATGACTGCATTGTTAATACTTTACTGTGTGAGGCATCTCCCCAGCTTTGGACATATAGTACTATCATAAAAGTTCCTTTCTTCCAGTTGTTTTCCTTTTCACCTTGACAAATGAACCAGCTGCCATTTATTGAGTGTCTACTCTATGCCAGCTGATCAGGTTAAAGAACATATGCAGAGTTAAAAATTCAAGCTATGAGGATTTATTTTTCCAAGCCTGTGAAGAAACTCTTGGGGATTTTGATTGGGATCGCATTAAATCTGTACACTAGTTTGGGTAGGATGGACATTTTTACTATATTTATTTTCCCAATCCATGAGCATGGGAGGTTTGTCCATCTTCTGATGTCTTCCTCAATTTCCTTTTTCAGGGGTTTAAAATTTTTGTTGTAGAGATCCTTGGTGTCTTTGGTTAGGTTTGTTCCTAGGTATTTTATTGTTTTTGAGGCTATTGTGAGTGGGAAGGTCTCCTTGTAGTCCTTCTTCAGTTGTTGCTGTTGGTGTAGAAGAAAGGTACTGATTTTTTCTAGATTTATTTTGTATACCTGCCACTTTACCAAAGCTCTTAATCATTTTCTAGGAGTTTTCTGGTGGAGTTTCTTAGCCTCCCTTAGGTAAACAATCATCATCAGCAAAAGGGATAGCTTGATTTCCTCTTTTCCAATTAGAACTCCTTTAATTTCCTTTTCTTGTCTTATTGCCCTGCAAGGTTTCCGCACTTATTGAAGAGGAGTGGTGACAGGGGGGCAGCCAGCCGAGTCTCCTCAAGGGGAATGCTCTGTCATTTCCCCATTGGATGATATTGGCTGTGGGTTTCCTGTATATGGCTTGTTACATTGAGGAATGATCCCCCACCAATTCCCTCCCGACTTTAAACGATGAAAGGATGTGGTTTGTTTAAGGCTTTTCTGCATCAATTGAGATGATGGTGTGATTTTTTGTCCTTCAGTCATTGATATGTTTGATGATGTTTATTGATTTTATATGTGAACCATCCCTGCATCTCTGTATGAATCAACTTGGTCATGATGGATGTTTTCTTGATGTGAGTCTGTTGCGATTTGCCAGAATCCTGTTTAGAATTTTGGCATCTGTGTTCATTAGGGAGATGGGTCTATAGTTCTCCTTTTGTGTTATCTTTCCCTGGTTTTGGTGTAGCGTAATGCTGGTCTATAGAAGGATTCTGGGAAGTCCCTCCGTTTGTATCCTTTCAAACAATTTAAGTAGTAATGGTTGTAATCTTTTCGAAATATTTTATAAAATTCTGCGTGTAACCATCCGGGCCTGGGCATTTTTGGTTGGGAGGCTACTTAGAGGAATAATTGCAGACCTGTAGAGAAATTAAAAGAAACAAAGAAGAAGCCAGAGAACTAAGGAGAGAGAATGAAAAACTCAAAAAGGACCTAGAAGATACAATGACAAACTTCGAAAGAACTAAAGAACAGAATGACAAACTCCAGAAGAATAGAGGGAGAAAAAAACAAACTCCAAAAGGAGTAGAAACACTGAAAAGGAAGCCAACCAACGAAGTAAGGAGCACCAGAGATGAGGAGCTCAAAGGAATGGAAATACAAAGAAAACAAAAACAATAAAAAAAAAAAAAGAAGAAAAAAAGAAGAAAAAAAAAAAAGGAAAGGAAAAAGCCTCGAAGTAGAATGGAGGAAGTGAGGAAAGAATATCAGATCTGGAAGATAACACAGAGCAACTGAAAGCTCAAATAAGAATATGAATTTTAAAAATACACAAAAGTGGAAAACCAGGAAATATGAGACATATGAAAAGATCAAACCTCTGCATCATAGGAATAGAGGAAGGAGAAGAAATCTCAAGAGAATAGTATGATCAGATCTTCAACAGAATAATAGATGAAAATTTCCTCAACTAAAAATAGACAAACATATAAATCAAGAGCACATAGGGCTCCCAATAGACAAGATCAGAAAAGAAAACTCCCCACACGATCATAGTTAAAATGCTAGACGCCCAAAACAAAGGCAAAATTTGAAGGCTACAAAAAAAAGTCATATACAAAAGAGAAACCCATCAGAATTAAATGACTTCTCAGCACAAACCTGAAAGCAAGAAGAACATGGAGCAAAGCATTCCCGTGTTAAAGGACTATGGATGCCACCCAGATACTTTACCCGCAAAAATGTCGATTGGTTGAAGGAAAGGAAAATCTTCCATGACATAAACAAGTGATAGAATACATGTCCAGAAAACAACTCTTCATAAATACTTGAAGCATTCAAAGGGCAGAGAGAGGAGCAACAATCCTCAAACACCTAGGAAAGAAGAAACTATAAAACATAACCATAAGATAAATCAGAGGCTAAAAGTCTAATGGATAATAAGGTGAAAGGAGCAACATCCATCTTTCAATCATAACCTTAAATTTAATGGGCTAAACTCCCCAACAAAAGGCATAGACTGGGAGAATGGATTAGGAAACAAACCCATCTATATGCTGTCTACAAGAAAACCCATCTCAATTTCAAGGATAGGCACCAACTTAAGGTGAAGGGATGGAAGAAAATATTCCAAGCAATGGTACCAAAAGAAAGCAGGTGTTGCTATTCCTAATATCAGACAAAATAGACTTCAAAGCAAAAGAAATCAAAAGAGACAAAAGGGCCATTACATCTTTATTAAAGGAACAATTGACGATGAAGATCTCACAGTCATGATATATACACACAAACGCTGGTGCACAACTTATAAAGACAATTCTTCAGGATCTCAAGGCTCAGATTAACCCCAGCACACTAAAGTAGGGGACTTCAATACCCACTAAGTCCTTTAGACAGATCAACAGGACAAAAGATAAAACAGAGAGACATCTGAACTAAATGACTACCACCAATGGACCTCCACGACATCTATGGAATATTTCACCCAAACAACAGACTCTACTCAGCACCTCACAGAACATTCTCCAAAATAGACCATATACTGGACACGGAAAAAACTCAACAAATCAAAAAGACTGAAATAATCTCATGCATTCTATCAGACCACAGTGCAATAAAACTCAATATCAACCAGGATAAACCCTACAACCTACAGAACACAGGAGACTAAACAACACTCTCCTGAATATGAATGGGTCAGGAAAAATAAGAAAGAAATAAAAATATTCCTGGCGTGAATGACAATGATAATAAACACAGCAAAACTATGGGACACTTGAAAAGCAGTCCTAAGAGGAAGTTTATAGCTCTAAGTGCCTACTTAAAAAAAAAAAAAAAAAAAAACAGAAAGAGCACAAGTGAATGATCTAACACTGCAGCTAAAAATACTTAGAGACAACAACAAATGAACCCTAAACAGCAGACAAAAAGAAATAACAAAAATCAGAGCAGGATCATATAAATAGAAACAAAGAAACCATACAAAAAAAAAAATCAATGAATCCAAAAGTTGGTTCTTTGAGAGAATAAACAAGATAGACGACCTCTAGCCTAGTTAACCAAAAGAAAGAAGGAACAACTCCAAATCAATAGAATCTGTGATGAAAGGGGAAATATGCACAACAGACAATGAAAAGTCAGACAATAATCATATAGGAATACTTCAAAAACCTATACTCTACTAATTTTCAAAACCTAGAAGAAATTGATGAATATCTGAAATCCTGGGAATCACCAAAGCTCAACCAAATAGAGATCGACAGCTTAAATAGACCAATAATACATGAAGAAATTCAAGATGTAATAAGAAACCTCCCAACTAAAAAATGCCCAGGCCCAGATGGTTTCACGGCAGAATTCTATAAAATATTTCGAAAAGACTTACAACCATTACTACTCAAGTTCGTTAGGATACAAACGGAGGGAGTTCTCCCAGATTCCTTCTATGAAGCCAGCATCACACTATACACAAACCAGGTAAGATACAACCAAAAAGGAGAACATAGACCCATCTCCCTAATGAACACAGATGCCAAAATTCTAAACAGGATACCGGCAAATCGCATACAGACCCACATCAAGAAGATCATCCATCATGACCAAGTTGGATCATACCAGCGATGCAGGGATGGTTCGATAAAATGAAAATCAATAAAATCATCAAGACATAAATGGACTGAAGACAAAACACCACCATCATCTCTTGATGCAGAGAAAGCCTTTGACAAAATCCAGCATCCCTACATGTTTAAAGTCCTAGGGGAATTGGACTGGAGGGATCATTCCTCTGTAATCAAAGCCATATACAGGAAACCCACAGCCAATATCATCCTAATGGGGAATGACAGAAGCATTCCCTTTAAAGGTAGGAACTTGGCAAGGCTGCCACCGCACCACCCTCTGATAGTGCGAAACTAATTAAACTAATGAAGGCAAGTAAGGCAAGAAAAGGAAATAAGGAGTTCAATGGAAAAGAGGAAGCAAACTACCGCGATGAAAGTGCTCCAAGGGATCGAAGAACCCACCAGAAAACCCAGAAAATGAAAGAGCTTGGAAAGGGCAGAACAAAATAAACAGAAAAAACAGTAGCCCTACACCAACAACAAGCAACTGGAGAAGGAATACAAGGAGAACTCCCAACACAATAGCCCAAAACAATAAAAAACCTAGGTAACAAACACCAAAGACACCCAGGACCATCAACAAAAAAAAACCCCGAAGAAGGAATGATGAGGAAGACCACAGAGATGGACAACCTCTCCCATGCCGGATGGGAAAATAAATATAGAAAAGCCACCCCAAACTCATACAGATTAATGACAATCCCAATCAAAATCCCCAAGAACTTCTTCACAGGCTTGGAAAAAAATCCTCAATTTCATTTGGAAAAACAAAGACCCCCAAATAGCCAAAGCAACCCTGAGTGAAAAGAGAATAAACAGGGGGGGAATCTCTATACCAGACTTCAAACTATATAACAGGCTATAGTCATAAAACCGCTTGGTACTGGCACAAAAACTGACCAGCTGACCAATGGAATAAACTGAAGATCGAAACCTGAGCACATCCTTTCACCATCTCATATTTGACAAGGGCCAAGAAACACAATGGAGGAAAGCAGCATCTTCAGAATGGTGTTGGCAAAACTGGATCACCACCTGTACAGGAATGAAATTAAACCCCTACCTCTTGCCCTGTACAAAGTCAATTCCACATAGTGATTCAAAGACCTCAACATGAAACCCAAACTCTGGGAAGTGATAGAAAAACTTGGCAGCAGACTTCAAGACATGGCATAGGAAAAGACTTCCTAAATCAGACAGCAGCTGCACAAGAATAGATTGACAATTGACAAATGGGACCTCATTAAACTCAAAGTTCTGTACATCAAAAGAAACAATAAGGAAGTGAAGAGAAAACCCACAGTGGGAGGAAACCTTCACTGCGATCATCTGACAAAGCATTAATTTCCAGAGTATACAGCTACTCAAACAAAGAAGAAAGAAACCAAATGACCACTCAAAAGATGGATCAAAGAACTGAATGAGACTTCCAGCGAGGATTGAGGTGGGCTAAGAAACATCTTAAAAACTGTTCAACATCATAATAATTAGGGAAATGCAATTAAGACCCCTGTTAAGATATCATCTCACTCCGATAAGACTGGCCAGGATCAAGAAAACAATGATTCATGCCTTTTTGAGACTCAGGTCAAAAAAGTAAAAACCTAAATAAAAAGGGGGATACAGATATATGTGAACCTTTTTGTCAAAAACTTTGCAATTAAAATCTTAAAACTATACGGGAAAAGATTTATATGTTCACAGGTCAAAATGTCACCAACTTAATAGCTGAGAAAGAAAAGATAAGCTTGCATTGTTAGGATGTACCAGGAAGTGCCAGCAGAAAGGTTGGCCCATCTGAACATTGAAAGGAAAGAAAAGCCTCAGACTGCTACAGCATCAAACCCCTCTGTGGATCCTACTTGTAATAACTGTTTATAATGGTCCTAACAAAACTTACCTTCTAGGTGCCTCAAGGTTTTAATATAAGAAGATTTTCTTCCTCCCCTTCATAGAACAAGAAGGAATATGATGATGATGAGGTGTTCTCAACTATAAAATTGGAGCCAACTGTTATAGAGGTAATCTCTTATAAAACCAGTAAAACTGCCTTCTTAATTGACTAATAGACATAGGAACTGTGAAAGGATATTCTCCTATTCAAACCAAAAATATACTAAAGTCTCCTTAAGATGTGCATTTAAGCAAAATATATTAATACAGGAGAGCTCTGATACAGCAATGGATTATTATAGCAGGAGCTGTTGGCCAGGGGATCCAAGGCTCCCCAAAAGTAAAGGCTTCTTGCCTGTAAACTGGGCTACCTGCAAGAAGAGAGGCGATAAGGTCCTGCTGTCGCAGACCTGATGTAGCATGGGAAAGATGTATTGAGACCACCTTGAAGTGTACAGTTGGTCTCTGAATACCATAGGTGTTACCAAAGGCCACTAAACCAATAAAGCAAATATAGGTCTCCCTGAGTCAAGCAAGACTCCTCCGTCAGCACCAGCTACACCTCACCTGCCTGGAAATACTGTGCAGCAGTGGCAGCCATACATCTGTATATCCTAAATCTAATTGGCTATTAGCTCTCTCCTTGGAGGAATACCCATGGCTGATGCCACAAGCTTAATCCCTAGTTTAGGAGATGTTATAAGCCACATAAACACCTGTCATATTTACAGAAAAATGTAATTCATGGATTAACAACCCATCCAAACATCTGTGTTTATCCAAAGTAACCTACCATAACAATTAGTACTGTTTAAATACCTATATATCTAATTGCTTGTGCTTCTTAGTAGTATTGAAAGGTTATTCCTGGACAAACTGTCAGCCCATGAAAGGAAACAGCCAGAATTGACCAGAGTCCAAAACGACAGCTCCAGAGAAAATAGACTGTTTTTCTTCTCGTCCTCGATATCAAGTGCTGGATAGGTTGTGGGGAAAAGGGAACACTCATCCATTGCTCGTGGGAATGTAAACTTGTACAGCCACTATGGAAAGCAATGTGAAGAACCTTGGAAGACTCAAAATGACTTGCCATTTGACCCCGTCATACCACTCCTGGGTATATACCACAAGACATCTTACTGCGAGATACAGGCAAACTATATTTATCTGCAACTCTGTTCACAATAGCAAAAAAGCTGGAACCAACCCAAATGCCCCTCAACTGACGAGTGGATAGAGAAAATGTGGTTCACGTACACAGTGGAGTTCTATGCAGCAGTAAAGAAAGACAACATCATGAACTTTGCAGGTAAATGGATGGAGCTAGAAGATATTATGCTAAGTGAAGTAACACAGTCCCAGAAAAACAAATGATGAATGGTATCCCTCATCCTTGGATGCTAGCACCAATAACCCAGTTGTAAATATTTCTTGTGGAGAGGGATGCATACTAAAAGAACAACAACAGAAAGACTGCATCAGAAAACCGACGAATGAAAATGGTGAATCGGGAGGGGTGGGAGAGCGGGAGGGAGAAGGACCGGGTCTATATTCGATGTTAATGATTTAATTGACGTGACTTCAACAAGTATCCAATTTTGCCCAGACTCTGTCTACAGGTACATGTGTTTTAGGTCTTAGTAAAAGTAAAATATGTGTATATTAAATAACAATTGGTTTAAAGGTTTTGATAAAAACGGTTGCATCTGATGTTAATTGGAAATATAAATTGTTGTTGTCCACATTTGTTTTACTTAAAATCTGTATAACAATAACTTTGGGATTGGCACATACAAATGTTCTCTATAATTTTTCTGTTGTACAGTATCATCTTGTAGCATTCTCTTTTACATGTAGGATGATTTAACTTAAGGAATTAAGTTTGCTTCCCAAGTTAACGACATAGAGTCACCCAAAACAACTTGGGTGAATTTGATGAAATCTGCACCTTGATTCCTGCCTATAGGTATAAATAAATGATGCGATTGGCACCACATGGCAGTTCAAAGGCAAAGCAAATATAGTGAACTTATAGAAAGCAAGTTGAGAGTGAGTTAGATTATATAAACACTGCAAAATCACTCTATCTCTTTAGACATTTTGAGAAAAAACCCATGATACATTGATGATAAAATGTGTGTAAAATCTGGATACATAATATGTGTATATATGTGTGTACTTATCTCTTTATATATGTATTGAAATAAACAGTCAAATTAATTCCATGGGGGTGGAAACCTGTAAAAATTCATATACAAGTTGAAAAGCATTATGCTCTACTTTTTATCCTTCTTTCTGGCATTTGAACTAAAAGGTACTTAAAATATAAAACACCACTCAGGGGCTGGAGAGATGGCCTAGCGGTTAAGAACGCCTACCGCTCTTACAGAGGACCCGGGTTCGATCCCCAGCACCCACATGGCGGATGAAAGCTGTCTGAAGCTCCAATTCCAGGAGAACTCCAGTTCCAGGGGAATCCGAGACCCTCTTCTGACCTCCGCGGTGTTGCACGACATGGGTGCACAAAACCTACATGCATACATTCATACACATACAGAAATAAAATTAAAAAAAAAATAAAACACCACTCAAAATTTTTAAAGTATATCTTTAGGAAAAGAACACCCATTCCAAGTGGAGCTGGAAATCTGAATTAATTGAGATAATGAAAATAAAAACAATCTTTCAATATCCATTAGTCATTGTATGCAAGGCACCATGCTGTTTTGCATATATAATCTCATGTATTTTTCAGGATGAAGTCCTGAACTATATATATACTCTTTTGCTTTCTACATACACAGCCACTGGATAATGGGGCAGTAAATGAACTGCCCAGATTCACATGGTAGGCCCTGAATTCTGTCCAGATCCATCTGTTTCCCAGAGATATTCTTTAACAATGACCCAGCAGCTCTCAGACATAATGGGGATAAAGCTAACTTCATAGGATCACTGCAATTGCATGCCTGTGAGCTGATCTGCACCCATGTTGGTGGTAATGATTCATTTTAGCTACTGTGTAATACACAACCTGAAATTCTGTCATCATGATCATTATCATAAGAAACTGTAACCCTATCGAGGAGTAAGGCTTGTACATTAGAGGAATAAATTTAAATACTTCAGTTGTTGATGAAATAAGATCCTCCTATTAAAAAATTTCTAAACAACATCAAATGCAACTTATAATAATATGCAGTTTGTACTACAATTCCAGCAATTTTAGCAAACCAAGTGCAGGCTTTGTTTTTTTTAAATTTTATTTATTTTTTGTATGTGTATGAATGTACTGTCTGCATGCAGGTTTGTGCACCCGTGTCGTGCAATGCCGCAGAGGTCAGAAGAGGGTCTCGGATTCCCCTGGAACTGGAGTTCTCCTGGAATTGGAGTTACAGACGGTTCTCAGCCGCCATGTGGATGCTGGGGATCGAACCCAGGTCCTCTGCAAGAGCGGTCGGTGCTCTTAACCGCTAGGCCATCTCTCCAGCCCCGCAGGCTTTGTTTTAACTTAACTACTCATCATGCCAAATTTATCATTCTGTCTTTTTGTCTATCACAGGTCTTAGAGTATTTTACTGAATTTAAACAGAAAAAAAAATACCTTTAGTGTTCTCCTTGATTCGGTTAGTGTTTTTGAACAAAATGGTGGCTAGGCATGCTCTTCAGAGAGGCACATCATCTGTATTTTAAGAGCTCACCATGCAGCATAGTAGAAAATATGGGAAGAAAATGTCTCAGATGAAAAGGAAAGTTAACATTTACATCTGAAAACTGTTTCCTTGCCATGTTGCTTGACAAGTGATGTGGATAATTTTATCCCCTAGTGAGGTTTACAATTTGCAGAACTAGTACTTATGTTGATCTGATCAGAACCAAGTGAAAAAGAGTAGACATTACCTAAATATCATGCTTCAGATGGAGAGAATCCATATGTCGAACGCATTCCTCTTTTCATCAGGAGATTCATTTTTCTTTGGGAAATTCTCTCTGCAGGAACTTGACTGGATCCTGCGATTCTCTCTAGAGGTAGAAATCCAGTTTTTTGTTTGCTCTATTTATATAATACTGCCTCCATCATTATTTAAGTTATAATTAGTTGACTAGGAGGAGCATAGGTAGGCGGTAATCTACCCTGCATCATGTTAAGTATAAAATCCATTTCATAAATGTATGTCTATGTTTAAGGTAGAAATAATTTTTTTCCTAAATCTTATTGCTTAAAGCTGGTTTCATACATATCAACAGCATCACATTTAACACTGAGCCTGCCCTATTAAAAAGTATGTATCCCCAGTGTAACTTTCATGATTTCATTGTTGGTTCCACCCAAATATTCAGGCCAATACCTCCAGCTGCAAGATAAACAACACATATCTCAGAACCATCAGTGGACGTTTCCTCTGTTTCATACATCTAACATAATCCAGTTGACTGAATAGGATTTATTAGTATACATAAAACATCTCTGATAAGTGAAATGCCTTTGAGCTTTGCATGTGTTAAACATAATATCAGACATATATACTGAAATGGTGTGAACAACAATATCCTCTCATATCCATTCTCATATTTGTCTTTACATTTTAAAATATTGAGCCAGAGTTGCCCCATCTCTGCTGGGTTCATAGCACTATTTTTCTTAGACTATGCAACATCCTGTCCTAGGACATGAATTGACCCCTGTCATAAACAAGTAGAGATATGTAAAATCAATGTGAGGTCACTAGTCATCTAATACAGTAGTTCTCACAACTGTGAAGAAGCAAATCAAGTTCCTTGGGACCTGCAAACTGGATCTATATTAACATTCTTCCCATGAAGTGACTGAACACTTGACTGTGATGTCTACCTTGAAATTTAAATTACCACACATAAACAGTGGCTTTCACATTGGACAGCACAGACACATATATATTTTTGTCATTGTATAAAGTAGCACTTGGGAAATTTCAATTCAGGAAGCTAACATGCAGCCCTAGAATCTATATTTTCTTTTTTTTTTTTTAATTTTATTTATTAGGACGCCTGGCTAGCTCAGTCGGTAGAGCATGCGACTCTTAATTTTATTTATTTTTGTATGTGTATGAATGTACTGTCTGCATGCAGGTCTGTGCACCCGTGTCGTGCAATGCCACAGAGGTCAGAAGAGGGTCTCGGATTCCCCTGGAACTGGAGTTCTCCTGGAATTGGAGTTACAGACAGTTCTTAGCCGCCATGTAGGTACAGGGGATCAAACCCGGGTCCTCTGCAAGAGCAGTCGGTGCTCTTAACCTCTAGGCTATCTCTCCAGCCCTTAGAATCTATATTTTCAGAAACTAAGTATGTCTTGAGTAGAAATTTGAGAAACATACAATTGCATGGTGAAGACAAGCTGAATTAAAGGAAATGGGAATGGCAGCCAAAACTACATATCAAAATTATATTTATGCTAAATTTTCCACAGCAAAATTATATTTATAGTCAGGATTATATAAATTATACTTAGAGGTGATAGAAGTCAGGATAGCATATAATCTAAAGTGTTGTGTAGCTACATTGAGAGGACCTAGTGTTAAGAGGAATATTAGAGGTCCAAAATCATTAGGAAAATTTGACCAGAAACTAGGGTCCCAGCTGTGAGTTGCTCTGAAGCAGGGGAGAAACAGACAGAGGACAGGACTGCATAAATAAATCACTGTTTGAGTATGAGGGACACAAAACATGGAGCTACCTAACACCTCACTTCAGGGACAGGGATGACAAAGTAAAGGAGCTAGGCAAGTAGGCTATAAAGAAAAAAGAGAATTTAAATGACCACATATAGTAAAGAGATGACCACAAACAGTTATCTAAGGTGCCACTTAGTGGTAGCAAGTCTGACTGTTTGTCCCTTTGTCTTACAACTTAGTCAAGGAAATTATATTGGTATAAGCTGTATCAACTGAACACCTATTTTGTGGACCCATAATGTTGTTCTTTTGCTTTTCAGAACAAGAAAAAAATCTATCTTTCAATACATGTAGTATAGTGTCTGGCAGATAGCTTTAGTTGTCAACTTGACACACCTGGATTGAGGGAGACACAACTGGGGAATTACCTCCATTGGATTTGCTTGTGGCCATGTCTGTGAGACATTTTCTTGATTACTGAGTGATGTGGGAAGGCCCAGCCAACTGTGAGCAAGCAGTTCCACCCTTGGCTAGGTTGTCCTATATTGTATAAGAAAGCAGGCTGAGCACAGGCCAGGAGAACAAGCCAGTAAACAACTTCATCTCCTGCCTCCATGTTCCCGCCCTGAGTTCATACCTTGGGCTTCCTCAGCAATGAACTGTAACCTAGAAGATGTAAGCCAAATAAATTCTTCCCTCCCCAATTTGGTATTGGTCAGAGTGTTGTGCCACAGTAATTGCAAGCAAACTAGAACAGAAATTGGTACTAAGAATGGGATGTTGCTGTGACAGACCTGACCCAGTTGTTTAGGGGAGGATTGTGGAAGTATCTGGAGCTTTGGAAAAGACGTTGAGTATTTATACCTTAGTGAGTTGTTGCTGTAGTGCTTGGAACAGTTATGCTGAAGAGAAATGTAGATGATGGAGGGCTGACTCATGACTAAAGGAAGCAAAGACTCTCAAGGGCTCTTTGCTTTGAATTCACAGAGATCCACCTGCCTCTGCCTCCAGACTGCCGGGATTAAAGGCATGTACCACCACACCTGGCTCCTATTTGGAATTTTTAAGAACTATAAGGCTTTTAAAGTTGTACTCTTTTATGTTGTGATATTAATATTAACATCTTACCTTGGGGGTAAGATGTGGAAGGCTTATGGTTTAATAGTGATATGTTTGGGTGTCAAGTTGACAAGGGGTCAATTGCGGTGGATAGCTTTAGTTGTCAATTTAACCACACCTAGACAAATGAGGGAGACTCATTTGTTAAATTGCCTCCATTGGACTAGCCTGTGGCCATGTCTGTGGGTGGTGCCACCCCTGGGCAGGTTGTTCTGTACTGTATAAGAAAGCAGGCCGAGCATGGGCCAGGAGAGCAAGCCAGTAAGCAGTGTTCCTTCAGCTCCTGCCTCCAGGTTCCTGCCCTGAGTTCCTGCCCTGGGCTCCCTCAGTGATGAACTGTGACCCAAGAGATGTAAGGTAAATAAACCCTTTCCTCTTCAAGTGGTATTGGTCAGAGTGTTTTGTCATGGCAATTGCAAGCAAACTAGAACAGTGTTGCAGTTCACTTTTATTGTCAAACTAAAGATTTCTCTAGATCATCTGAGCATTCCTCTGGAGGACTGTCATAATTATTCATTGATGGTCCAGCCATGGTGGGCAGCACCATCCCTAGGGACAAGCTCCTGTGCTGCATGAGAAAACTAACTGAGCAGGAGCCTGTGAGTGAGTAAGCCAGCAAGCAGGGTTCCTCCATGTCTCCTGCCTTCCAGTTCCTGCCCTGACTTTCCTGGATGAGCTGGGACCTGAAACTATAAGCCCAAAGATCCTTTTGGTCAGAGCATTTTATCACAGTAACAGAGGGCAAACTGGAACAGACAGTAAGTCATTCCTGTTCATCCTCATTAATCACAATAAGCACTACAAAAAATCTATAGTATCCCTGACCTACTTGGACATTCCCTAATATTTTCTCTCCTCCACTTCTTCTTTACCCAATTGTCTAAATGGACAGATATAGGTGATTAAAGACACAAAAACTAGCAGTTTCCAAGATCTGCTGTTCCTAATATAAGCAGTGGCTCACAAGAGAATTTGTCCATCAACTCCTGATATTAAATACCTATAGAGACCTTTAAGTATTAGCGTCTACATGATATATTTCTAATAACAAGTACAACTAGAAAACTATCAGAGTCATGTCATTCTTTATCATGTGAGCTAATAAATAAATTACCCTTCTATCCCAATCTGGATACCACACAGTAGATGCTCAAAGATTTTGATGGATGAGTGAGTAAGTAAATGAATGAATTCACTCCCTGGGGTATAGATTAGTGGTTATCAAACAAAAGATATTACTCAGAATCCCCTGAGAGTTTTTATTTTTCTCATCTAGCTTAGGTACTTAAAATATGCACAATCAAGTCTCTCTGATATCATCATTCATCTTGAAGGGTAGAGGCACATGAGAGGTGAATTTGGGTTAACAAGGACACAATAAGTATTTTGAAAAATCAGCCTAGGTCAATATGCTATGACCTGTCCTCCTCATTCCTTATCACTCCTGGGAAACTCACTTGTAATCAACAACTAAACAGCTATGCTGTGGCAGCAACAATATTGTCCATAAACTTTTATCATACTTACAAGCAACACCTTGCATTTATAGATTTGTCAAAAGCTTTTCCATATATATCTCAATGAACTCCTCCGAGCAGGAGTAGGAAGAGAAGGTCTTGGTTTAGGTTTAGGGAACTTGAACTTGAACAAGCCAAAATGGAGCATGAGGAAAGTGAAAATTAGGTGTTTGCATAAGCGCATGTGAATAAAAGACATGTGAACATTGCACAATGTGATTATTTTCCCACGTGCATCATTACTAAAAGCATTTTCTAGCTGATATTATTTTTCCATCCAACAAAAACAACCTTAGGTTCGAAGTTGAGAAATAAATGCAACTTTTCATTTTATCATACTGTATGGAAATGAAAAAATAATGCAATTGCTCTTTCCAATCAGAGTAACAAGCACTGTTTTTCCACCTAAATCTAAGATGCTTACAACTAGCCAACCGCTCTGAGCCTTAGTGTTCCAAATCTAAAAAATGGGAATAATTAGATGCCTGTAATCAAATAAACTGAAGATACATGCATCTTACCCTATTTGAATTCAACCATATGTGCTCAGCCAGTTAAGAGAGAATAATTTCAGTGCACTGATATCTCCACTACTGTGTCCTAAGATGAATCTTAGGCTTCAGGACTCGAAGACTCAATTGGATAGAGGAAGAACCAACTACTTGGCCTTTATGAAGGAAACTTTATTGGTATCTAATACAGTGCTTTTTGCTTACTCAGTTTTTCGAGTAGAAATTAAGATTCTTTGTAAATTTCTCCTCCTCCCTGACTTCAGTAACGGCCAGGGTAGATGACAAAACTTCACTATTGCTGGTACATTTTATTGTTAATGATTTTGACATTCCATTGTCATAGTTTTTGTAATCTGTTTTTCAATCACAGGTTCTTCAAGGCTGTCCTCACTCATTAACACAGGCAAATGCAACTTTGCACAAAATTTTCACACCAATCCAGAGAGTTCTGTCTGAGTCTACCCAAGCTTTGATCAAAGATCCTTTAATTCAAAAAAAAAAAAAAAAAAGGAAAAAAAAAGAAGCTGTCTTGAATTATGTCCACAGTTCAAAGCTCTTATCAATGACGCATTTGGAGTTGTCAGCTATAATTCCAAGTATAACAGCAAGGGATTGCCTAAGTAATTCTTCTCAATCAAGGCATTTTTTGTTGTCTCCTAAGTAAAGCACCAATGTCACTGGTGATCTTTTCCAAAGAGACACACACATCGATCTCTGGGGTTTGTGCATTACCAGGCAGGTGACAACACAGCTTTGTTTCATTTTTCCCATCTGATGTCAAAGCATAAACTATCTTTTAATTCTGACACGTTTATCCATTCAAGAGACAGTATGAAAAACAGTTGGGGATCACTTAGCCATCTATCATCTTGGATTCTTCAGGCCAAAATGGAGCTCTGTTTCATCTGTAAGCCAGGGCGATAAGGGTGATCCCACATGGACAGAGGAGAAAAAAAGGAAAAATCAAAGATATTCGCCAGTGACAGCTGCCGTTCCACAATGCCATACGTGGGCCCAGCAGCTTTCTACACAGGGACAAAGAAGTTCAAGTGAAATGAAAGATGTATCATAAGCCATAGAACAGCCAAAGCCTGGGCTCACGTCTGTCCAATGTATTGAGAACTGACAAAATTCATGGAATGTATGCATTCAAAGTGGAGGTGTATGACTAGGTGGTGTCCATATGAAATCATACACATGTCCCTACCTGCCTCATCTCTCTGGGTTTTTTTTAATCTTCAGTAACTGAAGAGAGGTAATTAAGTGGTTCCGTAGTTAAGAGCACTTGCTAGTCTTCCAAGAGACCTGAGTTTGATTCCCAGTCCTCATGTCAGACAATTATGAATGGCCTGTAACTCCAGCTCTAGAAGGTCCTATGCCTTCTACCCTCTTCTAGCCTGTGTAGGCAACAGGACACATGTGGGGTGCAAACACACAAACACACATACGCACACACACACACACACACACACACACTTTTAAAAAATAAAGCTTTAAATCTGCAGTCATTTCTTTAAAATTCCTCCCACAAAAGAAAATAGAAGAGAATTTGATGTCATCTTTCCCCACATACATTGTGTTGATGGCTTTATTGACAATAGAAGAGCTCCAGAAAAAGCTGTGATAACTGGAGTGGAAGGAGCACGAGAGACTCTCAGAGCTTCATCTGGTGCCTGGTGCGCTTTCCACATTCCCAAGCTTGAAAGGGAACCCAATGCACCATGAAGAGTTCATGAAGAGGTGCATTGAATCCATCCACTAATGATGCGATTACCTCATGACTACTACCTACAGGTTAGTGTTTGGATGCTCTTTGACAGTCAACTACTCTGTCAAAGTAACAAGGATTCTATATCCTTTTTTGCTGGGCAAATGGATACTTTGTTAATGTTGAAACCCACTGAAGCTAAAATCTAGGTAATTCTTGACTGAATCTTCAGGAAGCTTCTGGTGAAATCACAACTAATTTTCTCCCCTGAAACACACAGTCATAAGGGGCTGCTTTTTAATCATCACTCTTTCTATTTTATATGAATACCAATGGATTGTGCAATACTATTTTAAAAAACATTCAGAAGGAAAACTCATCACCGGTTGCACATTAATTTTTTATAAATGTCATTCTACATTTATACCGGCAATGGCAGCAATCTATGCAAACCAGATTTGAATGGTTAGCAACGCAGAGTATTTACAAACACCTTGGATACGTTAGCAGTCACACTCTTTCTTCCTGACACAGTGAATTTGAATTGGATACCACAGCTGCTGTCAGATCCAAACACAAGTGCATCCTTCAGCTGTCGCCCCCTACCCAGAATGCCAGGCAAAATCTGCCCATCTTTCATCCACACCCCCTACCCTGTTGCTCATGATTAGTATTTTCAGTAGAAAAGGAAAATCAAAGGAAAGCAGAAGTTCAGCTTCTTCCCTCTTGCTGACAGGACACAGGAGCTGTGGGGAGCAAAGTGAACAAAACTCAGCCTTTGGGTGCTTCCGTAACCCCCTCAGAGTTAGACTTGTACCCCCAAATACCAACACCATCATTTTAGGTTTTTACATGTATCCAATCAGCAAAAATATCAGGGAATTGTTTTATTTCTGTGATTAGAACAATATCTCCTAAGTCTTCATTTTTTTAAGAATTTTTTAAATTTTTATTTAGTTTTGTATGTGTATGAATGTACTGTCTGCATGTAGGTTTGTGCATTCATGTGGTGCAATGCCGCGGAGGTCAGAAGAGGGTCTCGGATTCCCCTGGAATTGGAGTTACAGACGGTTCTCAGGTGCCATGTGGGTGCTGGGGATTGAACCCGGGTCCTCTGCAAGAGCAGTTGGTGCTCTTAACCACCAGGTCATCTCTCCAGCCCCCTAAGTCTTCATTTTAAGGATGCTCCCTGTCAGAATTACAGCTCACACTCCTCACTCCTTAGCTCCCCAGAAAGATCACTGTACTGCATCATGGTGTGATGGTCCTTAAGAGTTGTGGCTCACACCTTTAATCCCAGCACTCAGGAGGCAGAGGTGGGTGAATCTCTGTGAGTTCAAGGCCTGTCTGGTCTACATAGTGAGCTCCAGGCCAGCTGGGACTAAAGGGAGACCCTGCCTCAAAAAGACCAAAAAAAAAAAAAAGGTACAAAATACCACAAAAGGGCTGAGGAGATAGTTCCATGGTGCATGAACTGTTTGCCAAATACAAGAGTCTGGATCCCCAGAACCCATGTAAAAAACAGGTGAGCGTGATGGCCTATGTGCAAGCCCAGCACTCAGGAGGCAGAGACAAGGGTTCCCGGGGTCAAGCTCGCTAGGTAGACCAGCTGAATTTGGGAGCTCTGTGTTCAGCAAGAGACAGTATCTCAATAAATAAGATGGAGATGGATCAAAAAAGATAATCTGATATCAATCTTTGGCCTTCTCATGCACTCACACATGCAAGCATGCAAATATACAAGCATGAACCCCACACATACATACACACAAAATCAAAGACAACAAAAAGCCTATATTTTCTTCCTAACTGGAAAATAAATTTACTTACACTTACTAGTGAGTGATTAATACAACAGATAATTTATTCCTGTTATCTCCTGTACCTATTTTAATCTAAACCTGAGTGCATTCAGGGGCACTTTTAACAAGCACTTTTGTAGAAAACCTAATTTGGGGGGTGGGCACTTTAATATTTCTCTTTTTTGCAGTTTTATAACTTTGAGTCTCAGCAGCTAGCTCTCATCCACATTGACTGTAGATTTTTGAATGTAGTAATGGGAACATGGGTCACCAAAGCATACAGCTTGTTTGGTGAATACTCATCCTCATTACATTTTCTGGACAATGGAACATGGATACGATATGGGACTCTTCTTATTCCTTTGGCCCAGACAGCTTTGTTAAGCCTGATATCAATGCACACATCTGGAGTAAGCATCTCCTTCACAGAGAATTTCCAGATTTCTTTGAGTGCCCAAGGGGCACATTTCTCGAAGCCCACTCCATGGATGAGCTTGTGGATGTTGATGGTGTACTTCCGGGTCGCCACCTCACTGATGGCAGAATGCCCCTTCTTCTTCTTACTCCCCTTCTTTTTGGGAGCCATTCCACTGGGCCCAAGTTGGAAAAGACTTTACTATTTCTTACTGCCTATTTTTCTATCAGTAACAGGTAGTCCTAGAGCTGCATAGGCGCTGATAAATGTTCATCCAGATGAATCTCCCATGGCTAAGTAGCTAATACTGAAACATAAATATTTTGTATTTGGAGCAGATTCTCTAGAGAAAGATATGAGTAATGAGTGGCAGTTTATTAAAGGTTAATATCTCCTTTAATCTATTTCTACAACAGAAAGGGAAAATACTGTATTAGCATTGGGTATGCTTTGGGGATTACAAAAACAATTTCAGCTATTACATATGTGTTACATATATATTACATATATTACATATATGTTACATATATATGTTACATATATGTTAGAGCAGAGGGAAAGCAGAAATCTTACACATTCATTGTTCATTTTATGTTATAAAACATAAAGTAGCATATATATATATTCATCTATTTCTACTAAAGAAGTGCCTTAGATGTGTAGAAGCAAGTGTATATGTGTGCATGAAAAAGAAGAGAAATAAAACCACCACCCTTAAAGCTGGACCAGAAACTGTGATTGTCATGTCAGGTAATGAAACCATTAAATGCATGGTATTAAGAAGAAACATGGTGCAATTAGCCAAGAAATTACTCTGATCTCAGTGACATTTTCAAAAAATCATAATACAATATACATTGGAAAATGTGATTGACAGCCTAATCCAGTTTTGATGGAATGTAGTCCACGTGCTCTGTGTAAAGCAGAGCATGTCCAGATAAAACCCACAGCTGGGAATCTCTGATATGCCCTTACAGTCTTGTCACCCAGGAAATTCCTCAGGTTTAACAGATGATGAAAGTATCGACCATTAATGACAGGATCATCTCTTGCCCTGAAATAAAATGTACTAATCCCTTTTGCTAGGTCTATGAATTCCTAATATAAATTATATAAACTCTCATAATTCATCTCTGTTAGCACAGTTGTGTTTGGAAATCGTACAGCAGTCTCTGCCCTATTTGAAATGCTAGATGAAAGCAAGACGTGTTCGTTTAAGCTGCAGAATAAAGTAATTTCACAGAGGGGACCGAGTGAGGAACTTTCAGATAATGAGAACTACAGATTTTTTTTTAAAGTGTGAAAGTTCTAAGGTGTCTGGATGGATTTAGGTTTCATCTTTGCACAAGGCCAAAATTACAAATGTATAATTTTTAACTAAGAACAGGCTCCTTGACTTTGAGTAATTAAATAAATGGCAAAACAACAATGATAGCTGACTAACAATTATGTGAAATTACCAAATTATTAATCAGCAATTTTAGAAATTTCAAATAAACAGCATTAGTCAAGAGTGTGAAGTGGGCTTGATCACCTCTGTAATCATATAAGATCATGTGAATGAAGCCATGCAGTGTGGACTCACACACATGTTCCATCCATGTCAGGCACCAAGTACACTAGAGAAAGCTACTTAGACCACAAAAGACTTACGTGAAGGACACGTTTAAAGTATTTGTTCATGTCTATGTATGCGTGCATGTGTGTGTGTGTGTGTGTGTACATGTAGCCATGTGTGAGGGTACCCAGAGGGGCTGGAAGAGGATGTCAGATCTCCTGGAGCTGGAGGTACACACAATTGTAAGCAGCCCAATGTGGGTGCTGGAAACTAAAGTCAAGTCCTCCGGAAGAGGAGCAAGCACCCTTAACTGCTGAGCCATTTCAGTCTCAAAATCTAAAGTTATGCTACATCCGTAGTTTTCTCAATTGTATTTAAAATCTGGTTAATTTGCTTCCTTTTTAAGTTATTGTCTCTAGTTATGTTCTCTCCTCTCTCTCTCTCTCTCTCTCTCTCTCTCTCTCTCTCCATATATGTGTGTGCATGTGTACATGGGTGTGCATACCTGTGTGTGTGAGACACAAATGAAGACTCTAATGTCCTGTTCTTCACTCCATGACGTTGCTTCATTGAGGCAGGTCTCTCACTAAACCTGGAGCTCACCATCTTTCCCAGCTGGGATGGTTGATCAATGAACCTCCTCTGTGGCACTGGGGTTACAAGAGGGCACGTCCACATCCAGTTTTTTTATGAATGGTGGTGACCTAAACTCAGGTCCCCTTGCTTGGACAGCAAGCACTCTTACCCTCTGAGTCATTTCCTCGGCACCCTTCTGATAATTATTTTTCATTTTAAATTTGGGCACTAAATATTTTGTTTGAAATTATACTTGATAATTCTCAGAATTACTAGAGTACAAGACATAACTAGTTAGTGGTAGGATTCATTTTTAAGCTGACTAAGCATATTATATCTTTGGAGAAAACAATAGTTATAAAAATACCCTCCTCACTCAAAATATACTGGTAATACAGGGTGTGGTGGCCCACACCGGTCATCCCAGCACTCAGAAGGCAGAGGCAGACAGATCTCTGGGAGTTCAAGGCCAGCCTGGTCTACATAGTGAGTTCCAGAACAGCTGGGCCTACACGGAGACCATATATATATATGGTCTCCATATATATGTGTGTGTATATATATATATATATGTATATATATATATATATATATCTGCTCTTTGGAAAAACCTTCAGAACAATGGGAAAGTGATATAAATCTACAAAGGCACTTGTCTTTTAATGCAAACAAATATGTTTACTGTTTACTTATCTACCTTTTCAACTAGGATTGAAATGAGTTTGTTCTGCTATGGAAAACTAAATCTATCTTTGCTTGATATAGACTTTGTGCTGGATAGCTTTAGTGTCAACTTGACACACCTGGGTTGAGGGAGCCTCAATTGGGGAATTGGCTCCATTGGATTGGCCTGTGGCCACATCTGTGGAGTATTGTCTTGATGGTCAAGCAGTGTGGGAGGGCCCAGCCCACAATGAGTGGTGCCACCCTGGGCAAGTTGTTGTGTACCATATAAGAAGGCAGGCTGGGCATGAGCCAGGGGAGCAAGCCAGTAAGCAGCACTACTCCATGGCCTGTGCTTCAGCTCCTGCCTCCAGGTTCCTGCCCTGAGTTCCTGCGTTGGGCTCCCTGAGTGATAAACTGTGACCCAGGAGATGTAAGCTGAATAAACCCTTTCCTCCCCAAGTTGGTGTCAGTCAGAGTGTTTTGTCACAGCAATGGAAGACAAACTAGAATAGACTTATTACGACTATTGTTCTTCACAAGAATTTGGACAGCCCTGTTATTCATAATCATTAAAAAGAACACAAAATTCTAATACTTATCAACTTCTGAATGGATAAACAGATGTGGTATAGCCATACAAGAGAGCACTCTTCAGCAAGGAAAATAAATCAATTGCTGATACATAGATGAATTTCATAAATCTATGCTGGATGTAAAATCAAAACACAAAAAGCACATTTTATGACTACGTCTATGAAAATGGAAATGAGTAATAACAGGCAGAGAGTGAGAGTTTGTCTGGGTCACATAGCAGGAATACAGACTCACTCATAATTGGTCTGAGCTTTCTTTTTGACTTAATGGAAATACTTTAAAATTAGATTGAGGGGCTGGAGAAATGGCCTAGAGGTTTAGAGCGCCGACCTCTCTTACAGAGGACCTGATCCCCAGCACCCACATGGCAGCTGAGAACCGTCTGAAACTCCAATTCCAGGAGAACTCCAGTTCCAGGGGAATCTGACACCCTCTTCTGACCTCCGCAGCATTGCACGACACGGGTGCACAACCCTGCACGCAGACAGTACATTCATACACATAAAGAAATAAAAAAAAATTAGATTGAGAGATGCAAACATATGCACGTTATTAATAGTCATTGAATTGTACATTTAAAATGGCTGGGTTTGAGGCTGGAGAGATGGCTCCGAGGTTAAGAGTACTGACTGCTCTTGAAGAGGACCTGGGTTCAATTCCCAGCACCCACATGGTGGTGCACACCTTTAATCCCAGCACTCGGGAGGCAGAGGCAGGTGGATCTCTGTGAGTTCAAGCCCAGCCTGGTCTACAGAGTAAGCTCCAGGCCAGCTGGGGCTACAGGGAGGCCCTGTCTGAGAAAATAAACAAACGAAAAATAAATAAATAAAATAAAATGGCTGGGTTTATGCTATATAAGTTATGCCCCAATAATGTTTTTTTGAAAAAAAGAAATGAAAATACTAAAAAGATATTCCTTGTGTAAGAATAATTTGAAATAAAATATGAGTGGAGATTATAAAGAGGGTCTTACAAGAAACAAAACATTTTAAACCTTCCTAGGATTACCACATGGCTAGAACAATGCTAAGTTGAAATAAAAGCCTTTGTGGATGTTGCTATATGGAAAACCATCCTACTTAATTATAGTTATTCTGTCTTTAAACCAGGTCATAATTCAAGCCCAAACTGAAAAATGTTCAAATAAATTAACCATCAGCCATTTGTGAAAACTTTCATCTTCAACATTTTCTATCCACTTTGCCATGAAACTATGACCGAAGTGATTATCACACATGCACCACTCCCTCATGAAAATTTGCTTTCACAAAACCTACCTCTAACTTCAGAGCCAACAGTATTCCCTATTCTGAGTCCTACCAGAAACAGAACAAGGGAGACTCAATTCTTTTATGTCTTCCTGGAGAGTTATAGTCAAAACCATTGTCAATGGATCAAAAGCTAATGGTGTACATAGAGTCCCACTACTTGCAGAGATTAAAGACATCCTACAGTATGGTGGTTACACCTGACTCGAGCCCCTCAAACTTCAGCAGGTTTCAGTAATCTTGAAATTTAAGCCAACCCATATAAGAGTTTAGGAAAAGGGGTAATAGCCTGTTTTATATTAATTTCTTGAAATCCTTAACTGCATACACAATAATATCAGGCCACAGAGTAGAAGCAGATGAACCCTAAAAGTAGCATACCTATGGAGAAGTGGATACCAGTTAAGACTCCATTTTACAAAACACTGCAGGTTCATGGCTCAGAAAGCCCTGAAATAGACTGGAATAGCTAGAACTATAGGCACTTCAGCAACTTTTTAATGTTTGGAAACTAATTTCCCTAGAATTATTATTTGCATTTGAATGTTTAACATATTGGACTTTAAACACCATAGTATTTTCTTGCTACTCCCAGGCCTTTTAAAATCACCCCCAAATTTTCCAAAAAAAAAAAAAAAAAGGCTCTGCCAAAGCAAAAACAAAGATTAAATATCTTCAAGTGGTGAGAAACTTTAAATAGCAAAGAGAGACGAGGACGGCTCTCCCCAGAGCAAGCAAAATTTTGAAGCCAGGAAATAGCTTTTGAAGATACAGAGTCAGTGCAGATCCTTTGCAACCAATCTTCTCAAAGAGTGATCCTGGAGTGTGGAAACCCTAACCCTTTGCCCTCAGACCCTTGGCAAAGAGAAAAGTAGCTATCAGTCTTCAACCTTTCTCTAATGGCTTTGTTTTTTCACTCTAGGAAAATCACAACTGTGCTTTCTATGTAACTGTGATCATTTCTTCATTTGAGGTGAATAAATCTCATTGGCCTGATTTGCTTCCAAGTCTTTTATGTTACCCACACTAATCCACAGGGCTGCAAACCACCTGACTTTAATTAATGTTTTCTTTAAAATTAAACTTCAAGGTATTTTGTGTTTTTAGAGAGGTATATGGGTTAAAAAAGATGACTCTAATTTTAAATGGATCAAAAAATAAACATGCTTAAAAGTGTAAGTAAAATGTATAAAATAGCAATAGGATTTGAGAATTTTTTCAGGGTTTTACGATTTTGCGTATATTTCACTGCTGAATGATCAGCTACGATTTTGGTATTGTGTTCTAAAGCAGAAAACTACCATGAAAGGCGGCTTCATCTCTAGCCACTTGGATTGCTATTTCAGTTTATATAGAATGAGGGTTAAATGGACATGAAGAATAAACTGTTTCAGGACCATTAACATTTCTAACTTTAAAAATGAGTGTCTCTCTGGTGTGCACCAATTACGAACGGCTGTCGGTTAAAAATGCAACACTCTAAGCGAAAACATTACACGTCTACTCTTACTTTCATTAGACGTTAATGATTAACCTGACATTTCTCATTTAATGTAAAAACTCATTTACCAGAGATATTCCCACAAGCGAAGACCAACTCCTCCATCTCCTCATGCCACAATCAAATCTGAAGAGCCAAAGAGAAATA
>VZQC01010984.1:1442332-1472332 GCA_009823505.1 Rhizomys pruinosus | reverse complement strand
CCAATTCTGCAAAATGATGAGCCACACAAAACTCAATGCCACTTTTATCCTCTATAACATCTGTTTTCTTCTGACACCACTTGGGAGCTCTAGAACTCCTGTAAGCAGACAGCTAATATTTTTTATAAAGGAAGAAACTAAAGCTGTTGCACAGAAACATGAGTATGGGTTGAAGCACCAAGAATGTGAGGTCATCTTGAGCCACTTGCCTCTGTGTCACTGAATCAGAGATCAGGAATACTTTCTCAAATCACTGAGTCCAATCTCTTCATCAAATGGTAAACCTGCCAAAAGTCACGT
This sequence comes from Rhizomys pruinosus, assembly GCA_009823505.1. Taxonomy (NCBI): domain Eukaryota; kingdom Metazoa; phylum Chordata; class Mammalia; order Rodentia; family Spalacidae; genus Rhizomys; species Rhizomys pruinosus. The sequence goes on along the minus strand of VZQC01010984.1, from coordinate 1,472,032 downwards.
ACCCAAGGAATAGTAAACTCAGTGCTGGGTTTTAGACCTTATGATTCTCACCTTTACTTATTTGAACAAGATTGTATCATCAGTACACTGCGACACAATAGTTTTAATCAATAATAATTTCTCTTTTGTCTTGCAGTACCATTGGCCCTTCTTAACACTTGTTGTAAACATCAATGCATTGACATCTGTTTTTCTAAGGAATAACACACTATAATATAATTCATGGGAGGTCATAATGTGTTTTCACTTTACTTGTCCAACTGAGTTAATCTAGAAGTCTCGGGAAGCAGATTTTTCCTCTCTTTTACAGAGGAAACGGCCTGGTCGTTCCTTAAGTATGAATTAAACTGAGGTCCAGCCCCTTGTCTTAACTGATGGAGTCCCCGTTATGGTGAGCGATAGAGCATTCCCTACCTACATATCAGGCTCCAAAGTCATTGCTCACTGTCTTTCATTTTGCTCTCTGTAAATACCTACTATGTGCCAAGCTCCTGGTTCAATCCTGAGATAATTTATTATCACTTAGGGATTGGCACACATTGCTTTCTTCCCTGGGATATGACCTTTCTAAATGTGTCCAATGCAGTTACATCCCAAGCTAGTTAGAGATGGTGTTTAAGAGCTGACCTTAGGCTTGCTTAGTCCCCCCATATGGGCTGCATATGGCTTCCAAGTGAGGTCCTAATGTAAAACTTCAGATACAAGGATGTGGTGACGTTTCAAATGACATTAGTACTGTAAGAGAGAACAAAGAAGTCCTGCCGTCCTGCCGGCTTTTAGTGACTTACAAAGCCTGACAATAACACAAGCAGCACTCACAGCCATAGGAGACCGCATGAGAAAACTACACAGGATGTTTGGAAAATGACAAGTTGTGGGTCTCCAAGGCCATTGTTATCATTATTAAAATTAAACAGATTTAATCTAACATTCCACGGGCAGTCAGACAACTGACTTCAATAACTGTAAACTGAGGCTTACATCACAGTGCACTCAGTCCAATGCTTTAATTAAGTTTTGATTCAGCTGATGAGGACAGTCCGTGTGCATCTGGAGGCTCTGAGCTCCAGGCCCCTCTGCCTGCTGGAGCACTGTCTCTGGGAGCCAGGCAGGCACAGCAGCCATTGATGTCACTATTAGATATTTATGAAAGAGATGCTCTGAATTTTATCGGAGTGGTATAGATCAATTTTCAGGACAGAGTCCTTAACAGTGTATTCAGAAGCTAGGTACAAAACCAATTTTTTCTGCTTCAGTGATGTGTGAACTGTATGAGGGAAGACATCGCCCAACTCTCTGATAGCTTATCTTCCCTGGTGACCATTTATGCATGCTCTTGTAAATATACATATTTTACAAGTGAAGGGAGGGGGAGAGTATGCTCTTTAAACACTCCTTTGAGATGACCTTGAAGTAGGAGCACTTGAGTCTTTCAGGAAATTAGCAGTCAAGTGTATTTCCATAATGATGGGTGGGTGGGAAGTGCCACTTGGCCGGCAAGCGGACAATATCCCAGTGGCAGGCACTTGTCCAGAATGTCTTTTGCACCAAGGCTATATCTTCAAGGAGGCAAAGAAAAACACAGGTGCCCGCGTCTAGAAGTCAAGTCCTTGCCACAATGCTGGAGGGCTTAGTTTGTAGAACACAGGCTCTCAGGAAGAAAGTAACAACAAAAGAGATGTTGATCTGGTATTTTCTCAGGCATGTAAATCTAATGAATCTCAAGAGAGAAATGAAAAAGCCTTTCAAGCAAACATTCAGGTAATCAGCCAGCGGCTGTTGCACAGAGGCAGGAGGGCAGGACAACGGCAAGAGAAGCCTTTGCTTAGTGTTATTTATACCGAGACTACAGAGTCCATATGTAAGCCAGACTGATTGAAATATGTTTCCCTTCTCTCTGCTTCCAGACTGTCTGGATATAGGATGGCACTTTAAATCTTACACATTTTCTTTTTTCAGCTACTTCCTTTTCCTCCTAGTTTTGGGCATAACATCTGAAGACTGATTCCTCTCCCATGCCCAGCAGTGCAGCTCAAATATCTGCTGGGCAGATTTCAGATGCATTGCCACAGACCCTCAAATAAGAAGTGCTTTCCTGCCTAGACCACAAGTGGGTTAAGTTTTCTATGAAGGGACAGATAATATTTTCAGCCATGTAGGTCCTATGGTCGCCGCTGCAAATTTTGATCATAAGATGCAAGCAGCTGTCACTGATAGACAAACAAATTAATGTACTTATATTAACACTTCAACAAAACATATGGACACTGGAATTAGAAAGGCATATGATTTCCATATTTCACAGAATACTCTTTATCCACCCACTTTTAAATGATCAGATACCACTCTTTGCTGGGCTTGGTGACACACGCTTTTAATCCCAGCACTCGGGAGGCAGAGGCAAGCAGATCTCTGTGAGTTCAAGGCCAGCCTGGTCTACATAGTTCCAGGACAGCTGGGGCTTCAGGAAGATCCTGTCTCAAAAATAAAATTAAAAAATAAAAATTGCCACTTTTCATTTACAAACCATGTACAAAGAGATAGTAGATAGAATATGGCCCATCAGCTGTAATTTGCTGCCTGATCCACAGCCTGAAGGAAGATAGGGTATAAGAACAGCATATGTTACTATACTTAGTCTATTAAAGATATTTCATACAGGGGCTGGAGAGATGGTTCAGTAGCTAAGAGCATTGACTGCTCTTGCAGAGGACCTACGTTCAGTTCCCAGCACTCACATGGTGGCTAACAACCATCCATAACTCTAGTTCCAGGGGATCCAACACCCTCTTCTGGCCTCCACAGGCATTGCATGACATAGGCGTGCTTACATACACAAAGACAAATCAATGTTCATACATATAAACATGAATAAATGAGCCGGGCGTGGTGGCACAGGTCTTTAATCCCCTGCACTCGGGAAGCGGATCTCTGGGAGTTCAAAGCCAGCCTAGTCTATATAGTGAGTTCCAGGACAGCTGGGGCTACAGGGAGACCCTGTCTCAAAAAGACCAAAATAATAAATAAATAAATTTTAAGTTATGAAAAAAGATATTCTGTACAGAATCTTTTTTGAAAACATGGCTTTATCCTATCATTATAACTTATTTCACTTTTATGACACTCTAAGAAGCAAACAATGAGCAAAGTTTCTAATTGACACACACAAAAAATCAAGTAAAAGGCCCAAAACAAGATTGAGGACTTTTTATACAGTAAATCTTCTAAAACACACACCCATAGTTCTGAACATGAGCTATGTTCACAACCAATGGTGGTTAGTCCCACACATTTTCCACTCAAATTCAGAGACATATACTTCATTTGAAATAAATCATAACAAGTAGCTGTCACCTTACAACTTCCCTCGTGTGAAAATGTTTCAGTCCATCCTAATCAATGTAACTGTGTGGGAATAGAAGGTTGGGAGGAGGCATGGTGGCATGCCAGTAGCAATCAGCTCCACCATCGGGGCTCAGATGGGTGATGTGGCCTGGGAGCAGTGGTCAGTCTTCTCCCCTCCTTTCAGAGCATATTTGCCCAGTTCTCTTGACCTGGTTTCTACTCAGTGTTCCCAGTCCCTGAAGAGGACAGAGCAACAAACTTCAGCTTGCTTACCTAAAACCCTGACATCCTGCCTAGACTTTTCTAAATTGGTCTCTAGAAACATCAGACACCCTCAATCGTGATTCTGAGCCTTTCTGTTCAGACTACTTAGAATAGCAGTGGGAACCGCCCCCACCCCATCTCTTTCCCAATACTTGTTAGTTTACTTCACCCTAATCCCCCCACCAATCAGGTTGAGTTAGCAATGGAGACATGCCTGAAGACACTGATCTTGAAATTGCTGACTCCTTTCTAGACGTTGAGAAACTCTCTTAGATTAGGGACCGAGAACCATCTACTCCCTCCAAGCTTCTCTGGGGCCAGTGATCTCACCTAGGACAAGGTTCTCAGTGGAATTAGCCCATAGCAGAATGCCTACCCACATTGTCCTCCACCAAAGATCTGTTAAAACACTCAACATAGGGGACTTTTTTTAATGTTGTAGGTGGCAACTTCTGCTAATACAAGAGTGTCTTAAGGCCTTGAAACTTAGCATTGTTTCACTACAGGACTGAAATTCAGGATTCAGATTCTGTCAATTTATTAAACTCAAAGTACAGGTCTTTGCTAAACATCTGCACCCTACACAGGTTAGCGATAGAGATTGGACATGAGGTAAAAGCAAAATCATTTCCATTTCCATCTATAGCTTTACAAGATAGTCTATTCTTCAAACCTAATGTTGTATGTTCATTTCTTCACCCTATAAAGCCAGGGGTTAAAAACAAGTACATGAAAGGCAATAGCAAAACCCTTTTAAAACATAGGATAGGGAGATAGCTCAGCCAATAAAGGGTTTATCGTGCAAGCATGAAAACCTAAGTTTGATCCCCAGAAGGCACATGAAAAGTCAGTGCAGCTGGAACTTGCCAACTTCCAGCCTAGCTCTGGGCCAATGAGAGATCTTACCTCAAAGAAAACAAGCAAACAAATAAGGTAGGTGGCTCCTGAGGAACAGCATCTACAGCTGACCTCTGACCTACAGATGTCTACACCCACATATGCACCTACACACGCATGCACCCATCACACACGTGTACACCTATAACAGAGAGACAGAGAAATAAAAGGAATGTATTCTCATAGGTAACGAGCAAGCCAGCTTAGATACAAAGACATTTTCCATGTTCAAGAGTGAAAATTTGAACCCATAGTTTTCTTTTTTATATAGCAGGACTCACACATAGCATGATTTTAAGCGTTGCTTTCATTGTGAACAACCATTAACCACCCCTCTCACCACCAAACCCAGCCAACCTTTTAGGAACATTTAACAATTATTCTCATTTTAGAAATCAAAATAAGTCTAATTAAAATTATCAGAGGCTTACTAGCCTTAGGAACTGAGGTTTTAAAGAAAACCTTTAATGTGTTTATATTGTCATTTACTTTCATTCCCAATTTTCTGTCTTCAGTGGTTAGACAATTAGCCAGTGCTCAAGTTTGTGAAATACTGAGAAGCATGAAATTTACATAAATAAAATAAATTAACATAGTTAAACAATACAATATTGCCTCCTGACATCTCCATTTTCAGATGTCATCAACAAATAATCAAGACACCGAATCAGGATAGGCATTGTTCCTTAATAATTGCTTAGATTATCATGGATTCACGAATCATTACAATATTATACAGAAGTTTGTCTTTAACCCAGTGAACATATTGCTAATGACTGAAACATCCAACAGTATCATCTTTTTAACAGCAGCAAAATGCCAGGGAATTGGTTTTAATTAGGTTTTAGAAAAAAAGAATTATGTAGAATTCAAATATGTCATTCAATTTACATGTCAAGGAGACTGCAAAGAAGGATCATGGGGTTGGCTGGACTTCCGGACAGAAGTCTGGATTTGGAGTTCGGTGATTCATTGTGAAAGCTCTCATGGGCAATCTGCACTGAAGTGTCTTGTACCACTCTGCATTTTCTAACAGGTTTGCCTCCTGTTCTCTTCCTGCATAGAAATAAGAGCCACCAAGTAGACTTTTGGGATGTCTCAGTACAAGACAAGTTACCGCCTTTATAAATGTTTCCTTATGTAGCCACCAGGTCAGGCTTTAATTTCATAAGACAGTACTGAATTCGACATTGAAACTTACTTAATGAGAGAATATACAAAGCCTTCTGAACAGGTAAATATTTGAAAGGGGGCCAGAGAAATGCTGTCACTTAAAATGGACCATTTGGGGGACAGTAAAATGAGTGGATTTGAGGCCTCTTTTGTTTCCTTTTGTATGTAAGGGAGGGAAGTGTGTGCATGCATGTGGGTATATATACTTCTGAGTGCTGGTGCACACGCCCATGTATATACGTGTGTTTGGAGGACAGAGGTCAGCATCGGTGTCTTCCTTTACCCCTCTGAACCTTATTGTTTGAGACAGGGTCTTTTAAAGAACCTAAATCTCACTGATTTAGCCTGACTGCATCAGCTCTAGGCATCACCCATCTCCCCCAACACTGGGTTATAGACATGTACCACTGCACCTGGCTTTCCATGTGGGGACAGGTGTCTGAACTCAGATTCCCCATGCTTATGCAGCAAGCACTTTACCAGCTGAACCAGCTCCCCACAACCCCAAATACCCCTTTAACGCTTAAAATTAGAGCAATCTACCTGACTTTTCAGGAGAAGCCAGCGTGGGTATTTCTTGTGTCTTTTGCCCATATCTGTAATGTTGGGACATTTGTAGCTAATGCTCCTTGAGTGATCTCCATGGAAGTTTGAAAAAAAGCTTCCACAAGCCAGCATTGCATCCGAGGATAAGAGTAGCATTTTGTAAATATTTTTGAATATTCTTTTGGAAAATAATTCCACTTTTCATAAGTGGCACAGATTTGACTAAAAAACAAAAACAGCTACAGTATCAACAACAAAATCCTTTAAGGAAATTCTACCCTAGAGAGAGATTTGAGACCTTAATATTCTCCTGAAGGCTTTTGAGAACTATTAGGATTTTGAATTGAAAGTCTTAGAAACTGCCAATGCTTTGTGAATGGCAGTCTTTGCAACTATGGATTTATATATATTAGAGTATATATATATATATATATATATATAATCATTTAAAGAATTAATATCCACAACTGATGTTTTCATAAAGACTGACTCTCACATCTATTCCTTGGTTACTTTCATTCATGAATGCCCCCCATCCACTCACTCACTTCAGATTAATTGAACACATATTATCTTCTCTACTCTCCAGTAGTAGAAGACTTATTTTCTGACTTTACACAAAGCCAAAATATCCATGCAAGAATTTTGCAACAGAATAAATGCAAACACAGTGGGAATCCAAAGCTCTAGAAAATGAGTACCATGTGGGGATAAAAGAATAATGAATATCCCTGCCAACCACTCAATTCCAAACTGTAGACACAGAAAAACAAAAAGTCTAAATAGAACAAGCTTGGGATTCCAAATCCTTTAAGCCAACTCACAAAAACCCAAAGTGCTTAAAACTACAGTATGATATATGACTCAGAGGTGGGCACAAGATGCAGGCAATGTAAGGATGAGAGTTGGTGGAGAGCATTGAGCTTATAGAAAGTTCCACAGAAAAAAGTTATGAGCAAGTTCTTGAAAAGATGAAAAGGAGGCTATAAGAAAGGTGAGGAGGAGAAGATATCCCGGTTAGATGAACTAACAGGAGAAAAGGCTCAGAGAACTGCAAGTGTCTCTACCCAGCTTTTAGCAGGATGAATGTTGGAGAGTGAACAGACCCTTGAACTTTAGCAGGCTTGGTGGCTCATACCTGCAATGGCAGTAAAAAGCAAAGGAAGGAGGGTCATGAGTCTAAAGCCTGAGCAGCACAGCAAGTTCCAGGATGTCCAGACCTGTCTCAGAAAACCAAAGGAAATGGAAGGGAATGAGGGAGAGAGGAAGGGAGGGAGGGAGGAAGANCAGCAATCAGCTGGCTGAGTCAGGAAGATGTTGAATTTAAGGCTAGCCTTCCTTCCTTGGAGCCTATCCAAGGAAGGAAGGATGGAAGAGAGGAAGGAAAGAAGGAAGGAAGGGAGGGAGGGAGGGAGGGAGGGAGGGAGGGAGGAAGAGGGAGGGAGATGCACTCTATAATGTAAGTCAGTGGCTAGCAAATTTTGAGATCTCAAAATCCCTTTCTCCTATTAAAAGCTACCAAAATTCCTTAATATTTACTGGACAGCCACTGCCGCTGACATGGAGCTGGGGAAACGGCTCAGTGTGAAAAACATTCATTGCACAGATACAAGCAGGTGAACTAGATCCCCAGGACCACAGAAAAAGAGCCAGGCAAGGAAGTGCACAGCTATAATCTCACCACTGGGAGACAGAGACACGTGAACAAGTACAAACAACACACACACACACACACACACACACACACACGTGTGTGTGTGTGTGCACAAAAAATCCACAATAAATAGAATCTAATTGACCATAACAATGTACAAAAGGGATTTACAATGACTAAGTCAAGTTCATTCAAGGAATATGGGGTAGATTCCAAATTAGAAAAATCAATATAATTTGCCACATTGGCATACTAAAGAAAAATTATATGATCATCTCAAGTAGATACAAGAAAATCATTGGATAAACTGAGCACCCTTTCTTTGTAACATTGGTCAAGAATTCTCACCCAGAGGCAATCAATGGCTGCTAAAAGAGGAAGAGTCAATTTTCTCCAGGATGAGCTCCCTGAAAAGTTCTCCAGTCCCAAGTGGTCAGCCCTAAACACATGTATATACTACCAACAGTAAATGGACCAGTGGGGTGTGTGTGTGTGTATACACATGTGCATGTGGTCAGGCTTGCTCATGTAGAAGTTGGCATGTGAAAGCAGAGCTCACCATCAGATGTTTTCTTCAATTGCTCTACACCTTAGTTTTTGAGGCAGGATCTCTCACTGAACATGGAGCTTGCCAATTTGGCTAGATTACTCGGCCAATGAGCGTCAGGGATCAACCTATCTCCATCTCTTCAGCACTAGAATTATCAGCATGCCAGTAGGCACGCTTAACTTTTTACATGGGTGCTGGGGATCCAAACTCAGGTCCTCATGTGTGTATGACAAGGACTCTTCCAACTGAGCCATCTTCCTAGCCCCTGACCAGTCAATAAACAATATGAATAGTATTTATTAAATCTTAAAGTCAGTCAAAAGTAGAAGAAGGGAGGGAAAATTCACAGAGGCATCCTTAAGAAGCCACAGCCTCTGGTAGTGATCACCAACCTGGCACAGCCTTGCATGCTAGTCAGCAGAGCCTCTTGAAGAGGCAAACCAAGAGTATGGATGAGCTCGACTCCACAGACCTAGTCTGTGTCTTTCTGTCATATTTGTTCTTCATCCTGAAGACTTTTGAGAATAATGTTACCACATTAATTGTGCCTTCCAGGTATCATGCACATTCTCCTATGGGTCAACTCCAATTCAGCTCAATGGGGAAGGAAAAATGTTTCCAACATAGCATATTTTGGCACAGCACAGTCAAACACAATGGATCTACAGTGATATAGACACAACAATGAAATACTATACAGCACGAACTATGAAAAATTCCAACTATAGATACATTGTGAATGAACTGTATAAATATAATGCTAAGGAAAAGAAGCAAAACCCATGTTAAGCTTCATTCTAGAAGAAATTCATGGTATAAGATTCCTTTCATATAAAGCTTAAAAACAGACTAAACTGAACACATCTATAGGAATATACATAAAGAAAAAAACCTAAGGAGACAGGCAAGGAACTGATCACCAGGAAAGACTCAAGAACATAAGCCAGGAGGAAGAGGCTGTGCTGGAAAGCCAAGCCTAGGGTCAACTTTGCCCTACATTTCTAAAGCACCTGTTACACAGTGTTAATTGTACAGCTTTTGTGTTGTATTTATCTATTGCTTTTTCCATACCTAATTAATACATTTTGTCCATATGTTACTGTGTTTCAAAATATTAAAGAACAAGTAACATTTAACAGNTTTGGTGTTTTTGAGACAGGGTTTCCCTGTAGCCCCAGCTGGCCTGGAACTCACTCTGTAGACCAGGCTGGCCTTGAACCCACAGAGATACACCTGCCTCTGCCTCCCAAGTGCTAGGATTAAAGGTGTGCACCACCACACCCAGCTTTTTTGGTCTTTTTGAGGCAGGGTCTCCCTGTAGCCCCAGCTGTCCTGGAGCACCGACTGCTCTTGAAGAGGACCTGGGTTCAATCCCCAGCACCCACATGGCAGCTAAGAACCATCTGTAACTCCAATTCCAGGAGAACTCCAGTTCCAGGGGAATCCGAGACCCTCTTCTGACCTCCATGGCATTGCACAACAGGGGTGCACAGACCTACATGCAGACAGTACATTCATACACATACAAAAAATAAATAAAAAAAAGAAAGGGAGTGCTCTCTTGATGCACTAAGGAGTCCTCAATCATGGCTCTGCATTCAGCATTTACAGTATTTAGAGATGAGTCACTATACAGGGACTCATGGAATTATGAATATTATCTATTAGATTAACTGTCAAACATGTGGTCAGCTAAAACACTTTCTCTAAAGAAACCAAGGATTGCAGAAAATAAAAGGATAAATGTGTGGGCTAGAGAGATTACTCAAGGGCTAAAAGCACTGGCTGCATTTGCAAAGGACCCCAGTTTGATTCCCAGCACCCACAAAGCAGCTAACAATATCCATAACTCCAGTTCCAAGGGAATATGATGCCCTGTTCTGACTTCCATGGGCATTGCATGACACAGGTGCACTTACATACATGCAGGCAATACACTCATATACATAAAGTAAAAATAAATCATAAATGTACAAATGAACAAGATGGTAATAGGAAAACCAACCTTTCTTCTAGGATGAGCTTTTCTGCAACCTAACTACAAGGAAAACTCAGTGATCATCAGCCCAACTTACTAACAAAGTTGTAATGAGAATAATTCAATGACACTTTAAATCTACATTTTTTTTTTTACAATAACACTTCCCCTAGTAGTATGTTGTTTGGAAATAAAACTATCCAGAGCTCTAACCGTGGTTATGTAATGTTAGGCAACTGACTACTGCTGCAAGGCCCAACACTTCTGCTTAATCAGACATGAAACAGACTGCTTGTAGCCCATGCAAGGCTGATGGAATGTTCCAGGAAGCATGGTTGGGACTGTATTGGGAAATGGCAGACACTCTCTACACCTGACATCTTTTATACTTCATTGTTTTGGGATGTTGTTTATGACTCCATGCTGTGCAATCAGAGCTCAAATGGTCCTCCAGAAAAAGAGAGGCCTAAATCTAGTCTTTATTTCCTGAGAAACTACAATCATGCAATTCGTGAAGAAAATGAAATACATTTGAACCTAGAACGAGAGTAGGAAAAATGGGATAGCTCTTCTGTAGACACTCGGGATCAGTGTCTTGTGCTAAAAGCATAAAATAATTTTGCCATAAGGCCTGCAAGTATAATGGTAGCAAGGTTTATTTTATACCCATCTTGATAAAACCACCCATCTTCAGTAATAGTCTCTGAAATTAACCCTATTTGCTTTCAGTTTGAAGAATTCTTTTTCTGAAAGCAAGCATAAATTTTATTTCAGTGTTGAAATACTGAATGAATTTTCTTTTATTTACAATTAAAAAAAATTTCAATAGCTCAAAGGTAAAACATCCAATTTACCAAGAAAATAGGCTTCAATGAAGAAACATATGCTTTTCAATGGAAAAAGTACTGATTTGAATTCCATTCAATTGGTATCACTGTGAAGTGAAAAAGCAAGTAATATTGTTGACTTAGTAAAAGCACTGGGAAAGCAGCCCCATCTCTTTTAGGTTGGACATGGAGAAAGGGACACATGTACAATGAGGATAGAAATACTTCAGGCAAATTAATGAATAAGAAAGTTAATAGATATCCATGGTCAGCTATCTTTCAAGGCAATTAAAAAAAAAAGGTGACATATATTCCACTTATTTCTGGAAGCTTCAGTCAAAAGCAGAAAGCAACTTTCAATGTGGCCAGGCACAAACAATCAAAGAGCAGTAAATCAAGAGCCTGGTCGGGTGGTCCATTTCACTGGTTATACTGCATGCACAGTGCACATACATGAAAAACACAAGAGTTTTGGAGTCCCAAAGCTTTTTTTAAAAAGGGGGCTGGAGAGATAGCCTAGCGGTTAAGAACGCCGACTGCTCTTGCAGAGGACCCGGGTTCGATCCCCAGCACCCACATGGCCGCTAAGAACCGTCTGTAACTCCAATTTCAGGAGAACTCCAGTTCCAGGGGATTCCGAGACCCTCTTCTGACCTCCGAGGCATTGCACAACACAGGTGCACAAACCTACATGCAGACAGTACATTCATACACATACAAAAATAAATAAAATTTTTTTAAAAAGCTGCAAAAGTTGCATGACTTGAAAATCTTTTAAAGTCTGTGGTCCTTGGTTTCCTTATCTGGAAAATGCCACAGCTAGCTCTTGGGTTATCATGCCCATTATACAATACAATCGGTTATTGTTCCCATTATACAATACAACCCACACCCCAGCAGCACTCAGTGAGTTCTCCATAAACATCTGGTCTCTCCTGCGGCCACAGGATGCTGACCCCTTTCTAGTGTGTCTAGCCACCAATTAGGTCCCACATCTCTTGATGAAGAACTAAGGTTATTTTGGGTCATTTCTGATGCCAGTCTTGAAGAAGTAAACCTATTGTTCCATTGATACACATGGATAAGTAACAGTGATTCACGTTTATGTGAGTTACATGTCTCATCTCCCCAGAACCTGCACAATATTCCGCCTTTATTATTGGCCATTTTCTTCTAGAACTGAGACCATTCAACCCCTACAAATTCAGTAAATTTAACCACCCTTGATGTTCAATAATAAACCTAAAAATAATTGATCTATAATTTCAGTTTAAATGATCTGACATAGCCAGGCTACTTTTAAATGACAGCAAATGGGATTTTTTAATGGAAATATTGATAGGCCCTTAAGTGTATTGGGAGCCAAGGACAATGGCAATGATACTGCACTAATAAACCTAATGCCATGGAGATTGTCTTTTTAAGAAATGTGTCTTTTCTTTATCAGAGCATAATGCATAGCTTGACAACAGACATGTCAACAGTTAGGGCTCTATTCTTCAAACAGTCATGCTCCATTAATGCTGGTTTTCAGTGGGATTTACTTTGTCAAGGAAGGAAGGACCAAAGAAGAAAGTCTATGGTCTTCCTATTCACTAAATCCCTCTTCTCACTGATGCACAAATGACTAACTACTCCCACGGCCACAGAAAGAATGAAGGTTGAAAGCAGGCCAAAATCATCTAGGGAGCTGGGAGGTGCGGGGGGTGGGGGGCAGGTGGAGCTAGCCTTGAATAAGCAAAGTCCTGCTTAGACAAGAAGAAAAAGAAAACAGAGTAGGTGATAGGAATGCTGAGGGGTGCTCTCTGTTCTGATTGTGTCTGTCAGGCTGGGGAAAAGGCGGAGAAAAATCTCACTAGGCAAACAGAATTGAGTGTCTTAGCTGAGGCTCAGAATAGTGTCTGAACGGGGTTCCGAAAGAGCCCAGGCATTTTAACCCCTTTAATCCACTAGCTGAAGGAAAATAAACTGCTGGGCTGGCAGAGGCACACTGTGACTTAAAAGAAGGCTGTTCCCTGAGATCCGGGGCACAGGAGTAGTAACAAGGCAGTGAAGGCAAGAAGAGTAGAGCTTCAGCTTTGTTTAGCTTGGCTTTCACAGCAAAATCTAGGCGTGGCCCAGGCTTTGGCCACTGAGGATGCAATAATCTTTTATACAGAATAGACTGATAAACAACTTCTGATCTAGAGTTGAGAGCTCAGAATTACTAGAAACAAGATATCTGAGATAAAGAAATGAATTTACTTGTCCATCTGCAGTTTGTATATTATATTTGTGTCCACAATATTCACACACACACAAACACAGGTGCTCTCACACATACACATGCACACATGTGCACACCTAAACACGCAGACATTCACATGCATGCACACAAGCACACACACACACACACACACACACACACACACACAAATCCCATGAGTTGAGCAGACAGTATGTGCTCTCTCTATTTTATTCACAATAACATTGAAGATGACTGGGGACAGGCACGGCTCAGGTGACCATCTAATGTCAGATTCAGCATCTGTGTCTAAGAGTAGAGACACTGCCTTATAAGAAGTTCAAAAAGAAGATTCTTGTTAGGTTTTTGAGCCTGGGTCTCACTAGGTAACTGACCTGAAACTGTCTACCTAGACCAAGCTGACCTCCTGCTGCTGCCTCCAGAGTGAAAATAAAATGCAATAAAAAAATCCCTGATATAGGGGCTGGAGAGATGGCCTAGCGGTTAAGAGCATCGACTGCTCTTACAGAGGACCCGGGTTCGATCCCCAGCACCCACATGGCGGCCGAGAGCCATCTGAAACTCCAATTCCAGGAGAACTCCAGCTACAGCGGAATCCGAGACCCTCTTCTGACCTCTGCGCCGTTGCACGACACGGGTGCACAGACTTGCATGCAGGCAGTACATTCATACACATATAGAAATAAATAAAATTTAAAAAAAATCCCTGATATAACATAGAAAACTCTCCCACTAATTTTAAAGTGACAATATTCTGCCCCAATCCAGAATTCATCTTAACTTCTTTCCTTAAATATCACAAAAAAAAAAAATAAACAAAAAGTGTTTTCTCTCATAGGAAACATGAAATTATCTTTATATTGGTCATATTAGTTTTCTTCTATACAAATGGTTGGGGAAATTACATTTTTACTACCTTATTTTTATAACTGAGAATTGAGAAATGCACATAGATATTTAAATTTTTGATATGGAGTCTGAATCTCAATGTCTACATTTTTGAATACACATTTATAAACAACTTCATTAAAAGTGAATAGTAAATGGGACTGGAGAAGTGGCTCAGCAGTTAAGAGCACCAGCTATTCCTGCAGAAGACCCCAGTTTGATTCCCCAGCATCCATGTGGCAGCTAACAACCATCCATAACTCCAGTTCTAGGGGATCGTCTGACCTCCTCAGGCATTGCGTGACATGGGTACATCTACCTACCTACATGTAGGCAATACATTCATACACATAAAATAAAAATAATAAATAAACTACATTTATTAAGAAATGAACAATAAGGTATACATGATCTTTCTGGATATCTTTCAACATCCAAGAGCAAAGTTTATATGAATAAAATAAAAGGCTTTCAATTGTAGCTAAAATCAGGTATCTGACAAGTCAACCCAGAGATAGGGAGCAAGAGAGGAAAACCTCACCCATTCATTATTTTTATTATTTTTATTGATTTTTTCTGAATTCCATCCATATACTTTGATCATATTTAAAACCCCTCCCCTGGGGGCTGGAGAGATGGCCTAGCGGTTGAGAGCGCCGACTGCTCTTACAGAGGACCCGGGTTCGATCCCCAGCACCCATATGGCGGTCGAGAACCGTCTGAAACTCCAATTCCAGGAGAACTCCAGTTCCAGGGGTATCCGAGACCCTCTTCTGACCTCCGCGGCATTGCACGACATGGGTGCACAGACTTGCATGCAGACAGTACCTTCATACACATACAGAAATAAATAAAATTAAATTTAAAAAAACCCTCCCCTATCTGCAGCCCCTGTATGCCCACCCAATTTCAGATAGATAGATGATAGATAGATAGATAGATAGATAGATAGATAGATAGATAGATGCTTATAGAGTCAAATTTGTGTCCCCACATGCCCTTCAGTGTGAATCCAGCCACCGAAACATGGTCAGCCTGCCTTAAATGGGACTGGCTCTTCACCTCCCAGCAGCCATAGGTTGCCAAAACCTCCTCAGGTAGGGTTAGAGTTTCTAACCCACTTCTCGTATCTGTGCTAGGATTTTGTCTGGTTTGCACTCATGAAGGACTTGTGCATGCTGTCAGCATTGCTGTGAGTTCATATCAGTAACTGACTAGCAATCTGGAAAACTCTGTTTCCTTGTGGTCATCCACCATCTCTACACTCCCTAAAAGTTTACGAACTGTTGGCCCAGAGAGAGAAGAGGTTGGAGAAAAGATCCAGATCCGCCTCCAGTGGAAAGCACAGTTGTGGTCGACTCACTGGCTAGGGACTCAATAATGTGCTATGAAAAGCGATAACCAAACTGCCTGGAGCTTCGATTTGCGTTGCTTTGAGCCCCACACCATCCTCCTGCAACTGTGCTGATCAAATGGGAAAATAAGACACCTAACCACGTCAGTAAAAGCAGCTGACAAGCACGGCAGAGCTTTTAGGACTCTTGCATTGCACAGGAAACAACAGAAAATCAATACCCAGCAATGAGAAAGGGGCCCACTGAAGACCCCAGGGCTTTCAGTGGCTACACACTAGAAGGAGGTGTAGAACGGGGGCAAATAAAGCCATAAAAAGACAGAATATTCCCCTGGATCACCTTGGTCCCTAGACTGAGCTGATATATAAATCATATATATATATGATTTGTATATCTCATACAATGGTTCCCAACCAAACCCAGGCCCCTCCATGTCCCAACCCCTCATCAACATCCAAGCTAAGCCCTATCCAGTCAGGCTCCCAAACCCAGACATCCTTCTGTGCAAATAGATCCGCTGGAGTCTAGTCAGTACACCTAGAAATCCTAGGCAAGGCATACACTTCCCCACCCAACACCTCCCAGTCTTCTATAGCTCTCAGTCTAGCATCAGTCCCCCACCCATTTCTCTTGCTCCACTTTGAGACCTTGTCCCAGGTGGCATGCATCCCATGTCTGATGCTTATACAGCCACAGGTTAACATGTGAAAGTTGTAAGTCATTACCTCTCTATGTTCATGCACCAACCCTGACTCTTAAAATATTTCTCCAGCCTCTTCTGAAATTCTACGTGAGCTGTAGGTAGGTGAGGTTCAATATAGGAACCCCATCGAGGGATACACACTCTGGGGGCTCCCATTTTTTGGAGGTTGACTACTTGTGGCCCTGTTTGCCTAACACTCTATTGTGTACAGAAGCATTACTGGTGAGAATTGAGGGGTACATTCATTTTCTCTCTCTGCCCCTCATTCTGTGTATAGATGCTAAATTGTAGATGCATCTCTTAGGAATGGGGATTTTTCAGGTGTATATATTATGTGTCTGATGAGCCCCACTCTGAACAATATGGCCTCATCTTCTATTTCTGCTAGATAATAAGGAGCTTTGGAGATAGCTGACTTGGTTTTGAGAGTCACTTGGATCGCTCTCGCCAACCATTGAAAGGGAGGTGTCCTCTGTCTTGCACTGTGCTCCCTGCCACACAGCTACCAGGTTGCACAACCCATGCACTAATGTTCAGACAGTGCATGTGAATTTTTCATGGGGTCTGGGGGGGCACATCACATTAAAACTCTGGGTTTTCCAGCATCTCAAGCTCCAATTATGTCTATTCTTTCTTCTTCCCTTACCACCCCTGTCCTTCCTCCCCCGCCCCAGAATTTCCATCATCCCCACCCCCCCCTCTCCTGACCTCCCCCAACTCCCATGATACCCCCCTTTTATTTCCCCCTCCTCCTCTCCCAACCCAACACCCCCACCCTCCCGACCTCCCCCCCTCCCCAGGAACATCTATCTGTTCCTTACCTTAAATTTTTGTTGCCTATGAGAGCATAGGAAAATCTGCTCTAGAAAAAGAAAACAGTCACTAAGTTTTCATGCAGAATGCCCAGAATTCCAGCAAAAAAAATTACCACCCATGTTTAAAAATAGAGTGAGTTTTTGGTCAGGGTAGTTGAAAAGACTCCACAAACAGTACAGGCTTGCAGCCATAGCCCTTGGTTGCCTCCCAGAATTTGAATGCAAGACCTTATTTCTGAAAACAGAACACACTTTCATACATAAGACCTGGCAAATTTGAGCTGGAACTGATCTGGGAGCCTCTTCCCTAAAGACTAGACTCAAAAGATATTATGCAAGTTGCCAAGGGAGAAAAAAAAATACTCCTACCAAGCAGTAAAGGCTGTGAACCACAATAATGACTAACCCAACAAATTATGTCTATTGGCACAGTAGTGGCTTTTATTTGGGGGGTAATCAACAGCTGACTAATTGGACTAAGGCCCACTCATCCCTTGTAATGAAAATATAGCCAAGTATTTGTAGTTAGAAAGGTCATAAATCCTAGAGAAGAACCTATTATTGCCACTTTCTCAAACTAGTATAATTTTTTTACTATATCGTAAACCCCTATCCTTATACTCACAGGTAAGGTGTAGCTTTTGATCACTCATCAAAAAAGCTTCATTCAGAAACAGATAAAAATTATTATAAAGTTTCAAAATTGATCAAAATGGAGAGAATAATTAAGTGTGTGATGGCCAGCCCTAACTGGCCATCTACAATGCAACTTGTATACCAAGGTTTTGGGAAACTTCACAGTAATGAGGCAAAAACATTGTAAGTCTGAGGAACTGGATGCCTGCTGCTAGACCACGCATTCAAGACATGATAGGAAGGTGTATGTGTGAAATCTCCACAATATGCTTATGTAAACAAGACTTGCATAACATGCATGGCATACATGCCGATATGAATGGGAGAAATTTTGCAGGGACCCATCTCTAGATAAACAGCCAGAAGCAATCAATGACTGCTGAGAGAGGAAGATCAGTGTTCCCCTTGGACTAGCTCCCTGATAGGTTATCCAGTCCCAAGTAGCCAGCCACAAACACATGCCTACTAAATGGATTCAGTTCATTATGCACCCGTGTGTATTTTATAAAAATGTATATATGTAACAATAATAAAGAGGTAGACAAGAAATTGAGAAGGAGTAGAGGGAACAAGGGAGGAATTGGAGGGATGATGGATGGAAATGATTAATTGCAGTATTCGTGTACAAAATTCTCAAAAAATGAAAAATGAAAAGGGAGAGTGAAACTGGATAGTTATGTAACACAGAAGGATTTGTAAACAGCTATGTAAGTGTCTATTAGTCACTTTTCTGTTGCTGTGATAAAACCACCATGATCAAGGGAACTTATAAAAGGAAGAGTTTATTTGAGCTTACAATTGACGGTTCCAGGGAATTAAAGTCCATTGTGGCAGGAAGCATGGTGGCCAGGGCTGGAACAGAAAGCCGAAGTTCACTTCTCGCAATGAGCACAGGAAGTCAAGAGAGAGAGAGAGACTGGAGATTGCAAGGCTTGTTAAACTCATTAAGCCCACCCCCCAATGACGTACTTCCTCCAGCATGGCCACACCTTCTAAGACCTCCCCAAACAGTGCTGCCAACTGGGAACAAAATGTCTGAATACTTAAAGCCTGTCCCCACATTCTCATTCAAACCACCACAATGTGTTAGTCAAAACTACAGATAACAAAATCCACATTTTCACCAAAACTGAAACTTATCAAAATGATTTAAGTTCTATAATTAGAAAATATAGTAATTGAAAATAAAGACTCAACAGGTAGATTTAAAACTACACTGGACTCAGCAGAAACGTGTATTGCTGAATCGAAAGGTAGGTCAGTGGCACGGAAAACACAGAAAACATGAGACGAGGCAGACATCTGAGATCCCAGGAAGGCAGGGGAAGGGAGATCTACCAAGCATGGAACCGTAACTTCAGAAGAGAGAAAGAAAAGAAAAACACTAGAATTCAATACCAAAGAGGAGAGAAATATAAAATGTCCCAAACATCTATAAAGCAAACAGTATGCTTCTCCATTCACGGTCACAGAGGAGATTGTAATTTAAATAAGAAAAACTACCTAAACTGAATGGATTTGGAATAAAAGTAATGTTAGCATTGGAGGAAAATTTATAGCCTCAAAATGCTTGTTTTGGGGGTTAATGATATAGCTCAGTGGGAGAACACTTGTCTAGCATTTTCAAGATCTCAGGTTCAATCCTGGTTCCCAAAAAGTTCTATTTTGTTTCTACTTATAATGGTGCATGTCAAAAAAAAAAAAATTCTCCTATCAGTATGTAGGTGTACCTTGAAAGAGATAGATATTTGCAAACAATATCTGATAATTAATATATTTATGGCACATAAATAACTCTAGAAAATCTATTAGAAAATATGTAATATAAAATATATGGGCAAGGGACTGGAGAGATGGCTTAGTGGTTAAAAGCGCTGGCTGATCTTACAGAGGACACAAGTTTGGCCCAGCACCATAAGGAGGCTCACGACAATCCCTAATTCCAGCGCCAGGGGATCCGGTGCCCTCTTCTGGTCTATGCTGGCATTCATTGCATAACACAAGTCCACTTACATACATGCAGGCAAAACACTAATACACATAAAATTTTAAAAATGTGGGGCATGGTGGCACATGCCTTTCATCCCAACACTTGGGAGGCAGAGGCAGGTGGATCTCTATGAGTTCAAGGCCAGCCTGGTCTACAAAGGGAACTCCAGGCCAGCTGGGACTAAAGGGAGACCCTGTCTCGAAAATACATAAATAAATAAATAAATAAATAAATAAATAAATAAATAAATAAAATTTTAACATGAGCAAAATATTTGAATACAGACTTTATAAAGACTATCAAATTGATAGTTTATCTGTTTAAAATGTTCAATATACTCTTAATTAGAAATAAAAGCTGGGCGTGGTGGTGCATGCCTTTTAATACCAGTACTTAGAAGGCAGAGGTGGGCTGATCTCTGTGAGTTCAAGGCCAGCCTCGTGTACATAGTGAGTTCCAAGCTAGCTGTGGCTACAGGGAGACCCTGTCTCAAAAAGACTGAAAAGAAATAAAGGAAGGGAGGGAGGAATAGAGGGAGGGAGGGAGGGAGGGAGGGAGGAAAGGGAGGGAAAGGAGGGAGGAAGGGAGGGAGAAAGGAGAAAGAAGAAAGAAGAAAGAAAAGAGAAAAGAAAAAAGAAGTTTCAGAGAACAGCAGCAGAAGGACAAATTTTAAAGGCTGACTTTCCCAAGTGTTAATGGGAATATAGCTCAGCACGAATGCTCATTAGTTAGTATATTACTTTGGAAAATGGTCAGCCAATACCTGCTAACCCTGGACACATAAACACCCTCTTACTCAGCAATTTTCACTCCTACATGTAGAGCCAACAGGAATGCATTTGTATATGCATCAAAAGACATGTCCAAGTGTCCATAGTAGAGCTAAACAGCTGAAATGGGAAGCAACCTAGGTGCTTCTAAGAGACAAAATGTTCAAATAAATTGTGAGTGTGTGCTCAGGAAACCACTACACCACACGGAGAATAAACAAATCATTGCTGCTCCAAACACTTCTCTCAAAAATAGTATTAAGTGAAAAAGGAGGGGAAATAGCACGTATTGTATAATTTAACTTATTCTAGCTAATCATTATGATATTAGAATGTTCCTGCTTGATTTCAGAAGTGTGCCTTAAGGATGGGATGTGAAAAAAATTTAGAAGCGTGCTGAGAATGATTTCATGAGCCGAGTGGTAATTACGTGGATTCTTCACATTGTGAAATGTCATTCGTTCATTTTTCTGCATGTATGTTAGGCTTTGGTAAAGGTCTATTTGAAAAGTCACAATGGACTTGAAAGAAGTTATAGTATGAAATGAGCACATTATAAAGAGTAGCAATGATTTCTTCTGTATATGGACAAGTTTAAGCACTGAAAATTCCTGAGGATCAAACCCAAGGCATGTTTATAAATGACTCAGATGAGAGAGTATCTTATGAAATCCCCAAGCCTGAAGACGATACTGACATCAATGTCTCTCAGTTCATAAAAAAGTCACTGGGAACAAGGGGCAGGAAAATTTAAAAGGCTTTGGAAGTAAGCAGAATAATGGTAAATGTGTTTCTCTGTAGTCAGCTAAGTAGTAATGTAGGGCATAAAAAGAAAATATAGATGCCTTACTCAACCATATATATATATACATCTATATATTATATATATGATAATGCATTTACATATCCTTAATACTAAAAAATCATTGTTGATGAACTAGGGATTATATCAATGAACTCATAATGAGTCCAAACTAAGCTATCAGTTTAGAAGAGGGGAAATGTCTGTCTAGAAGTTATGGTAGGTGAGCTACAGAACAAACATGCCTGTGGGGTAAAGAACCATCTTCCTACATTAAGAAGGATTTTAGGGGCTGCAGAGATGGCTCAATGGTTAAGAGCACCGACTACACTTGCAGAGGACCTGGGTTCAATTCCCAGCACCCACTTGGAGGCTAAGAAACGTCTTTAAGCTGGGTGTGGTGGCGCACACCTTTAATCCCAGCACTCAGGAGGCAGAGGTAGTCAGATCTCTGTGAGTTCAAGGCCAGCCTGGTCTACACAGCTAGTTCCAGGCCATCTGGGGCTAGAGGGAGACCCTGTCTCAAACACACACACACACACACACAAAAAGGATTTTAAATTGAAAAGAAACAGAAAAAAAAATCATTGTGTGAATGTATATAAAATATATGAACAAGGCCTCCAAAAGGTTAGTGTGTGGAAAGACATAGACTGTAAAGATGGTGGTAAATCAACAATATTGCTGACAGCCATAAAATTATCACTACTATAAACTATTTGCATGTGAACATTAATGCCTGTAGTGGTTAGTTTTTAATGTGTCGACTTGACCAGGCTATAAAACCAAGTTACTACATCAAACACTAATGTCAGTGGTGTTGGAAAGGTACTGTTTCAACATCTATATTCAGGTGACTTTAATAAAGAGGTCACCTTGACTGGTGGGAACGGGCTGTTCCAATCGGCACTACGAACTGATTCTCCAGGAAGTGCCGCCCAATGCTGCTGACTGCACACCCACTGAGCTTTCAGCCTGCCAGTCTGCCCTACAAATTTCAGACTTGCCAGCCTTCACATCACATGAGCCAATTCCTTCAAATAAATCAGGGGTGGAAGGGAGTTTGTCTCATTGGTCCTGTCTCTCTGCGGAGCTCTGACTGATACAACACACAGAATACATCGGTTGAAATGAGAGGAAAAAAAAAAAATGAAAGGCTAGAAAAATTAATTGTAGACAGAGAGAATCTGGGAACAGGAGCATGGTTCATTTGATGATCTTAGATGAGGTTAGTTAGCAGAACCGAAGAGAGCAGGTGAAAGGAAGGGCAAATGATGCTAGGCAGGGAGGCAGTCCTCTTGGCCCTTGCAGAATGCTGGGGCTGAGTCCTACTTAACCTGCAGATATAACTTAGCATTGCTTCCTAAGGAGCTCTCTGGACTTGAGCACACAACAGTTCCATATTCATCCTTTCTGGTAACAGATGACTTTTACCCTTGTGGAAGTTATCATAATCCTTATTTACTTACTTGAGTAATTAAATACCCTCTCTGGCAGGATTTCCCTATGTGTCCCAGGCTGGCCTTCAATTTTCAATCCTTCTGTCTACCCCTCCTGAGTAGTAGGATTACAGGTGTTCAATACCATATTCAGCCCAAGTTTATTCTTATATATGGATTATTAGTGGATATCTCCTTATCTAAGGTCTAAATCTTGTGATGTTCTAATATATGAATGTTTCATTATAAAAAATATTTGTTGCAATTCACAGTCCTAATGCGCAAACATAGTCCTTCATTTTGAGTGCAAGGTCCACTGTGAATAAGGTGATAGCAAAATTTGGCACAGCAATACTTGAATAAAATCTACTACAAAGTACAATGTGTCAGATTTAAAAGTGCATGGAACTGCCACATTACATGGGAATTATGTTAACTGTGGGACTGTAAATAAATACAAAAATGAGCTGGAGACAGAATTCTGATCTCAAGCAGATCAAAAGCGATTGACAGCATCCAGCTCTCTTTACATTCTAAGAAAATAATAGTAGAAAACAAAGGCATATATAAGAAAACAATTCTAAATTAAACCCAGACATAGAGACATGAAGAATATATTTTGAAACTAAACACTTGGGTTTGAATCTCAGCTCTGCCACCTCTGAGCTGTGACCCTTGGCTTTTAATTCCCCATCTATAAAATGGGATAAGCATATTGTTCATATGGGCATTTAAAGATTGAATAAATTAATATATGTAAGCCCACAAAGTACTACCTGGCATGTAAGAGTTGCTGTGCATTAACTATGAGGAAGGCTGAGGTCATCACTGGTACATTAACCAAACTGAATGGTGTAAGTCACAAATAGCTGTTAGGTTTACAAATTCTTTTTTATTAATTAATTAATTTTTATTTATTTTATGTGTATGAGTGTACTGTCTGCATGTAGGTTGGTGAACCCATGTCATGCAATGCCGTGGAGGTCAGAAGAGGGCGTCAGATTCCCCTGGAACTGGAGTTAAAGACGGTTCTTAGCTGCCATGAGGGTGCTGGGACTCGAACCCGAGTCCTCTGCAAGAACAGTTGGTGCTCTTAACCGCTGAGCCATCTCTCCAGCCCCAGTTTGCAAATTCTTAAATCATGTTTTAAGCAGTTTTTTTTTATTTTTATTTATTTATTTATCTTATGTGTATGAATGTACTGTCTGCATGAGGTCTGTGCACCCGTGTCGTGCAATGCCACGGAGGTCAGAAGGGCTGAGAACCGTCCGTAACTCCAAATCATGTTCTAAAGAGGAAGGTGAGGCCATAGGTTCTTAAATGGACAGAAAGTATGATGGTAATAATTTTAAAAGACTAAGTTAGCCTGCCATACCTTCAATTTTCATCCATGGAACCATGTAATCATTGATCAAATATGTGCTTTAAACACCCTCAGAACTGGGCATTACACACTTTTCCCTTAATATTGTTTAGTAGCTATTTCCATGGCATTTGCATTGAATTTTGTATTATGAGCAATACGGAGATGATTCAAAGTACACAGTTGGGTGTGTACATTATGTGTATGTGTTGTTTTATAAAAGAGAGTGAGGTAACTGTAGGTTTTTGTCCCCATTGGAGATCCTGGAACAATGTCCCATGGATGACTGTCCTTTCCTCTTTTGGTTTGAGGATCATGTGACATTTTCTCTACAAGACCTTTGATACCCAGAGTCTTCCTGAGGAAGATTTGCTATTACAAGTAAGAAATGAAAAGAGAAAGTTAATAGCCATTTCCAATGTGTGAAGGATTATATAACAACACATAGGATGGAGGACAGCATGACACTAAAACTTCTTTCCCTCTGAGCGTATGATTTTGCTTTTAGCTAATCTATAGTTGTGTCACTAGGGACCATGCTGACCCCTCTTCTAGCCAGCCTCCCACTGGGTTTTTAAGGATGACTCTCTAGCATAGAGAAGACTGCTCTCCCAGATTTTCCTTTACCTGAGTCTCAGATCCCTCAAATTCCTGTAGCCAGTCCATGAATATATATATATATATATATATATAGATATAAGATTAATATATATAGAAATATATGTATGTATGATATAGGCTACAGGAATATATATATGTGTGTGTGATGTCATATATATCATATATATCAAATATATAATACATATATATATATATATATGTAACACATCTCTGCCAAGACTCATGGGAATTGAACAACAGAAGCCAGCATTCCAGTCTGAAGTATCAACCTTGGATTTTTTTCAATAACACCAAGAACAGTCCCTTGTGGCTGAGAAAAGCGAGTCATCCAGGTCAACCCCTGGCAGACCGAGGAAACCGTGCCCGTCCCAGCATCCACTTCCAGCTCTGCTCTTGGATCCATGGGAACGAGTCTCTAGAGTTTAAGAACAATTTGAGAACCTCTGCTGGCCAGCAAAGCTTTGGACAGTCAATACTGACCTGGTAATTATATTTAAAGAGAATAACTTGACAGAAATCATGACATTCACTGCAGTCACACAGTTCTTTTTCTTCGGAAGTTTATATATCGTTAGGCTTTAACTGACCATTCAAAGGCTTTTTGGCTCACGAATGAGGTCACAAGGCCTCTCATTGACCTGAATTACAGTGGCTCTGACAAGAAGGATGAGGGAATGTTCTTCCAGATGAACAGATCAAAGGATAGAAAACCAAGCCTGTGAGGATTGTGTGTGAATGTTTCCACTGCCAGTCAGGTTCCCCTACAGTTCTTCAACATTGGATTCATGAGACTCTCTGCCCTGGCTACAGGCTACCAATGGCTGAAGTGAATATTGAATTGAAAAGAGATGATGTTGTCCAGCCTGGTCTACAGAGTGAGTTCCAGGTCAGCTGGGGCTATAGGGAGACCCTGAAAAAAAAAAAAAATAGAAAGGGATGATGCAATTCACTCTAAATTCATCCCAAGCCCCTTAAAGTAAAGCTCCCTCTAGCGGTAGCACCAAGTTCCACTCTCCATCCCTGAGTGCAGCTAGACAGCAACGGGTAACTTGTTGCCATAAATTATCACCTGTCGTCCTATTCCAGGAAGCAGCGAAGAACAAAATGTCCATTTGGATTATGAAACAGACAAGGAAATATAAAGAACATACAAAATTTGTACCTCTATGAGAAACAGATTGAATACTCACATGGAAAATATTTGCAAGCATAAAATGAATAGACAGGAGTTCCATTACATGGTAATCTCTGTAAATAAGGGACTCTATCCATCAATCAATCAGGAAGCATTCCTGTGCAGCCCACTGGGTTCTTAGTGGATTGTGGTATATGCTGTGACAGTAAAACACTCATGCTCAAGATAGGAAAAAAGTGCTGTTACATAGCAGACTAGAAGTGTAATCGGATTTTGAAGACAGTCAAATGGCTATTGTGCTGTCTTTCAGTTGCATCCATTAATTACCAGCACTTGGCCCAGCATTAGCACTTGGATATGCAAAGTGTTCCAGAAACATGTTAACATTCACATATTTCTTTCCAGCACCCTGTTTCACTCTCTTATCGAGAGCTAGCCTTGGCTTGTTGATTGATTACTAAGTGCTGCCCATGTGACCTGCTTCTGCTACACAGTTTTGAGTTCTGATTTTACCCTCTCCTCTGGTAAGTATTCTTTCAGACATACTGCTCACAAATTCTTTATTAGATAACTTTCATATGTGCAGTTTATTTTCTCTATCAGTGGTAGAAATTGTATGTGATTATGTGGTATAAATAAGGCAGACTAGCCCCAGATGGCTTTTAAAATCACGTTTATTTGGGCTATACTTAAAGCAACTGACTATTTTAGAGCTTGAGTTCAGCAACTAGAACTTAAGCTCACTGTCCTATTCTGTTACAAAGCAGTAAGCAACATAGGAATAGTATATAGGGTCCATTTCCAATTTATTTATAGATCACTCCAATCTATTTATAGATCACAAAGAACATGTTCTTTGGTTCCTTATACTCTTTGTAGAAAGATCTACACACACACACACACACACACACACACACACACACACACACACACACACATGCACACCACTCCAAAAAAGAAACATCAAAGAAGAGTAGGGTTTCTCAAGAGAAGCCAGTCCTGGTGACCAGGAGAGACAGTGAGGGAATGCTGATCACCTCAGTGGAAGAATTTGAGCTTTCTGCTTTTCCCTAGTCCTGTTTAAAATCAACTTTTCGCCAGGCATGGTGGCGCACGCCTTTAATCCTAGCACTCGGGAGGCAGAGTCAGGCGGATCTTTGTGAGTTCAAGGCCAGCGTGGTCTACAGAGTGAATTCCAGGACAGCTGGGGCTACAGGGAGACCCTGTCTGGAAAAGGCTGTTTTAACCAGGAACCACTCTTTATATCCCTGTTTTGTATGATCCCTTGTAGAAGACAGGCATTACCATTCCCTTGGATAGCCCCGTTCTAATACCAATAACCAGGGGAAAGCTGTAGACTGTGTGTTCCAGTTGGATTTTCACTGCTATGATGAAACACTGACCAAAAGCAACTTAGGGGAGGAAAAGGTTCATTTCAGCTTACAGGTTATAATCTGTCATGCCAAGGCAGGAAATCACGGCAGGTACCTGGAGGCAGGAACTGAAGCAGAGACCACAGAAGACTACTGCTTACCTGCTGGCTCCCACAGAACAGCTCATTAAACTCTCAGCACTCAACAGCTTTTCCAGTTCAAAGTTCTAACTGCTTCCGCCTTCCTCCCCCAAGACAACATGGTCTGATCTGTCACAGCAATACCCAACTCCTAGTACAACACTGACCAAGAGCAACTTGGGGAGGAAAGGGAGCCTATTAAATCCTAAGCTCATCGTCCATCATCAAAGGAAGCCAAGGCAAGAACTCAGGTGGGAATCTGGAGGCAGCAGCTGAAGCAGAGACCATGAGGAAGGGTACTTCCTGGCTTGCTTCTCCTGGCTTGAGCAATTACCTTCTTTCCCAGTGTAGGGTCTTCTGCCCAAGGATGGCACCACCCACGGTGGGCTGGGCTCTCCTACATTAATTAATAATGAAGAAAATGCCACAAAGACATCCCCACAGAGCAATCAGATGGAACAAAGTGCTTGATTGAGGTTCCCTTTCACCAAGATTCTCTGTCAAGTTGACAAAACTTAAGGAACACATAGTGTATTACAAAAGCAATTCAGATGTAGATTTTGTTTTTCAGTAAGAGTCTCCCCAAGGTCAAGATTGTACTAATTCAATCATCTTGACTCCACTTAGAATAGCCCATTTTATTTAAATCACAGATTGCTTGCATGCATACACACACACACACACACACACCACAAAATTTGGGTCATAAATAAAAGCGTTTTTAACTTAAGAGGTCTTGTCTTAAAGCTGTTTGGAATGCATTAGCTCTGAGAGAGTATTATTTCCTACAAAAAAAAAAAAAAGATAAGCTTGAGAAAGTTTGAGCTCTCCTTGATATTACATCAGCTAGTTTTTTAAAACTTAAATTTAGTGTAACTTCAATGCCAAAAATTCAGACAATATTTGGAAAATTATATTTAGAGCCCAGCAATTTCTAGACTACTTCTTACATACTTTCAAATTAAAGATTAATTGGAAAACACTGTCATGCATTTCAAATTTTAGTGATCAAATGATCTACAAGTAAAGTAATGTCTCTATATTTACAATAATATAAAACAAATAGAAATGTCGAACCCTTTGGTTTTCTTCTTTGTAAATTTTCCTCTAGAACTGGATGTTTGTAAATTCCTTAATTGCCAGAGTTCTTTTTTTTTTTTTAATAATTAGAGGAAGTGTGTGTGTTTATGTATGAATTTATATGAGTGGATGTTGGATGTCCTGGTTTCCTGTTACACAGAGAGATGTCAGGTATTGGTATTACATAAAAATGTTAGACAGAAAAGTCAATGAGGATGGAAGAAAAAGAGTTTACCTTTAATTAATTCAGACATTCGCAGCAACAGAGTAAACAATGGAAAACAGGGTAAAGCAAAAAGTTTTCAAACTTTTGTTGAAAAAAATGGGGTGAGAGAGATGGCTTAGTGTTTCAGAGTACTAAGTGGTACAGAGGACCAGGGTACAATTCCCAGTGGAGGCTAAGGACCATCCCTAACTGCAGTTCCAGGGGATCCGACACCCTCTTCTGATCAACATGGGCATTACAGAACATGGATGCAAGCAATACACTCATAAACATACAAATAATAAAATATTTTTAAAAATAAAATTAACAGAGTCAGAATAAGTGAGGTACTGACGTATAACGAGCAGCCCTGACTTTCACAATCGCACGTTGCCCACAAGGATCACTGCAGCTGGAAAAGCTAGAGGGTGTGACAACTTGTTCAACTTTCCAGCCAGATGAATATAATCCGATTCTTTTATCAAGATTAAGTTTTATTTTTAATTATCTGTGTATAGGCCAGAATAGGTTAGAGGGTCTCCTGGAAATGGAGCTAGGCACAATTGTGAGTTGCTCTGTGGGCTCTGGGAACTGAACCTGGATCCTCACCAAGACCAGCAATTGCCCTTAACCATTGAGTCATATCTCCAACCCCAGCCATTTCTTTTGAATTCTTGTTTCCCACTTTCTTTTTATTTTTTTTTATTTTTTTCACATAAATTTATTTTTATTCTTTTAACAAATCTAGACCCATGTTCCCGCCCATTCCCCCACCCCGCAAGAGCTCATGCATTCTGCCAAACATGCTTTTCATCTCTTTCTCAGTCTTTCTCAATATTCTCCATGAGGAAGTTGACTGTTTTGAGCAGAAGTTCACTGTTTCAGTCAGTTCTTTGATGCAGTCCT
>VZQC01010984.1:1197227-1440717 GCA_009823505.1 Rhizomys pruinosus | reverse complement strand
ACATGGATATATATATATATATATATATATATATATATATATGCTTGAGAACATATAATTTTGTATTTGTATGCATCCATACAGACAAACATTTGCTGTGGGTATGTGTGCCCATTTGTACCCATATGTCTACTTACTAGAATCAGGACTAGGAGGCCTTCAGGATGAAGACAGGCTCTACAAACACAGCAGCCTCGTGTATTTGGATACTCAAAAGCACCAGTCATCTATCAAAGGAAGTGTATGGGACTAAGTGGAGGGATTTTTAATAAGAGGATGGGGGTGCACTTTACCTAATAAAAAGAGCATGGAGAGACCCTGGCTGTGGTTAATGTCCATAAAAAATTCAGCCTGTCAGATCCTCACTTTTCTAATTCAGTAATCTAAATAATTTATTTGACATTTTAGCTCAAGATGACCTTTCTTAGGAAAAAATTACTGTTTTAAACTTTTAGCAAGTGCAACCCCAGCCTCAGAATCCCTACCGAAGAATGCATTTTCCCAAATGAGCAAAGGTTAATCTCGTAGTACTCAAACACATCGCTGACCCTTTTAAATGGATCACAAAATGTCATTTAATTTTTTAATCTAATTTCAATTATATTGCAATATTGGAGTTGCGTATTTAGTTGGGGGGGGGTTGGTAGTTGTGGAAATGTGAGACTCCAGTTAGGTCTTACCTAGAGAGATTTTGGCAAATGATTCATTTTAAATAAAACAATTCTTAGGTAAGGCTATGCATCTCCTCTATAGTCTGAATAAATATACACAGAACTTAAAACCCTACAGGACATATAGGAGCATGCTCAATTCCTCTGGAGGAGTAACATGGGTGGAATACGGTTGCTTCTCGAGGGAAACAAGGTGAGAATTCCAGGATCTCAAAGGAGGTGTGATTTAGGCAATTAGCTTTTGAGCCAAGCCACTCAAGGGAAAACTGTTCTCTAAGTCACATAGGGTTCCATTCTAGGACAGTTCTCAATCAACCCAGGAGATCAGTGGAGCCAGATGGCATCAACAGATCATCTTATCTGTCACACAAGCAGTTAGTGAAGTCCCAACCTTGTCTTTCAAAAGCCATTCTTTTAACTCACCAATGAATCAGAAACACAAAAAATTGCAGTTATTTGTATGAAGAGAATTGGATTTCCACTCTGCACAAGACCCCAACATTTCATTCTTGAATTCTTGAAGGCTTATTCAGGGGACGCGGATGTCAAGACCCCTTTACTACCCACACTTTCCTCCTACCCACATTGGTCATTGTACCAGTAGTGTGAGTGGAATGAGCCACTGTGAACATCAAGCCATGATACGAAAGTTCAGCTCTGTGATTTCCTTCTTGTTATCTCTCTGACAGAGCATCCCCTACAGCCTGCTGCTCCTTATGCCCTTTAAATGTCATATTTCCCGTGATCAAAAGTGCCTAGGAACCACATTCTCAGAAGCTGCCTCATAAAATGGAGTCTAGCACTACGTGAAGTTGAGCCAGTCAACTGCCTTTTCCTGGAACTGTGTTATTTGAACCAACCTGTCTCCAAGAGGATATTGAGAATAAATAAATAAATAAATAATAAATAAATATGAAAATACAGATATTTGCCAACTTTTTTCACCTTAAAACATAGATCCTTACAGATACTACTATCATCAGGAACTGGAAAAATTCTATTACACCTTGCTGTTTTATGAATACAAAGTAACAGATTCTTTCAATTATACTCATCCCAAGGTCTCCTAGCTCAAGGCATGCATCAGAATCATAGGAAGTTGTCAACATCAGCTGTGGAGACTATCTCAAACTCCCCCAAGACAGAATGTCTGAGCTTGGATCTAGACTCAAACATTTTTAATAGCTATATGGATTTTTATGCTTACTTATTCCTAAGTGAGAATGACTAACAAAAATAAGCTTTCACATGAGTTAACTAATATATCTAATACCTATATTATCTATATCCATATATCTATATCTATATATCTATATCTATATACCAATATCTAATGTATCTGATATACACCTAATATAACTAAAATAGTTAGTGGGTTTTAGTTTTGAAGAGAATTTTTATTATGACTTATCTAGGAGAATCATTCTGAACTGCAAATTTAAAAACACAGAAGCAAAGTCTTGTATAAAAATAAATACTTTCTTATGGTTTATTCAAATTACTATGATATAGCCATGGCTCCGATCATTATCTGGAATTACTTCCTGTAGAAATTACTGTTGTCAGAATTACTGCCATTTACCCTAACAGAAGCACACAGGCGATCAGTGTCTGGTACATAAACGACGCAGGACCACACAGGTACACCACACACAGGGCACAGAGAAAGTTAACAATGACCCTGGCTCCACAATTCCTGTTTCTTGTTAAAGTGAAAATGAATAAATTGAAATGATACTGGAGGAAAAAAATCAAGGGGCACCAAGAGGTAATTGCCAGAGACTCACCTGTCTCTCTCTTTTCTCATTCTCTAAAAGAGAGAAAAGTGACCCTCTTTTCTCTAAAAGAGAAAAGTGCCTAGAAACCACATTCTCAGAAGCCACCTCATAAAATGGAGTCTAGCACTACGTGAAGTTGAGCCAGTCAACTGCCTTTCCTGGAACTGTGTTATTTGCACCAACCTGTCTCCAAGAGAATACTGAGAAGAAATATATATATGAAAATACAGATATTTACCAACTTTTTTCTTTCAGGCGGTCAGAGTCCAATCTGTGTCATGTTTTCCCAAAGCCAAATTTCCCATAGTTTCATCCATGAAACGCAAGTTCTGAAAGAAAATATTTCCAGAGTCAATTAAGTTTGGGAAATCCAAGTATAATCTATTACTACAGTGTCTCAGGACAGAGACTAGAGACATGAAACTTGTTTAAGCAGCTTTCTCAAGAATGGGCTGGAATATGGGCTCTAACTTCATCTGATGCATTAACGTGCTCTGAGAAGTTCCCTCAAACAAGCTTGGAAACGCAGTGCAGCTGAATGGGCAGCCAAGACCGCTGTCCTTTCTCACCTCTATCATTTTTTTAGAACTCAGTAAGATTAAAGTAGACAACAAAGCCAAAAGCTAATAGGTGTTTCCATGCCTTCCTTTAAAATGATGGAAAACGCCAGGCGTGGTGGCGCACGCCTTTAATCCTAGCACTTGGGAGGCAGAAGCAGGTGGATCTTTGTGAGTTCAAGGCCAGCCTGGTCTACAGAGTGAGTTCCAGGACAGCTGGGGCTACAGGGAGACCCTGTCTCAAAAAGACCAAAAATAAAATGATGGAAAACGGAAGAGAAAGAGGAAAGGAATACACCTAAACAAAATCCAGAACTCTTTTTGCTTTTAAAAACTCAGCAGCATTTTAATCTCATTAGCTGTCGATCCTCATTTCTTGGCTAGGGGTAAGCTTGCTCACTATGCTTAAATAAAAGATGGGAAACAATTTAGTTGCAACTTCTTTTTTTTATTGATGCTTTGTGTATTTCATACATCATTTTCCAATTCAGTTCAGGCATATTTCCCTTTCCCTTCCCCCCATCCCACCCCACCCCATCCCAGATCATGCATTCTGCCATAACTGTCCTGCATCTTTCTCTCATTTTTTTTCATTTTTTAGCAATAAGTGATAATTTATGAGTACTAGCATCCCTCATGTAAAACCAATTTGCAGGCTGTTGTGCTCAAACACCCACAGCCCCACCATCCAGCGGGGGGAGGGGGGGGGGACACACTTATATGTTCTTAGTTGCAATTTCTAATTCCCCAACTTGCAGATAAATCATCTGTTACAAAGGACACACTTTGCAGGGGAAAGTTACCCAAGAACTCTTGATCCCATCCCTTTCTAATATCTTATCTAAGACTTTGTTCCACTTCTTCAGCCTGGTCTTTTCTAGCCCTTCTCCTCCCTTTGCAGAGGTATAGTACTGCCTCGGATTTTAAACTAGAGCCATACTGTCCTTTGTGGTCCTCTTCACATTTTTATGATCTGCTCTGTATCTTTGCCCTTCACCATTCATTCACTCACTCATCAGCTCCTGCAACCTGTCATCTAAAATGGTTCTTATGCTAATCTCCATTCTTGATATTTTATATTCCCAATGGCTGTTCTTTGGTCCTAAATGCCCTCAAGCTCTGAATAATATCACTGACCAAAATATCACAGCCGTCTGTATTCGCATCCTTCCTCCCTTTCCTTCTATGTCATAAACCATTTTCTGTTCCCATTTTCTTGTTTTCCTACAAATACTCCTTCTTTGTTTTGTTCACATATGTCTGGTACTCAGTGTTAGATTTTAAAACGCAGAGTAGGAACAAGAGACAAGGAAAGAGATCAAGTTTGACCTCAACAGAGGAGGCTGTTTATTAGCACAGTGAGGGGCAACAAACTTCTGGTGGGAGGCTTGCCTGGAATGGAGGGAGGCTTAGGGTTCCATAGGGTCTCTAGGAAGGCAGCTGCAAAGGGACGTTTGGAAGCAGTTGCAGGGATGGCCTGGAGACAGCTACTAAAGGAAGTTTGTTCCCACCATGGGGCCGTCTGCTCCTAAGATAGAACTGGATGCTCTTAGGGTAAAGGTTGTGGGACCAGAGGCTCTGTGGTCACAGGTTCCATGTTGTGCCAATTTCCTTCACTCTGCCCGCACCTACCCACTGTGATGTCACCCTTTTATCCCCCTCACACTGTCTTTCAAAATATCTCACTGATTTTTAAGGTTTCCTTTCCTACCATATGCACCCACATCTTCACGTCCCACCCGCTTGGTTTTTTTTTTCTTTTCTTTTTTTTGGTCTTTTCGAGACAGGGTCTCCCTGTAGCCCCAGCTGTCCTGGAACTCACTCTGTAGACCAGGCTGGCCTTGAACTCACAAAGATCCGCCTGCCTCTGCCTCCCAAGTGCTAGGATTAAAGGTGCGTGCCACCACACCCGGCCACAGGATTTGAGGTTTTTATTTTATTTATTTATTTATTTATTTATTTATTTATTTTATTTCTGTACGTGTATGAATGTACTGTCTGCATGCAAGTTTGTGCACCCATGTCGTGCAGTGCCGCAGAGGTCAGAAGAGGGTCTCGGATTCCCCTGGAACTGGAGTTCTCCTGGAATTGGAGTTTCAGACGGTTCTCGGCCACCATGTGGGTGCTGGGGATCGAACCCGGGTCCTCTGTAAGAGCGGTCGGTGCTCTTAACCGCTAGGCCATCTCTCCAGCCCCCACCTGCTTGTTTTATGAGCTCCACAACCACAACATTCTGTTGGACAAGTGTAGCAGGATATCAACAAGTAAACACAAAATCTACTTGTTGAAAATAGAATCAAGCTCCTTATCTACTCTGGTGCGCATATTCCTTGTGTTGGTATGAGTCTGTCCAGCCACAAAAGCCAGCCAGGTACCCAAAAAAGGAACTTAGAAGGCCTTTTCCCCGAGTGCGATATCACCATGTCCTGTTAATATCATGCCCTATCTCCAAAATCTATTCCCTTTCTTTCACAACACAGTTCACACACTCAGAATTTCCTGTGTCTTCTACACCTTCATAGCAAGTACAGCTCAACATTTGTACTGAGCCGAATTCAGTTCCACCATCCTTCATCATCCACCATCCTTCTTTCTATCTATTCAAAATATCTTCATTCCTTACTTCCTAGGTAATTATTTCAGTCTTCAAATGCAAATTCTTCTATGAAGCAAGTCCTGGTTATATCATGACAGGTTCCCTTCCTTCTTCAAGCTACCATGGCACATGGGTTCCAGACATCTACAGACAGGAAATAGCTACTTAACTGCTCTCTCTACATCTTTCTCTGACAAATAGTAAGAGCTGTAAGGGACTGGAGGAGACCATGCCCTATTGACCTTCATGTTCCCGAAATTAATACTGGTGTATTGTTGAAAGAAAGAGCAGGTCTGTTGTCCATTTAAAGAAGTAATGGACATTCATGTTAAGAGAAAGAGGCAGCAGGAAAATGCTCTTATTTTCAGAGAAGGAACTATGTAGAGGAAGGTGGAGCAGGCACTTGGGTTCTCTCATCCAAGCTCTGTTCCTAGCTACCAATTTAGAATAAGGTAAATGCTAGTTCACAACTTCAATTTAATCATTTGAAAAATGAAAAAAATCCACAACTCCGTTTACCACCAGAATCCCTGTTTAATTACAGCAAAAGCTAGCCAGAAAATGAGAGAGTTGAAAGCCTAGTTCTACCAGTTATTTGCTGTAACCTTAAGTAGACTACCCAACTTCTCTAAGTATCAGTGTACTCGCTCGCCTATAAGGTACAAATAGGAAATACTTTTCTGTGGTAAGATTACGTGAGAATCAAACAATTTGGTACACATATGATACTTCGAGCAGTATCTAAGACCTACCAAATAGAAGACAGTCTAACTATGAATCAATGTGAATATAATAACTTCCTAGCATTCACTTTTAATGTTACAGTGCTATACACTCACATGTCAATAAACTTCTGGGTACCAGGTACCAAAGTAGTCTGTATTCTCACTCAAGTCTCTTTCAAAAGGACCAACCATTCTTCTCCACTGACACTAATCCCATGAAATCTAACAATAATGAGAATATATTGATGTTTAAGAAGTCTATACAACATCCATCTCCAGAAACAACCCCAAGACTTTGGAACTGTCCATACTCATTTTTTTCCTACACTCTGGAAAAAAGGGAGGAAGAGGAGCATCTGGCACTGGAGGAAAAGAGTCTCTGCCTTCTGAGCACTTCACACAAAGGCCAAACAGTCACAGGCCTGCTTTCTTAAGAGGAGACAGCAGTGAGCATAAAATCGTAACTCAGTGAAGTCAAAGTCCCCTCATTTTAAGTGCATCCCTTTGACCACTAATGGCATGGTCTAGTTTTCTCATCTCATTTTCTCATCTCATTTAGGCTCCTCCCCTGAAGGACTTCAGTCTCAGTCTTAATCAGTTTTAACAGGCCAACAGGTGATAGATCTGTACATATAAGCACCTTTCCATTTCTTCTAGCTGGATCGACACCCAGGCTGAGAGACTTACTAACAGGGAGACTCTCACTTCCACTGAAGGGTTAACTTACCCTCCAATGAGGCTACTCTGCTGTCCACCATCTCTCCTGATTAAGCAGATTCTACTGGTAACTCTCATGTTTGATGAGTGGTGTGCTAGACAGAGAAGCCAGTCCTGTGTTCAGGATGTCTTGAGAAAAGTTACACAGGCTGACAGTGGAACCCCACCAATAATTTCTAGGGAAAAGGGCCAGGCAAGGCTGTTAATAGCTATGAACCTGAGTACCTTGTTACAGCTGCTGGGAAGGAAGGGCAGAATAGGAGATTTGAACTAAATTTTGCCACTTGTCTAAATTAGTAAAGAAGAATATGGACGACATCAGAGCAATTCAGTTAGTCTTCGCTGCCTCATTATTTTTAATATGCCTTTGTTCACCTTCATTTCCCTTCAAGAATGGGGGAAGTCCATGTAAGAATTCACAATTTCCAATCCCATTCTGCCTGTCTAGAAAGAAGTACATCTGCAGCGGCAGCTCACTGTGGCTTGGCTTGATGTGAACACACTCTTGCCAGGTTGTCCACTCTGAGTTCCAACAGGAAATAGTGAGCAAGCTAAGGGCTGATGGCGGCCCTCTCTCACCTGACCACAATGGGGAAAGCTTTAAAAGGAGAAGCAAGCAGCCTAATTTCTTTTATTCCTCAAGGCACTGTTGAAGGGTTTTGATCTTTCCTGCCCTTGTTTCTCAGCCAGCTGGCTTCCTTTGTCCTGCCCCCTTTCAGTGAGATTCTCTAGTTTTATTTTTTTTTTCCTAACCAGAAAATGTAGTGTGATTCTGAAAATGTTTTCTTGCTGTTGTACTTTTCAGACTATTTTCTTCCTTGTTTTTTGGGGGACTGAATCTGCCTTTGGTCACACTTTTTGCTCCTCTATGGTCACCTCGAAGAAGATTAACCCTTTCATTAAGAAAGCCTGGCCAGGGTCAAACCACCGCCTGGCTAGGGACTCTTACATACCTTTGATCTTCCAGCTATGGAGAAATTATTAGCAAATTCTAAGCCTTCCCATGTGATTTGTTTTTGTAAATTTGTAGAAATTATTCCTAATCCTATTATGTGGCCTAGGGCAAACCTGCATTAAATATAGGAGACTTTTTGTTCTGTGGCAGACGGATAATAAAGGAATTCTGAATGCTGCTCCATTCCAAGTTATGGGAATCTGGACACTTCATCAGCATTCACTTAATCCTCTGCCATGGCTCCGCCTTTGATGAATGCTCTCATTTATGACCACTGATGCCGCTCACTTAATTTCAGAGAAGAAAAATAATACCTAGCTGTTAATGTGAATATTTGAGTTTATGGCGGTACAATGAATAATTGTGACATTATCAAAGGAACATCTCCTTATACATTATTCAGTTGTATAGACCACATTAACCAGAGATTGGAAACTTGCAATTTTGCATCTTCCATCTTCTTTGGAACGGAGACACCACACAGACAGAAGTCAGTGTCTCAAACCAAATCCTGCCTGACAGTGCGTATCAGCCCGCACTATATTTTGCTCATTGTGTTGCCAATCTCCTATCTTACCAATGACATTTTTTCAAAGAAAGAGGGGATTTCCTAGAGACTCGACCCCATGCAACTTCCATAGCTTATTATTGAATAGGAACATGTAGACCTGGTTCCTGCTTTAACACTGATGCCATTGAAGATGTCTTGTGGGTTGGACTGAAAATTAAGACAGCACACCTTTGCTGTTCATAGTTTATAGATATACTGAGGGCATGTTCAATGTGTGTTTCCACTTCGAAGAAGAGAATGTTTGGAAGTCATTTGTGAATCAGTGACTGTTTGCCGTGTTCAGCCAGGCAGAGATCTGTGCTATTGTCATCAGAATGGTCACTCCTCTGCTAGTGAGGGAGATATATCTCTGCTTCAGGATCTACAACACCTTTGTTTCTAAGGAAGTAGGGCATGAGATGCTAAGGAAAGGAGGTGAGGAGTAGAAGGGAGCATGTTCACTGTAAAAAGATAACTCATTAAATGGTGCTGTGGATGAATATATATACAAAGGTTATGTACAGGTATGCTGTTTACAAATATCAAGAGTATTTATAACATAGCAGATTTTATTCTATTAGACAGCAAATACCTGTCTAGGAATAGCCCCATTGAGCTATTGATTTTTTTAAACATCTTTCCATTTTAATTTAAATTTAATACTGCTTAGTAAATGGACTTTCAAGGAGAGATTGGCTACTCTGCAGATGCTTTTCTGAGTGGTTGTTTGGGTGATGCTTGAGAGATCACTCATTCAAGATGGCAAAACACCTGAAGAAGTGTCTTTGAGTCTTTGGAGGTACACTGAGGTAACAGAATCCCCCTGTTTTAGGAAGATATAAGCTGAACATGTTCATATTCTGGTGTTTTTACACGATAGTGGATTTATTGGCAAAAACCCTTAGCAAGAAGATTGTAAAGTATTTCAGCCCACACTCAGAAATTTCATTGTAGAAATACTATAGCATTTACAGTAGTTCAAAGCACATAAGCCTAGATAAACAGGACACAAGGTTGTATTCAAATGGCTTGTGGTTTATTAATGTATAATGTACACAACAGGCAGATCTACCCAGTCATCAGAGGTACAATGTTCATGCTATGTGAGATTAGTAAGCTGAATATCAAATTAGGAGTTAGGAGGTACAAAACACTTCCTCATCTCTGCCTCCTGAAACCACTATGGACACCGCAGAGTCAGGTGTAGACTCTCAGAGTTACTGAGAATGTTGCTCAGTTTTATACTCCCAGACAAGGACATTAGTTACTTCTGTATAGAGTACTTCAGTACTCTGCAGCCCACAGATCGCCACTTGCTTGTGGCAGCTGTCCACAGATGAAAAGCCTCAAAAGACAGCTTTAACAGCCATGCTACCAGCTCAGCAGTGGCTGTTCTGGAAGGATTTCAGAAAAACAGATGCAAAAGTTACAGGTGGAAAGTCAGCTGGAAGAGCAATGAGTTATTCAAATTGACCAATTACAAGACTACAGGAGAGGCTCTCATGCTTGTAACTTTTAACACTGGGCAACCAAACCACCCCCCCCAACAAACACCCCGAGTGTCTCAGAAGCATGCTGAAGCTGTTTTCCTACCCCAAATCTGAACTGCATGTTCAGGGGTAGAACCCAGCATCTATGCTGCTTTAGGGTGCTGTTGGAGTGACTCTGACTCTCAGCCTTGCCAGTAACTGCTGCCCCACATTTTCCCTTTGCTGTAAAGGCATTGCAGGAGAAGGGAGAGGAAGCCCGGTTTTTGTTTCTTTGTTTTTGTGGTGCTGAGATCAAACCCAGGGTTATGTGCATGCTAAGCACATGTTATAACACTGCCTGTCTAGTTGGCCCAAGGCATCAGCTTTGAAGGCAGATTCTATAAGCACTAGACAAGTAATTTTAGCTCTTTTAGCCTAGTTTATCCCCTCCATAAAATGGGATAATTCCACATACTTCATAGAGCTATCAGAAAGTTGCTGTAAGTAGGCGCATTGTAATTGCGGCTTTTACGGGAAGCTAACCTAATTCCTCATCATGTGTGTTAGCAGGGAGGAGGAGCAAGAAAGGAAGGAGGAGGGGGAAGAGGAGCAAGAAAGGGAGGAGGAGGGAATGGCAAGGGAGGATGAAGTTTGCCAAGCCTACTGAAAGCAAACAAGCCTTGCTGTCCGAATAGCTCACTGTTAACCTATATCTAACAGAACACCTTTGCAAAATTGTTCCAGGTTTTTTTCTTCTTCCAAAAAATGACAGGTTTTTTTTTGGGGGGGTAGCAAAAGTACAATGTATTTTAATTGTCATTTAAGCCTGACAGGGAAGAGAGGGGAAAAGAAACCATCTTAACACTTCCTCCCAGATCTTCATCTCCCATTGAGGACAATTGTTAAAAGTGATACAAAGCCAAAATAAAGCGAAGGTTGTATATTTATTTATTCACGGGGGAAAGAAAAAAGAAAATAGCATGCAAGGTGGAACTGGGCTTGCATGTGAAAACCAAAGAAGCCTGCCTGGACAAAAATACATACATACATACATACATACATACATACATACATACATACATACACACACACATACATACATACATACACATACATATATACACACATACATACATATACACACTCTTACATACATGAATGGAGACATGGGCATACCTCACTGATAGTCTTTCAAGGCAGAACAACCACAGGGCTCCAGTCCTTCCACTGAGAACTTGCACTTTGATCTAATCTGCCTTGTGTCCGTTTTCTTTTGTAAAAATACATCCAGAGCAAACGGTTTGGGGAGCTCACCATCTATATCATGTGCAATAAATTATACTTTGCTGAAATGTTGCCTCGTTAAAATATGCTAAGAAAGCTGTGAACAATATTTACAAATAGTTCAGATGTCATAACAAAACAACCACCACTCGTGTGTTCTCACGTTTCGCTGTAATAAATGTGGTAATAGAGGATACCGTTCTTCAACATCATGAAAGTATTCTTTACCAAGACATAATTGGAAGAAATTCTTTAAATTTATAGAAAATCCTTTTTTTTCTTCTTCCTAAAGGTCTGTTCTCTCAACTGTCAAGACAGCAGCCTTTTTCACTACCAGCATCCCTCAAACAGCAGGCTGTGATACTTATTTTTATTTTGGTACATTGTTAATTTCCTGACAAAGCAGAAAACTTTGTTGACTGCTATTATATACTATTGACACTTTTAAACAGGTTTGTAAACTAATGCTATTGCAGGGAAGGAGAACAGCATTGTACAGCATGTGAGCCAAGTGACCCCATTGTTTTTCAATTGGGGGGGCCAGGTAGAGTAGCTGGGATTATTTCCCTTAGTCACAGGGAAAGAACTCTAGGAACGGGGGTTAAATGTGT
Source organism: Rhizomys pruinosus (assembly GCA_009823505.1). Taxonomy (NCBI): domain Eukaryota; kingdom Metazoa; phylum Chordata; class Mammalia; order Rodentia; family Spalacidae; genus Rhizomys; species Rhizomys pruinosus. The sequence goes on along the minus strand of VZQC01010984.1, from coordinate 1,428,804 downwards.
CTTACAGCCTATAATGAATAAGGAGGGGTGACTTTTAAGTCCCTTTGACTACCTCCAAATTCCTTGTAATTTTAAAACCAGACAAGCAGAAGGAGGTTTCCAGTTAAGACACAGCCTGCTATTGTGAGACAATACCTGAGGGGGAAAAAATGGAAACAATTTCCAACAGGAAAGATATCAGAGGTAAAGATTTGAATACTTACAGTGCCCGAGACTTCTACAGTTTTCTGAGGAAACAGGAGAAAGCACTACCCCAAATGAGTATCAAAAGTGTTCCCATTTAACTATGCTTGGGTTTGTTTATAAATAAACATGGATTTCAATATTTTGATGTTCACAAAATTTTGTGTTCCAGCTATTTAGCATGATTTTCCCCTCTACTGAGAATCAGTCACATTTTATGCTAGATTTTTTTATAGAAGGAGCGATAAGGAACATGTAAAAAGAACCATTTTTTTCCAGCAAGGAAATCAAATTATTTTAAAGGCAAGCCTCTGGTTTGTTGGCTCAGTTTGCAGCCGCTTTACCATTTACACACACAAACCTCTCTACTTTGCTCTTTGGTCTGTTTTCTAAACTCGACTACAAGGTATCCTGTCACTTAGTTAAATTAACCCTGTGCTGGCCTTCTGAAGGTGAGGCTTTGGTTCTTAATGTGCCCTGATGCAGACACCATTCTCTCAACCCTCTTTTGGCAAAGCAAGTACAGAAAACAGAATCCACTGAAAAATAAATATGTTTACCTACCATCAAAACACCTTTCAAGTCCAATACACATTTTTGTTCTATTAATGCCAACACAAATATGCAGACACTGTGGCAAGGGGCGCTTTAAAATACAGCTAGACAGACCGATTAAAACGTGCTGCTTTCTCTCTGCCAAATTCCTGCCTATAGGGAGCAATTAAACTTGCCTTCTGTGCATTCAAATACTGAATAAGAAGCAAACCTTGCATCTCTGCCACTTAGACAAGTGTAATTCCAACGGAAAGATTTATCAACAACTCACAGGCAGTTCCGGGTTTGGTTGTGTTTGTCAAACCAGCACAAGCCCCTAGGCTGCATCTGGACTCTGTTACAGAGTGACATGGGGTGGGGTGGAGGGGTTGTGACGCAGGAACTCCAGGAGAAGGGTACTCATTTTGGCCAATGAACAAGTAAATAAACTCACACATAAAGGAGGCATATTTGAACAAATAAATAGCTCCGTACAAGACTGAACACACATAACATTAGCTAAAAAGATAATCAAATATCAGAAAAGTAACTGGATCATGACTTCTTTGCAGTTGAAGAAGTTACTGTCAAGGGGAATCAGAGAAACCCATAAATGAATGTTTTGCAGGTGAATTTATTCTTCTGGTATCATATGAAATGGCCAAAGGTTTCCTATATGAGTAAATATAGATACAGATATATCATCTGCATTTAAGGGTATTTAAAGCTAATAATAGAATTATATATAAAGGAGGGACATTTGATTTAGTGCTGATATTTTGGGGTTTTAGGTTTAATTTTTTTTCCTCTTCCATTGATTATTTCCTGTGCATAGGTTTGTGATTGCTAGAGAGATAAATGGTTGATGGCTGTTACTGCATTCCCAGGTTACTAGCATCCACCCCCACCGCTTGGCTTCAGTGATCTTTTCCGCGTGACATTTCAGTTTGGCCTGGGTCCTCATCTGACTCTCAGCAGAGTAGAGGCAGTGATCTTTCTGGACCTGACTAAATGCCTAGTTAACTACAAGGTTACTCACACTAGAGCAGGTCACAAAGAAACATTCAGCCCCCCAGATGTCTTTCTTCTTGCCTCAAACAAAGCAGATGTCTTAGATTTTGCAGGGCTACATGTAACCTATTTTGGCTTTGCAATTAAGAAACTACGTTTTTTTACTGTGTCTCAAGACACTTTGTCTTTGTCTTGCCCCCCCCCCAGGAAAATGTCTTACAAAAATGTATATATCAAGTAGCCTTTGAAACCTTGCAAGAAATGATGCATTTGATGCTTTTTATAGAGATTTAAGGTGGACTAGGAAGCAAAAGTGCTTTCTCATTTGCTGATCAGCATATACAGACTGAAAACATCCCAGGATGATCAAGGTTTGTGTTTTTAATAAAAGGCACATCTGTTGAAGCTGATGAAATCATGACTGAGCATTTCTATTTTGATATGTACTTTCAAGAGCAGACGAATTCACAGTAGGCTGAGAACTGGCAGACAGATTAATATGCTGGAGCTTTGTTCCTAATGAATTTTGATGTTTCTGTTGCAATATATAAAAACATTTTCAAAAGATGTTAAAAGAAATATCTTAGATTTTCCTAGGACTTCAGAAAAAATGAACAATAAATAGATGAGCATATTAATTAGCATTAAGAATCCAGACATAAAACAACAGTTCCATAGATTTTATGCATGTGCACATATACATAGGTGACAGATGAACGCATGGGTATGACATGCTGAAAGGAGTCATATCGATGTAAGGGAATCCATCCAAAATCCACTTAGAAGTTTTTCTAAATATGTCTTTTCATCTCCCTTTTTATTGGTTCAAAACATCATTGCCTAGCCGGTAAGTAACCTCTATCTCTAAAGCATTATAAATATTCATTTTTAGACAATAACGTCTTTAAAAATCCTTTCAAAGAATTTCAAGCTATTGCAAATGGATAAATCACTGCACACCTAAGTCTGTATTTGCATAGTTAAATTATGTATTGTAGCTGTGGAATCTTCCACTTCTGTTATATGGAGGCATGCTCTAGGATGTTTCCATGAATCTCCCCTTCAGGGGCGGCAGCATTACCATAATAAAGTCACATACCCCATATTCTACTAGAGGGTCTCCACTTTCACCTGAAAGAGTCTCAGATGAAAGAGCAGAGTGTAGTGGTCCCAGAGCCTGAATTCCTCTCACCTTGGCAGCTTATGCCACCTTCTTTGTAGTAATTGAATTGCTCTTTTTTCTATGGATTAATTCTAGCAGACTTTCTTTCATTTGTATAAAGGCAAAATTAAAAGACCTTTTGAAATAAACTTAATATATGTTATACTACCATCATTTTCTTGTGAAGTTTTATTTTTATCTTTTTTTCCTCTAAAAGTACTCTCAAGCTTATTCTAGACTAAAAACTCTGGAATAAAGTTTTAATAAAAATAAAAAGTTGGGCTACCCTTGATGTACCAACCACAGGGGCTGCGGCCATAGTTCCTTAAACTTAAAACAGTGTGAAGAATCCGAGCCTACTTAAAGTGAGGACCTTCAGCCAGTTTTCTGAATCCATGTTTATTTATGAGATTTGCTTTGGGGAAGAAGGTTATCTTTAATTTCATATAATCACTGAAGGTATCAATTGAGGTCTTTAGTTGTCTTCATAAATATCTAACATCACAGTACAATGCTAGGAGAAGCAGAATTTCTACCTGAAGAAAATTGTACTTCTATGAAGTGTCAAGTTCCTGAAAAAATAAAATAAAATAATCCATAGAACTCAGGACAATGCATAGAACCTGGTTGCTCTTTAAGAGAATCTATTTGAATTGTCAAACAGTTTTGCTTTTCTATTTAGCATTCTTAGGGGTTGGTTCATTTATTGTTTGGGCTGCTTTTGTTTGTTTGTTTGTTTGTTTTAAAATTTTTTATTAATTTTATTTATTTCTGTATGTGTATGAATGTACTGTGTGCATGCAAGTCTGTGCACCCGTGTCGTGCAATGCCGCGGAGGTCAGAAGAGGGTGTTGGATTCCCCTGGAACTGGAGTTCTCCTGGAATTGGAGTTTCAGACGGTTCTCGGCCGCCATGTGGGTGCTGGGGATCGAACCCGGGTCCTCTGTAAGAGCAGTCGGTGCTCTTAACCGCTAGGCCATCTCTCCAGCCCCTGGGCTGTTTTTTTTTAATAAAAAGTAAATGCAGAGAAAAGAACTTTGTATTTCATATTTGATTTTCATATTTGCCATTCTAAGAAATCAGAGGTGATGTTGGGCACAATAAAGAATAAAGTTGTGATAGAATAAAGTATTTCTGTGAAATCTGAACAAAGTAGAAATTACAGCCCTGGGTATTTTAAGAAGCTATTACAAAAGGAGAGCTAGAAATCTTTCTATTGTGTGATTTCTTGTGAATAATGGAAATGCTCTCTCTCACTCAGGTATTTTTGTTTAACTGGGCTCAATGGTGGAGAGGGATGGTACTCGGCCATTGGAGCCCTCCACACCAATGTTTGCCCTGTTATAAGTTCACCTTTTGAAAAGAAGACATACACTAAGAAGAAAATCACAGAGTTATACAAAAGAAGTTCAATTTAAACCTCTTCTTCTCCCTCATGTGTGATCATCCTTCTTTGAGGATGCTGAAGACAACCTGCAGCATCCTCTCTAGGAGAATCCTCCCATCAGAGCGGAATAGAACTCAGCAATCTTCTAGGATAAGATGTCTCCTCCAAAGCAGAATGGCACGCATCAACAGTGCTCTCAGAAGTTCTTAAAGAAATTAAAGAAAGATTTGCCATAAATAGACTCCAACACCTTTCTAGTAATCGAATTTCCACTGTCAGAAGATCCTGTTGGAATGGTTAGCTACAGGGCAATACAATTTAACTATTATTATTCACTTAAAATAAGTTGAATGAAATGTCTATTGCATAGAATGGAAATCATCGGAAGAGATCCCTCTCGCCATACAGAAATGCTCCCAATTGCCCATTTGTAAATACTATTGATGGCTGGGAATGGAGGGAGGCCGGTGGGAGGACTAGGGGTATTTCTCTGCTCTATTCTGACCTGGCCAGGTAACAGGAGAAGCCCCACTCAGGCAGTTAAGGTGCAAGTCCAGGCAGGGTGACTGCCAGTGTCCAGACAGATTCTTGCATGTTCCTGAAACTTGGTCACTTTTCAGATTAGAAAAAAAAAATGCCTGTGTGATCTAGAAACCTCTCCCCTCCCCTACAATGATGCACCACCTCACAAGTAAGCATGTATAGGACTAGGTGGCCTGCTGCTGAGAGAAGGACAGTACAGGACATTCTCCAGAGTGAGCTGAGGCCAGGGCCCAGCAGCACTTGGCTATCACAGAAAAGAATGGACCACTTTCCTTAGTTGGAGTAGATGGGAAAACATATGGACTATTTAAGATTATTTAGATCTTTAACTAGAGTGTTATCATTTCCAATGTATAACATTTATGTAACTTTAAAAAAGAAATCCTGTATGGTTGCTCATCAGGAAAACAGAGGTCAGTAAAAGCATTGTTTTGTTGTTGATGCCCTTTCTGTTCTGGTATTTTTTGTAGAAAGCACAGTCTCTTTCATCTAAATATTGGCAGACCTCTCCACTGACTACCATAGTTCTGATACAAAGAACTTTTCCATGTTCCTTCTTACTTGACTCTATAATGGTTAAATGCTAGCTACTGTTCACAGAGTATTTACACAGTCATTCCCAGGATATGATTTATAAGAAAGAAGTAGTAAAAGTATTCTATAAAGGAAATATTAAATTCCTCTTCCCATTCCATAAGCAAATCCTTGTTCCTCTTTCACTGTACCTGAAAAGTCTGTTTGCGGGAATCTCCTAGACTTGACCTCATTCAAGAAGGGATCATTTGGCCACAGTGCTGGGTGCCCTGCCTTGACCTCACCCCGGCCCCCAGCCCCCTTTTCTGCTCCTCCCTTTTCATTCATTACTTGCTGCTAGGAACTGTAAACTTTCCACAATATCTCAGGTGTTTTCTTTTAAAAATAATCATGTTACTTGAACACAATCAGTATATAACCAAAGCAATAAAAGCAAAACAACAGTTTCGAATCATCAGGAATAGGTAGCAGAAAACAATCCCTCCTTCTCAACATAGGCAACTCTTTGACGTTTGCACGAAATGCTTCCACTCATGCTTTTAATCTTCTTTTTCCCTTTTTATTTAAAACTCTACCTCTTGGCAGTGATACTTAGTAAAGATCAGCTCCTAAGAGTGGACAAATTTGAAACCAATAAATTGTCACCAGCCTTGGAATCTGCCTATTTGTATCACGGAGCTAAAAAACTGGCCTAAATTTTTCTAACAAACCTAATGCTGTTGTTGCATCATTTCTTACTCTCCATTGGAAATCATCTGAATACATAAATTAATCACAAGATGATCTCAGTTCATTTCCTTCTCTAATTATGTGTGCAATGGCGCGGGTGCCTGTTTAACACAGAGTGCCCGTTTGATCCGAACTTTCCAGTGGATTTAGGGGACTGTCAGCTACACAGCCAGACTAGTTCAAAGAAAGCAAGAAGCGCTTGCATTCAAATGAAATCTATATTTGGCAATTCTTAAAATATCATTTTCCACGACTTTGTATGGCATATTGCTTGCTCAAATAATACACGAGCTTTTCCAGAGTGGCACTCTGTCGTAATGTGAGCTTCGGTCACTTTATGTTAAACTTACTTACTCCACACATAGGACGAGCAATACCAGATAAAATACTGTCAGTGAATGCATTCTTATTAAGGGGCTTGGGAGAGAAACCCTTTACGAACTGGTGTCGAGCTCTTTGTTGAACCAGGTGGGATATATATGAATAGAACCTCTTCAGACAGCTCCAGCACACCTGGCCTGTGTTTGGAAAAGAAAGTCTCTCTTGTTTGGCTACAGAGGCGGCTACAAAGAGCCAAGACAACCTTAATTTATCCACTAAGAATGGAGGCCCATATTTAAGAGTCATCAGCAATAAAGGAAAATACACTGGATCATTTCAAGTGCATGCTAATCATTTAATGTAATAAATGGAGCAACTCTAATTATCTCCCGAGGAAATGATTTCACACTAAAACAATGGGATTGAAGAGGTTACTTCAGGAGCATAATACACAGCTGAAAATTACTCATGTGAATCTGGAAATTTCTCTTGCATTTCAGACACAGAAAAGGGGGGGTGGAGAGGGAGGGAGAGAGAGAGAGAGACTTAATTCCGAGGGATGTAACAAATGGGGTTAAAGATATTTAGCTCTAGTCCTCCCGTGCTCTTGTTTTCTAACCCCAAGCAAAGCTCCCACCAGGCTGAAGATCAGGGTCCATCAGCGCAGCTTTGAATACCACTCCTAATAAGAGGGTATCAGACGCCAATGCAGCACAACCAATCAATTAATCTACAAATCGCCTCACTGTTTCTCCCTCTTCAGCTCCCTTCCAAGGCTGCTTTTGCCACCCATGCTAGCCATTACAAAGGGATTTCTGCAGACACTCTTAGTTAGTACCGGTTCTTGTTTTGGTCTTTGTTTTCCAATGTTTCAATCTTCCAGAACCAACCTTTAAAATTTTTTGTGGGGAGGGGAGTTTTGTTTTTATTTTCATTAGTTTAAATGTGTGTTTCACCTTTTTGCCTGACAGAATTAAGTTTTAGAAAATGTAATGGAGGACCTGTGGCAGAATAAAATGATGAGAATTTTAGTTGTTTCTCTGGCAAAAGCTTTCACCAGAAGCAAGTTTAAAATGGTTTTCTAAATCCCATATTTCTGTTGCTTCGTTGTTCTGTTTCTTTTGAAGTTACACATACGATGAACACTCTCTTTTGAGGAATACAAAAACCATGTGAAACAGTTTAAGTCCAGGGATTGGGATTCACACCCTCAGCCTAGGTAAAAGAATAATTTTAACGTCTTTCAAATATTTCTTTTCAGTACATCCAAACTTAAGTAACAAAAGAAAAACAGGATAATATGAACTTGATTTCTGAACAAATCTTCCCTTAGTTTCCTGTTAGTTAGTTTTGGGGAGTAAAAGGCCATGTTAGAAGAATCTTCCCTTTCAGAATAACAAAGAATTAGGAAATCATGTCTACATGCACTCTGTATAACCTAAAACACTCCTGATGTACACTGATTATTATGAATGTAGTAAAGTAAGTCAATGCATAAATCTGTTTCTGCTTTGGTCATATTCAAAGGCGTGTTGAATAAGGAATCAAATCTTCCTTAGATTGGAATTGATAAATTAGAGAATATAAAACAACTACATAAAATAGAAAACAACTTGATACAAGACTGATTAATTCTCCAATTGCTATAAAAGAAAAGCATAAGTGGAAATCACAATTTTAAGGAAGTGGATTTGCATTTATTTAAAATTCACATGTGTATTTCATAAAAGGGACTACATTGACTTTTTACTTCAGTCCCATTGCTTTCTGTACACAGGAACACTACCAACATCATATATAAAGCTAAGGGGAATGACCTGCACCATCTTCACAGGAATAGGGCAGGATATGTACCATTCAGGCTCGGCTTACCATAATATCCTCTCTGGGAGAGCTGACCACAGGATTCTCATTCACAAACAGCCAGGTTAAACAGCTAAATGCTAACAAATCCTGCATAGCCCTGTGGGAAATTTCACTTTAATCCTGAACTTATAAGAGGACAATCAAAGCCCAAAGCCCGGGTAACAAATCTGATCCTCTGTTGCAATCTGTGCCCTCATGGGAAGGAGAGAGGTGCTCTCCATACAAGCCCAAGGTGGATAAATACCTAAATGATGAGATAGATGGCGAATGCAGACGAGCCATCTGGCTTCAGCCATTCGCTTCCAATTCCATATTACACTGCAAGAAGCAATTCTTGTGCAGCTCAGGAGCAGCCAGTCCTGATTACTAGAAGTTGAAGTGTGGCTTAAGGAATGATTAATGACAGTGTCGGGAGAAAAACAAAGCACAATGAGAGTTATCTCTAATCCACCTGCTTGTGGATGCTATAGTAAGGGAATGAAAATGGCCCCTGTGAGCCCTGATGATAAAAAAAAAAAAAATCAACCCATAAAGGTGCAAAGCTGTAGATATGTATTAATCTGATATCTAAAAACTCAGTCTTAGCTTGAATAAAGCAATAGGCATGAACAGAGCCCCATAGGTGATAGATACTGGTCCATAGTGGACTTCACACTGTCTGTATTTTTTAAATCAAACAGAACTGTTCCCTTCAGTATTGCCTTTGACATTAATAGGTTGGTATTTGAAAAGTCACAGTTCACTAGATGAGCAGGCTCGTGAGTGCAAGCTCATTAAACAAACCCCCTTTTCTTGTTGTTCTTTAAAATATATATATATATATATATATATATATATATCATAATATATATATATATATATATATATGACACCACACCACCACCTTGTGTTTCTCCATGTTTGTTGCATACCCAACCCTGAGCGAGGAGAGCGTCTAAAATTCAGTCACATTTTCCAGACAGATAAATCCAGGTGGAACGTAATTATAAGATCAATGGTGAGCTTTATAAGCGAGCACATTTATGACCAATTTTCACCTAAGACAACATATCGCCATTAAGATCATTGCTGGGGTTTCAGAATGTATTTTTGGATGCAATATGAGGATTCAGCCTGGCCACTCCAATTATATTTGCTCTAGTTTCAGGCCACCAGTGAAACAAGATCAGAGGACATCAAATATCCATCTAGCTGAAGAGAATGAAAAAAATCATTTTCTCTACCTGCTCCCATAGAAGTGGCCATTGGCTACCACAGCCAAAGAGCAATAACACTCTGAGCTTTCCATACTCTTCCTAAATGCAGGAAAGACTGTAGAACAGTATGATCAATACAATGTGTTTTCTTTAAAGCCAAGACTGCTTTATGTCATTGAGATATATATATATATATATTTTTTTTTTAAATTGAGATATAGATATATATATATATATATATAGATATATATATATATATATCTCAACAACACTCTAAGGACCTTATAAGCTAAATTTTTAAGGTCAGACTCTGTAGATTCACCATGCATTAGCCGTCTGTGAACTTGATTCCGGGGATGCAATTGCTTTCTCTAATGTCACTGGAAATGGAGTCCCTCCCGTGTCAGAAGGTAACCATGGTGTCTCCCTGGTCTGTGTGGCCTCTAGCCACTGCCTATCTCTGGGGTTTGGGACAGCTGCTTCTACCGTGGTCCGCAATCCAAGGCACCTATTGCATTCTTCTCTCTTTTAATCTAACTAGCAACAAGTTAAATATTAATTCATATTTCATGCAAGATTTTTAATATTGAAAGTCTAATGAAGATTTAGCGTTCCCTTTTTTAACAAGCCTGACATTACTGTTGAAAGAAAGCAAATACATTATTTTAATTAATATCAATTCATAAGTGCTCCTGATTTATATATTAAACAAAGAGAGAAAGTGTCTTGTCATGGGAGACAATTGATTCTGTATTCACCCATCATTTACTCTGTGCCCATTTCCCCCTCCTTCTTCTATGGGAAATACATGTCAGAAGCCACCATGTAGAATTGTGTGTCTCTCACACGCTGTTATACAGTGCTGTGATCACCTCTCCCCCTGTTTCCTCCTGACGAGCTTCAAGTCAGTTCTAGCCAACTGTGCTTGTCTCCACCTGACATCTCCTACAAGCAAATAAGCAGCTTCTATTGTTTTAAGCTTAATGCTTCTGTGTATGGCACAGCCTTCCAATAATCTCAGAGAGCCCAACAATGCATGTGTGATAAAGGCATAATGTTAGGCCAAAGGAGGTAATTAATAATAGCACTTTAATGCAGCTGGGAACAGGAATTGCCTTACAACCCAAAACATCTTCAGTTATTTAGCTAAGTACAGAATTAGCAAGATGCTAAGGACCTGCCTGGAAAAGTCCTTTCATCTATCATTCCACAGATTGAAGGAAAATTCCAGAGTTTTGGGAGATGCTCTGATCCTACCAGACCATCATTAAATTGAATACTATCCATTAGCTGATGTCTCTTTCCTCCCTCCGGTTCTCTCGACTGCAGTAATTTTTTGTCTTTTGAAGTCAACACTGTGATGTCCTCATGAAATCTCTACCCCAGAGTGGCCTGTGTTCTCATTCGGTCTCCTCATCTCTCTCCATGCGTATGTCCCCATAAACACGCTGTCAAGTCATTTATGCCAATTTCCAAAGCAAGGACAACAAAGCAGACGCTGGAACACTCTGTGCTTCGGGTAACACGTTCATTTTTGTCCAACGTCTACTGCTACATCCATGTCCCAAAAAGACCCGAAGGAGACATTGGCAGAGTCAGAAAAGACATGCTGTGGGCGGGCCAGGAGGAGGGGGCGGGGCCACAGTATTTAATGTAGAAATGGTTTTAAGTGTAAGAAAGGACTTCGTTTCTTGTTCATTGTTGAGCTGTATTACAGGCCAATAATTATTCCGTCCCCCACTATTTCAACGTCAACAGAAACCACCCTACTCTTAACGTGTCATGCCCTGTGCTGCTTCTGTCCCTCATGCTACCGTTTCTGGGGAGAAAACATTCTTAACCTGCAAGCTGCATGCAAATCCCACCCCATTTTTAAGTGAAAAATAAGTCCCTTGCCAAGAGTAAAACAATCAGTACCATGAGAGGGAACCCAACCTGGAATTCGAGTTACATTCCTCTCCGGCCTAAACCAGTCTCATCCTTCAGTCAATTTAAACCTAAAGGTCTGTCAGAGGTTCCGGACTATCAGGGAACATGGCTTCCTTAGCGAACTTCCTGAGAAGTAGAAACACCATCGCCACCATCATTACCACCACTTTTCTTCCTCTCTAAAGCCACCTAGGAATTGGAAAGACACTTCAGAAACCAGGACTAAAGAAAACTCCTGTAGGACAGGAGTTATATTTACCCTCCATACAACGTCCAATTTATTTACCATGGTGTGATTATTTTTTAGGCATTATATTTCAGCAGTAAACCCGGGAGTTGCTCTGTGGTTACTCTGTTTCTCCCCTTGTTCTGCATTAACTCTGTAAATTTAACTTGTGTCACCGTACTACGTCCTATTTCCAGATGGAAGATAAGACGTTATTTCTGCTTCAGCGCAAAATCTTAACAGCTGATGCGAGGAGGTGTTCAGATTCCTATCTCAGTTACATGCCAGGCATTCTGCATTAGCATTGTTAGGTGGGTTATTTATCTACAACCTGAATGCATTTCCAAGATATCAAATGATGACTTATAAGCTCTCTCCTAGGATAGTGACCTACAACCCTAGAGCCACAAAAGAATTTTAACACCGCCCCCAGAAGACCTTAGCTTAGAAATCCTGATTCGACATGGTTCTATTTACTTTAATTAGCACAAATCCTAGCCATATTTGTTTATACCACTGTGTTAGTGACTAAATAAAACAATTACGAAGCTGACCACAAGGCCACTAGGTATGCAAAGAAAACCACACAGTCATTACTACCCAGCAGAGGGCAAACGCATTGTATTTTATTGCTAATTTGGATCAAATCCCTATAATTTGATGCCTCAAGATTTGTGCATGGGTTATGAGCATACAGTTATTGAATAAGTGTTCCATGGTATGGTTTTTTTTAATGTCTGTGGGTGTTTTAATTGACTAATAGTCTCTTCTGTATAGCTTAATGAGATGCATTCTGTATCTGGAAATTTGAACTAGGCACACTGTTTGGGGAAGAAATCATGGACGAATTCAATTCTTCTTTGCAGAACTCCCTTCTACTGCTAGACCATGAAAAGGAAGAATAGAACTAAAATTTTAAAATTACATACAGGTGGAAAATGGGTTTTCTTCCATGTGATCATGCATTTCCCTTTGTTAAAGATTGAAGCTCTACAACTCCCCTTCTCCCGTCTCTCCCCCAGTAGAAGGTAGTTTAGGCCAGTATGTTGTGTTATTCCATTAGTTTATGTTTTAAGACTAAGAAGAGATATTTCTGTGTTATAAATTATTTATAAACACGAGAACAAAGGGAGGCTGTCAGGGCCGCTGCTACTTTGAGAAAATAAAAAAGAAATGATGAATTTATGGAGAATCCAATTTGATAAAGAGGGAGGGGATTGCAACTGCTAATTATTAACATCCATCTGCAGACAGAGGCCCGAGAGCAGAGAATCAGATGGATACATTTACATCTGTCTGTCACCAAAAGAAATCTCACTAATGGTGTTCCACCCTGTCACCAAACTCTCCCCATCCGGGCTAGAAAAACTTGGAGACACGCAAAGATATTTTAATCAAGAGCAGGGCACGGAAGAGATGCAAAGACCTTGCAAAGTGGACGTGGAAAAACAACTTCACTTCCTGCCGCACCCCTTCTTCCCTTCTCAAACACAGAGCAATTTTAAAACAATGTGGACCTGATCTTCATATGCAGCTGTTATGGAGAAGAACAAGTTTTGAAGACTTTTCTATTTAAATAGCTACAGCTTCAGGCCACAGCCCTCCGACACCAAACCCACTGTAAATATAGAGATACACTGAACAGTGGAGTGGGGGGGGGGGAATGCGTGTGATGTGAGAAAATTTTATTTTGACGCTGAGCTACCTCTTGTCTTCTGGACTTTGTTGTCACTGGCAGGAGGGGACAGAAAATGGGTGGAGTTTTCAAAACAAAATCATTTCGTGAAAGGAGCAGGAGAACGATAAGAATTTGCTGAAGAAAAAAAGTGTCCATGCTTGTGTGAACCTTGGTCATGAGAGAAAAAGCTCTTTCTCCAACATGAGTTAAGTCTAGGGGCCCCTGAGAGGGGTAGGTAAGTTCAACGTTGGTCTCGCCTCCTATTTTCAGTTGCAAGGTCATCCACATTTGGGAGGATTCAGATCACCTTTGAAAATTATAGGGCCCTATTTTTATCTGTTACCCCTCTCCACACAAGCCACGAGCTGGTTCCCATATTTGCTATTCTATGAATAGCTCTGGCAGAATTTTAGCCTGGAGTTTTGATGTGTTGTCCATCATATGACTGTTCCCAGTTGGTCTGGATTAACCAGGCACAGTATGGGAAGAAAAGCTTTTTCCAATTCTCTTACTTTATCACATAGCTTTAAATGAGGCAAGAAAAAAGAGTGGTGTGACTCTTCAAGTTTTGGAGGATACCACGTTGTCTATGGTTTTCTGCCATGCAAACATTCTACTGACTTCTAAGCAGACTACATCATCCAAACTACATGGTTTTCCTTTAAATGTGACTAAGTCTTTCACTGGACTTTTCTTTATTCATAAAGCTGCATTACAAATTCTCATTAACAGAAGAACTAGGAAACAAGTGCTTGAGGGATGGCTCAGTACTTAAGAACACTAGCTGTCCTCTTCCAGAGGATCCCGGTTCAGTTCCCAGCACCCACATGGCAGCTAACAACTATCTATAACTCCAGTTCTAGGGGATCCAATGGCTTCCTCTGACCTCCTTGGACATTTTATGATATGGGTACACTTACATACATGCAAGCAATATACTTCTACACATATATTTTGGTGTTTTTGAGACAGGGTCTCCCTGTAGCCGGAGCTTAGCCTGGAACTTGCTGTGTAGACCAGGCTGCCCTTGAACTCACAGAGATCCTCCCAAGTGCTGAGATTAAAGATGTACACTACCTGACTAAATAAAATATGTTTTTAAAGAACCAGAAAACAGACTTTAAAAATTGTGCTTCTTTTGATTAAGGGCTGGAGGCTGTGCACACACCACAGCAACTATGTGGAGATCAGGGGACACCTTGTGGGAATCCATGTTCTTCTTCCACTATGTGGGTCCTAGGGATTTATTGAACTAAGGCAAGCATCTCTATTTACTGAGCCATCTCACCAGCCCTAAAAATTGATTTTGTTTTTTAAGAATGATAATGTCTATCCATTCCTAAAAGTAAAAATTGTTCCATTTGCATTTAGTAAGGAGGAAGTGGCTGGTCATGGGAAGAAATCCCTGCTGCTGAAGACAGGATAAGAAGCTTATCAGCCGGGCTTGGTGGCACATGCCTTTAATACTAGCACTTGGGAGGCAGAGGCAGGCAGATCTTTGTGAGTTCAAAGCCAGCCTGGTCTACAGAGTGAGTTCCAGGACAGCTGGGGCTACAGGGAGACCCTGTCTCGAAAAAGACAAAAAAAAAAAAATAATTAAAAAAAATTAAAAAAGAAGCTTATCACAACCTTTGTTCTTTCTGCAGGGACACTGTCCTTAAAAACTGAGCAGGTAGAAAGGCTGATAAACATTTTTCAGCTACTTACAAGGTTGATTTTGATCAAACTTTTCAAACATCTCATAATAATCTATGAACTGGAATTTTTAAGTGTTTTTCCTCATGTTCAATTATCCTAAAAGATGCTGGTTTTGAGCTGGGAAGTCAAAATTCTGGAAACAGGCCTCCAAATCTCCACAGATTTCCACACAGTGAAGAACTAGTGATGATCCGAATGTAGCTGCATATGGCGAACTGGGATGGATGGGCCTGTTTTTAATCGTAATTTTGTTAGAAATGTACAGAGAGGTCAGCCAATAAATCACTCTAAAGTAAACTTTTGAGGGTTGTTCATTTCTCCTATTTTCTCAAATACTTTTCATTTATTATCTGGAATGTATAGGATGTGTAGAAATTCCTGGGGAAGTTTTAAGAACATGGTTTACCAGATGTCAGGATTAGACCAGATTGCTTGGGGACCCAAGATACAGGAAATATCGAAGAGCAGGGATAATGGCATGGGGGCATGCAGGTTGGGAAAGTGACCGAGGTGGAAGCCTGTGGGTGCCTGCCTTCTGTGCAGTTGCTATTCTCTAAGCCAATAAAACTTCTAACAAGGAGAACACAGTAAATGAGATCTGGGGGTTTGTGCAAGAAAGGAAAAGACGGAAGTGTAGAATATCACTAAGAAAGAAGCAAAGCTTAGTCTGCATTGTCAGCACCCAGACACTCAGCAAGTTAATCCAGTATTCTTCTACTCAGAAAGCAAACACACAGAGCCAAATCTCAGGGGCTCATTTGCATGTGCATGTAATATTTGGATGTGATTTTCTGAAAGGCATGCCTTCTTGAGCTTAGAATGAAGCAAGAAATCCTGAATGATCACAAAGAGATGTTGACCCCAAAATCAGAAAGCCTGCTTACGCCAACCACCAAGTAGCTGGGGACTTGAGCAAAACCTTTTCTCATTTCTGAATCTCCATTTCCCTGTCATCAGTGTAAACTCAAAAAATTTGAAGAGCCAGAGTCTTACACCAGGGCTGCATTCGGGTCATGAAGTAAGACGCTGGAGAGAAAAAGACCTATTTTTGTTCTTGGAATTAATTGTATGCTTCTAGTGTATAGGCTAAGGAAAAAATGTTCTCTCTCTCTCTCTCTCTCTCTCTCTCTCTCTCTCTCCCTACACATACACACACACACAATATCCCACATATAGTATTTTGGTATACTATTTATTACAGAAAGACAAGTTTTTAACATTTTCCTTCCTCTAATTTTGAAAGATTCAGCCAAACTTTTTCTTGCAACATCTGGGTGTAGCAGGCCTGAGGAAGGCAGTATGTGCTTCAGGTCCTCAAGGTAGGGACTGTGGATTTGACAACAGGATAAATCCACCTCTTGGTCTAATACTCTGTTCAGTCTTTCCTGTTGCTTCTCTTGTCCTTTCCATCTAGCACACCATCCACCAAGCTGCCCTGCTCCATGCTCCCAGCACCCACACCTTGCTCACACTGTCCCCTGTATCCTCAGGGCTCTTTATTAATTTCTTCTTCCCCACACACAGATTCTATTGAACTCTCAATGTTCAACTTCCACAAAGTAGTTTCTACATCACTAGATTGTTCCAGAATGGTACAATGCTGGTTTATACCTGTTGGATCTGTAAAAATATTAATAGTTGTCCATTATCCTTTGTGATTTAGATAATAAATTGTACTTACTATGCCACTTCTAGACTACGGTTTTCTTTTTTGTTTTTTGTCTTTTCGAGACAGGGTCTCCCTGTGGCCCCAGCTGTTCTGGAACTCACTCTGTAGACCAGGCTGGCCTTGAACTCACAAAGATCCACCTGCCTCTGCCTCCCCGAGTGCTAGGATTAAAGGCGTGTGCCACCACGCCCAGCTCAACTATGGCTTTTTTAAACACAGATAGTCCTGATTTACAATATTTTGACTGACAATATCTCAGTTTTATGATGGTACAGAAATAGTATACATTCTATAGAAACCATATTCTGAAATTTGAATTTTGGTGTCTTCCCCAGTGAGCAATATGTGATGAAAACCCTTCTTGATACAGAGGCTGAAAACCACAACTGGCAGGCAGTAGGCAGCCATGCAGTAAACAGGGCTCTGCATTCCTAAGCTGTGATGTTCAGGTGGATTTGCTGGAGTAAATGCATTTTCAACTTAGGATAATCTTGACTTATGGGACATAACCCCAACATGAGCACCTGCACAGACATTGTTCAGGTCTTGGAAATTTTCCTCCCTTGTCGTCATATCTGAGGACAGAAACCAAGGGACAGCCAAGACCAAGCAAACTCCCTGAGTGCTTTTCTTCCTCTCTATCGTGCAATCAATGGCTGGCTTGCAGCCTCCTGAATGATAATGTATATCATATACAGAAATACACAACTTCTAGGAAGTCCCATAGACACCCAGTCAGGTGGCTTCTAATGGCATTCCATGACCTTCTTTCTAGCTGACCAGGAATTCAACAAACATAACTATGTAGTGAGCCACAAAAGAGATCTCAAGCCCAGATACCAACTTTTCTAAGCAAATTCCTAACTAGGACCTCTCCCAAGGAAATTTACACCAAAACTGACAAAGGTAAAGAAAAGTTTTAAGATCTAACACTGTGGGCTGGAGAGATGGCCTAGCGGTTAAGAGCACCAACTACTCTTGCAGAGGACCTGGGTTCGATCCCCAGCACCCACATGGCGGCTGAGAACCGTCTTTAACTCCAGTTCCAGGGGAATCCGACGCCCTCTTCTGACCTCCACGGCATTGCGCGACACGGGTGCACAAACATACATGCAGACAGCACATTCATACACATAAAGAATAAATTTAAAATATAAAAAAAAAAGATCTAACACTGTGATATGACACTACAAATGAAATGACATCCTTTGTACTCTGAAAATGCGATGTGATTTTAAGTGAGTTCTTATGATAATATAAAATCCTGTAAGTCAAAATCAAATCTGTCTGGTGAACCCAATAGGAAAAAGTTTTCTAGGTGAAGACTTACTAACAGACAGGCTTCGATAACATCTATTGGAATTTCCTTGAAGGCAGAGCTAGTACTGCCACGTAATGATTCCCACCTACTGTGTGAGAAGAAACTATTGATTGTAGAAAAGACATGTCCCACTGCATTCAAGTCTTAGCGAGATGGGATCCATCCACTTTGGGCCCTGGCAAGTCAGCCTACCCACTGTGACTTGATTCCTCTGTAGTAACCTCTTTTTTTTTTTTCTTTTTGAGGCAGGGTCTCCCTGTAGGCCCAGCTAGCCTGGAACTCATTATGTAGACCAGGCTAGACTTGAACTCACAGAGATCCATCTGCCTCTGCCTCCTTAGTGCTGGGATTAAAGGTGTGTGCCACCCCTCCCAGCTCAACTTACTTTTTATATAACTTTTATTAATTTTCTTCTTGATAATTTCAACATGTATAGAACGCATCCTGGTTACTCTCGTGGCCTCTGTCTTCCAACTTCCTCCTTCTCCTGACTCTTCCTCCCATACATTCCTCATCACAAGTCTCTTCTTGTCAACAAGTTCTGGCAGGCAGCCAAGAGGCTGATGGATGACCCGTCAGGAGGCCTCTCATACCTGTTACTGCGACCTGTGTTTAATAACCCACGGCTTTTAGGAGTGGCATTATCCAGCCTTGAATGATAATCTCTCTTCTAACTCTGTTTTTAAAACCTATTTTTTAAGGTTTGGTTTTCTTTTTAATTTTGTGTATATCTGCATGTGGGAAGGTACTTATGAGCACAAGGCCCCATAGAATCCAGAAGAGGCCATCCAATAGATCTCTTGAAGCTGGAATATAGGCAGTTGTAAGCCACTTTACCTAAGTGCTGGGAACCAAACTGGGGTCCCTTGTAAGAGTAGTCAGTACATGCTTAACAACTGTGTCCTTTCTCCAGCCCCTTAATTTACATTTTAATTGGTTTGCAAGATAGTATATGTCCCTTTGGCTTAACCGCCATCACCCCCAGGTCCACAGCTCCCTACTTGCACCTTTTCATCTTCAGTATTCCCCCTTTCTACTTTCAAATCACCTGAGTTCTATGTCCTCTCCATCAAGGTATCCCTCTCCCTAATGGACTCCTTTCTAGTTTCCTGGCTTCTACAAATACTCCAAGCTAAACACGTAAAGATTCAACACGAGGACTCAGCATATGAGAGAGAACATACGGCATTTGTCGTTGCCTGCGCATTCCCTGCATTCCTTCACTCACTGCCATTTTTTTTTCCAGTTCCATCCACTTAACTGCAAATTTTCTAATTTTGTTTTTCTTTACAGCTGAATAAAATTCTGTTGTGTGTCTGTGCCACAGTTTCATTATCCATTCATCAGTCGATGGACATCAAGCTGATTCATTTTCCCAACTATCGCGAAGAGAGCAGCAATGAGCAATAAACAAGTATCTCTGCTGTAGGATGCAGAGTCCTTTGGATATGTGCCCAGGAGTGGTAGAGCTGGTTCAAATGGCTCTATCCAGTTCTATTTCTAGCTTTTAGAGGAACCTTCACAGTGATCTCCTTGGAGGCTGCACCAGTTTGTACTCCCACCGGGAGTGAATCAGGGCTCCTCCTTCCCCACACTCTCAGGATCATTTGTTCTCTTTTGATTTCTTGATGACAGCCCTTCTGACTGGTGTGAGATGGAATCTCAAAATAGTTTTAGCTTACATTTCCCTGATGGGTAAGGGATGTTTGAACACGTTTTTAAGTATTTGTTAGACATTTTTATTTCTTCTTCGGAGAACTCCGTTCAGTTCATAGTCCATTTCTGATTGGGTGGTTTCCTTCGTAGTTTTTTAGTCCTTTGTGCATTCGGAATGTTAATTCTCTGTCACATGTAGAGCTGATAAAGATTTTCTCCGATTTTCTCCAGTTCTGGAGTTGACTGTTCACTCAATGGACTGTCTTCTTTGCTGTACTTTTTCTTTTCCCATGGTCTCACTTGTCCATTGCTGGCCTTATGCCCTGAGTGAATGAGTGTTACTGAGACCATCTTCACCTACTCCTATGTCTTGTGACACATCCCCTACCTTTTCTTCAACAGTTTTGGAGTTCTATGTTTTACTTTGAAGTCTTTAAGCCCATTTGTAGGTGATTGTTTTTCAGGCAAAAGGCAGGAGTCTGGTTTTATTCTTCTACATGTAGACATCCATTTTCCCTGGTTCAAGATGGTGTTGTTTCTTTCCTAGGTGTCTAGTTTTGGCAATCATTGTCAAAAGTCAGGTGGCTATAATTTCACTTAAACCTAGCTCTTCTGCTCTGTTCCACTGATCTACATGTATACTTCTGTTCCAGTACCATGTTCTTTTTTATCATTGTGACTCTATAGTTATACTTCAGGTTAGATACAGTAATGTGTCCTTCATGACTCTCTTGGTTTTACATTGCTTTGACTGACTATACAGCATATTTTGGAGTCCATAGAATTTTAAGACCATTTTTACTATTTCTGTGAAGAATGACATTGGAATTTTTATTGGAATTGCATTAAACCTGTAAATTGCTTTTGTTAGGATGGTCATTTCCACGATGTTATTTCTACCAATCCATGAGCATGGGATGTTTTTCCACCTTCTAGAGTCTTCCTCTGTTTCCTTCTTCAGAGTTTTAAGTTTTCATTATAGAGGTCCTTCACCTCTTTTGTTAGGTACATTCCAAGACTTTTTTGAGGCTACTGTCAATGGGATTATTTCCCTGATTTCTTTCTCAGTATACTTGTTATTAGTATATAGAAAGGTTACTGACTTTGGGGTATGTTCATTTTGTATCTTATCCTTTTTCTGGAAGTGTTGATCAGGTAGGAGATTCTGGTGGAGATTTAGGCTGGCATGTGTATAGATTCATACCATCTTCAGACTGGGACCACTTGACTTCTTTCCCTATTTATATCCATTTGATTTTCCTTTTCCTTTTTTTTTTTTTTTTTTTTTTGAGACAGGGTCTCCTGTAGCCCCAGCTAGCCTGGAACTCACTCTGTAGACCAGGCTGGCCTTGAACTCACAAAGATCCACCTGCCTCTGCCTCCTGAGTGCTAGGATTAAAGGCTCACACCACCATGCCCATTTGCTTTTCTTATCTCATTGATCTGGCTGAGATTTCAAGGACTGCATTGAAAAAGAAGTGGAGACAGTGTTCGTTGATACTTTGTTACTGCTTTTAGTGGAAGTGCTTTGAGTTTTTCTTCATTTAGGGTGATGTTGGGCACTGGTTTGTCATATATGATATACCCCTTATTATGCTGAGGTATGCTATTCTCTCCAGGACTTTTATCATGAAAGGATGTTGGCTTTTGCCAAGGCCTTTTTCTGTGTCTAGGGAAATTATCGTGTGATTTATGTCTATAAATTCAGTTATATGATTTATTACATTTATCATTCTGTGTATGTTGAACCACCCTTGCATCTCTGAGATAAAGCCAACTGGATCATGATGAATCATCTGGACTGACAATGTTTTGTAGAGAATTTTTGCATCTAGGTTCATCAGGGATGTTGACCTATAATTTTCTTTTTTGTTTGTGATTTCATCTGTGTTTGGTATTAGAATAACACTGGCTTCATAGAAGGAATTTGGAAGTGTTTCTTCTATTTCTGTTTTGTGAAATAATTTGAGGAGTAACGGTTTTAGTTCTTTGTCAAAGGTTTGGTAGAATTCTGCTATGAAACCATGGGAGCTTGGGCTTTTTTAGTTGGGAGATTTTTTTCTTATTACTGCTTGTTATTGGTCTTTTTAAATTATTTATCTCATCTTGGTCTAACTTTTATGGGTTGCCTACAAATTCACGCATTTCTTTTGAGCTTTCCAACATGGGTTTTCAAAGTACACCCTTATGATTTTCTGAATTTCTTTGAAATCTGTCGTGTTATCTCCCTGTTCATTTCTAATTTTCTTAATTTGGGTCCATTTTGTTGATTCTTTATATTGTTTTTCATTGTTTGTTTCAATTTCCTTAAGTTCTGTCCTGGTTTTTTTATTCTTCTTTCCATCTACTGCTTTTGGGTTTTATTTGGTCTTATTTTTCCAAACTCTTGGGGGCCACCAACAAGTTATTTGTTCTTTTTTTATTATTTAATGCATATACTTAGAGCTATAAACTTACATTGTCAGGCTGCTTTCATTCTATTGAAGAGGTTTGGGTATATTGTGTCTTCATTGCCATTTAATATCAAGAATTTTTATTTCCTTCTTGATTTCTTTAATGATCCACTCATCATCCAATGGTGTGTGCTTTGATCTCCATGACACTGTATTTTCAGGCATTTCTTTTGCTAGTGATTTCACGTTTATTCCATTGTGGTCAGAGGGAGTGTATGCAGTTATTTCAATATTTTTACATTTTTTTTTACATTTTCTTTGTGTCCCAGTATGTGATCTATTTTAGACAAACTTCCGTGTGTGGCTGAAAAAACACGTATTATATAGTGTTTGCATGGAATATTCTGTTGATATTTGTTAAGTCCTTTTTTTGATGATGTCATTTTCTGTGAAGTTTCTCTGTTTATGATTTTTGTCTGGATGACCTGTTCGTTGGGGAAGGCAAGGTATTGAAATCTTTACAGTTACTATGTTGGTCTTGATCTGTGGCTTAATCCCTAGAAGTATTTGTTTTATAAAGTCAAGTGACTCCATGTTTGATATGCATATGTTTAGAACTGTAATGTCCCATCAGTGGATTATTAACAATGGGAAGAATGGATAGAAAGTGTATCCTGTCAGACACTGTGGTAAATGAACACAGAGTCAGAAGAAAGAGATGCACTTGGTCAGTGATTGACAGGATAACCACACATTGAGCTGTCCAGTATATTCTTAATGTGTGCTGTGAACTGGCATACTAAACAATGATGCTCTCATTCACTCTCAAAATTATCCACCTTGAAGATCAAATTATATAGTTACTCTGTTGTGTCTCACCTTAAAAATCTATGTAAGGTTCCAGAAAGTTCTGAGGACAAAACTGAGAATATACATTAAGTTTCTTAAGCACTCTGTATTGGTCAAGGTTATCATTACTATTATTGGAAATATTTATTCAATAAAGTACCAAATAATAAAATGTTCTTTCTTTTCAAAATACATACCATTTTCCATTTCCTTCATCCATTCAATAAATCTTTGGTAAGCTACAACTATGTGCCAGCAACTATGCTTAGCACTGGAGACAGAAATGAACAAAAACAAAACCTTGCATGTACCCACACACAATTGCCTAATGCCTCTCTGAAAGTCAACCCTACTGGAAAAGTCTGAAAGAACAAGAATGACTCCATATATATTTAACCGGGGCAACAACTAAAATAGAGAAGGGTAGAATGCTCAGCTCGCTTTGTAATTCAGTCCATTTTGGATGGAGGCTAAAACTCCCACGTCCTAGTTCACATCTAGACTGGCCAGTTCATTACTTTGTTTTTACAGGATTAGTGGCGATTCTTAGGGAGTCCTTGATCTTACCTCAAGAGATCTCCTAGTCCATCCTGGCCCCTAGGCAGGATTGCCCTTAAAGGCAAAACAAAAATAAGACTAATCCTTTCAATTGTGCAATGCTGGTCAGTCATGTTTATACAGGTTTCACAGACCAATCTTCAGGATGTTATTTTCAAGCTTAATGGCCCCATCTTTGGAACTTTACGGGCTGCTATAGTCTGTAGACCTCAAAACAATCCAACAGTCTCAATGGAGAAACAGGGGACTGATGGGAACTAAAAGGAAAGAGGGAAACTCCTCACAATCAAATGTCCAAACAAATCACAGTTGAGCAGAGTTTGGGCAAAGGGTCGACAAGGGTACATTTTTCAGAGTAAACATAAATATCAATCTTTCTTCTGCTGTGTTCTTTAGCTATCAAAACAGCAGCTCCTCTTGACACTAAAATTCTGCTACTCCACAAATACACAGGGAACAGAAACATGACCCTAATAATATTATATACACCTATATGTTCATTAACATGAATCTTCAGTTAGAAAAGACATCCTTCCAGGGTCCAAAGCCTGTTTAATTAGACCTATTCCATGAGAGTATTAAAGGATCCAGACAGATGTAGCCAAATGTTGCTCTTAGCAGCTCTAAGGGCTCTCCATCAGAGAGTTCCAAGTGCCCTCTTTTGGCCCACAGAGAGAACTGCAATCCCCTTCTATTGTCAGAGGAGCTCTCTAGAAAAAGAATGTGTTTACAACAAAGCCCTTTACTTATGAGCACACCACAATGATGACTAGACAAATGAAAGTTGCCTCTAGTCAAAGCACTTCTGCTTTCAGAAAGCCTCATTAAATGAGTTTCATTATACATCTCTCAACCCTGGTCGGCAAACAAGGCTCATTCTGAACCCTCTCAAGCTGAACCCTGGATTTTAATAGCAATTCGTCAGGGAGCACACAGCACTCTGTCTTATCAGCTTGCCTCCAAGGACAGGTTGTGGCCAACAGTTACTGTTCTCTTCTCCTCTCCATTTGACATTGATTGCATCTTGTCCTATATTATGGTTAGCTATTTACAAGATTCTTGTTCAGTCCTGGAGGGCATGATCTTCGTAACCCCAGAACCTATCACAGAGCTTGGAATGCAGTTGGGGCCCTGTAATGAATGGCTTAAAAGACCATGGGAAGTAGAAGATGTCACTTGGAGCATGTCTCTCATTGCATCATATTGGAGATTCATTTCAGTCTGTTTTGTTCAAATTCCCTGCTAAACTTTTCAGTAGCTTCCTTGGAAGGAACTATAGAATTTAAGAATGGCAATAAGAGTCCAATAGAGTAGCATACACTTTTCAAAGGCAAAATTTAATGCCCCTTTGATTAGCTTTCTGCCTTTAAAAAAATCTGAAGGATTTGTACCATGAATTTAGATCAGCTTTCTACCATGTAAGAGCTATGCCATTGATTGTATCCAGGTAACAGATTCAAAGGCTACTAAGATAACACGAAATCCTAAATTGTCATGAGAAATCCTGCCTTTGAGGGATACCCTTGAGCCATTTTAATATATCTTGAGCAGTACCCCAAATTAAAGACTTTCTGAAGCCACCTGGCAATTTCACCATTCTGGTTAGTACAGCTGTGGGCAGAATAGAATGATATTAGAGATGCTTCCTTGAAATTTTACAGTGAAATTTCTTAAGTATGACACATACTTTGGGTATTATATCATGTCTTTACTGAGAGTTTCTGAAATCATAAAGAACAAAGTGGAATGTGCAGCTCTAAATCATACAGTATAACACCAGCCCATAGGACCTGTCTGAATGACCAAATTAAGTTTTATCAGCAGTTATTCCAAAATACTGTTGAAGATTTACTGGGCATACTCGGATCAGATAGGGTGGCCATTCTCTGCTGTAAGTTGGCATTTACTAAGTACCTGTCAAATTTGGGGCACCTCACTAGCTAGCTACTAGACTGAAGAAGGCTGGCCAGGAATAAGAACAGGAAATACGAACCCTGGATCAGTGACTTTTCTCATCAATGTGACAAAAGGCCTGACAGAAGTTACTTAAGAAAAGAAAGCTCATGGTTTCAAGGGATTTCAGACCATGATGATGAGGGGAAGACAAGGAACTAGAAGCACCTGAGTCTGTGTCCGAGGGAATATGAGGTGAATCTCCTTTGGTGACTGAACAATAAACAAAGAGAGCTAGCCCAGAACCAGGGCTGGGCTATACTTTTTTTTTAATTTTTTTTAATTTTTATTTATTTCTGTATGTGTATGACTGTACTGTCTGCATGCAAGTTTGTGCACCCGTGTCGTGCAGTGCCGCGGAGGTCAGAAGAGGGTGTCGGATTCCCCTGGAACTGGAGTTCTCCTGGAATTGGAGTTTCAGACGGTTCTCGGCTGCCATGTGGGTGCTGGGGATCGAACCCGGGTTCTCTGTAAGAGCGGTCGGCACTCTTAACCGCTAGGCCATCTCTCCAGCCCTGGGCTATACTTTTAAAGGCTTGGCCAAGCAACCCTCATCCTGAGGATCCTACAGATTCCCTCAAACTGTGCCTCCAGCTAGCAACTAAGTATTCAAGCACAAGCCTGCAAGGTGCATTTCACATCCAAACCAGAACATTCCACCCCTGCCTCCCCACTACAGATTCATGCCCAATCCCATAATGCAACATGTACTTCATTCAGCTTCAAGGGTCCTAGTAGCTTCAGGAGTCTTAAAAAAATTAAAGCTAGTATCTTGGGACCCAATGAAATTCTTAGCTGATAGGCCCTGTACAACAACAACAACAACAACACATTAAAATCTGACACTTCCAATAAAAAATGGCATTCAAAATGATAGAAATGAGAGGACAGAAAGAAAAGATCAGACCAAAACAAGACAAAAATCTACCGGAGACAGCATTAAGTCCTACATCTCCATGCCAGCAACATGGTGACATCACGTGTGTGCCAATGGGTCTGTCAGCTCCGTTCTAGGTCTTGCCATTTGCAGCAAACATGGCCTCTGTCCTGAGCTGATTCACTCCATTCCTGCAGCTCTCCCTGGAATATCTTTCACATCTCTGGAATCTCCAACACCCTGGGCTCTCTATTGCAGCTTAGGCTTCATCCCCACAGAGTCCCACCATTTCCTCAGGAGCTGCATGCAGAGAATCTGGCACTGATACATATGACTTGGTCACACAGGCTTTTTTTTCTGGAACCTTATCACAACCCTCCACGACCCTGAAGCTCTTGTGCTCAACATGCCTGCACAACTAATACCATGTGGACAATACAAAGTTTTCTGCCAGCTCAAGATATAACTAGTGGTGTCTGAGTGTCTGTGTGGCCGCACAGGCACACAGGGGAACTATTTCCCTAGGCAGCCTTGTCAGAGCAGAACACCCCTGAAGCTTTATCTTCTTAGGCACTCTCTTTTTAAAGCAGTCTTTCAAATGGTTTTGCATCTTTCCAACCTACAACCTTCAATGGGTGGGTCTGGTCCTCTGGCCAACTTCCCTGTTAGTCCAATGCCAAGTTCAGTTTCTCTTAAATGGTGCATCTGCCTTGTCCACAACTTTACTAAGTTAATGTGCCTTTCCTTACAGAAGCACACATTTTTTATATCTTTCTGCTTTGCTTTTCTCTCTAGATTCTCGGGATAAGTAGGATAAAGTAGTAAGTAATCGCCATCCCACAGTCTGAACACTGTGCTGTCTTAGTTTCCTGAGTCAAATAAATTGGCTCATTACTTTTGAATTTGACCTCACTTAGATTTTCAGGACATGAGAAAAAAAAATGCAGTCATTTATTTAACCACAGCACAATATGAATGACTTCTCCAACTCCTTTGTTCCTTTCTGAAATTTGGTAATCTGACCCCTCATTGTCCACCATTGTGACCTTCCAAATTTCCACAACCAAGACCCATTGACCTCTGCTTGCAACCATCCGGGGTTTCTCTAGCCAAAAATATCTAAACTTTTCCAAATTCCTCCCACGCATCAGCTCCAGCGGCGTAAGGAACAACGTTGTCAGCCTCCTCATAGTAACAACCCCTCATCTTTTCAGTAGTTTTCTCTACTTGTTACTTCTCATGTCTGTGTGACAAAAAAAGGGGAAGACTTTTTCTCTCGCGGTCTCAGGGGATTCAATCGATCGTGGTGGGGAAAGCACAGCAGAGTAACTCCTGTTAGTGGCCACAGGACGTTGCAGCTGCTTCCTCTTCACCTGGTGATACTGCTTGGGTATACCTTCAGCCACCAAATACTTTCTAAAGTTTCTATATAGCTTCCCAAAGTAGCATCAAGAACTGGGAACTGAGTGTTTAAATGGGTAATTCTGTGGAGACACTTCACATTCAAACGATCGTAGTTCCTAAGCAGGGAGACTCAATTCACACAACTGGTGAGAGGGTGTCATTAACAGAAAGTAGTTGAAACACAAACCCAACTCAAGACATAGTGGTTATGAATGTCAGGTTAACTAATGCTTTAAATTACAACTAGAATAATATTGGGATTTTTAAAATATTAGACGTACTGACAAGACAACCGTTACTGTCAGGGCAAACTCTTCCTTTGTTTCTCTTATTTTCTTAAACAGAACAATTCAGCAACAGGAAAGCCCAGTGATCTCAGTATTTCCATTCTGGAAATATTATTTTTGGATATATGTAATAAAACATGGGAAATTATAGAGTAGCCAATTCTAAGTATATTAAATATCTTAAAATTTAAAATTACAGTATGATAAATATGTGCTTCTTTTTTAAAAGCCAATTTTTATTGAATCTTTGTGCATTTCATACAAAATTTCCAATCAAGTCTAGACACGTTCCCCTTTCTCTGTGCCCCTCCCACCAGACCTCATGCATTCTGCCAAACATGTTTTTCATCTTTTTCTCAGTCTCTTTTTAAAATTCTCAATGCAGAAGTTTACTGTTTTGAGCAGAAGTTCACCATTTTAGTCAGTTCTTTGGCCCAGTCTTTTGTTGTTGTTGTTATTATTGTTGCTCCTTCCAATCTGCATCACTCCAAATATGCACATATGCATGACACATATACCTTTTCGCATCTTCAGCTTATGATTTCTCTCTTTTATAATTAGGCTGAAAGATGTCATGTTTGAAGGCTCCTCCTTGGCAAGCCCAAACAACCATCAGTCCTGCCCTTGCAATGCCGCGGAGGTTAGAAGAGGGTGTCAGATTCCCCTGGAACTGGAGTTCTCCTGGAATTGGAGTTTCAGACGGTTCTTGGCCGCCATGTGGGTGCTGGGGATCGAACCCGGGTCCTCTGCAAGAGCAGTTGGTGCTCTTAACCGCTAGGCCATCTCTCCAGCCCTAATTTTTATTTTTTATGTATATGAATGTACTGTCTGCATGTAGATCTGTGCACCCATGTCGTGTAATGCCACAGATGTCGAGAGGGTGTCGGATTCCCCTGGGACTGGAGTCAAAGACAGTTCTCAGCCGCCATGTAGGTGCTGGGGATCGAACCTGGGTCCTCTGCCAGAGCAGTCGGCACTCTTAACCACTAGGCCATCTCTCCAGCCCCCAAACTTTTTGTCTTTTTACTAAAATATGTGCTTCTTAAATTTGTTACAGACCAGTATATGATGAGCTTAATAAGCACCCTAAGTTTAAAATTGGAATGAGTATAAATGATATTTGAAAAAAATCTACAATAATAATAAGCTATGAAAATAACCTCTACCCTGGTGTAGTAGCATACACCTTTAACCTCAGATCTCAGGAGGCAGAGGCAGGTCAGTGAGATCAAGACAAGCCTGATATACATAGAGAGCTATAGGCCAGCTAGGACTACAGGGAGACACTGTCTCAAAAACACCAAAAAATAATAATAATAATAAACGGTAATTTCTACTGGTGACAAATTCACAGGTATTGTTAAAACTAGTGCGTTTTCAGAGAATATATGCCTGAGAGATGCCCAGCCCTAAGTGACACATGTATAGTGGAACCTCTACACCTAAGGCTCATGGAACCTAGCAGAAGAGGGAGGAGAGAGAGAGAGAGAGAGAGAGAGAGAGAGAGAGAGAGAGAGAAAACTAATACAACCCTCAACTCTTATTAGCAAAGATTCCTCATACAACGGAATGTGATGTACACACAAGTCCACAACTGGATAAGTTTTAGAGAATAAGAGACTAAGTTTTGGAGAATAAGAGACTACAGAGTGTGTGTACCTGGATAGGACTCCTATATTAAACTGTACTCACCCACGGTTCAGGAACCATTGCAGAAGAAGGAGTGGAAAGATTGTAAGAATCAGGATTGGTCACCAAGATGAAGCTCATTGCAGTATTATCAAAGGAACAATTAACCAGGTGATATCACAATCCTTAATTTATACACACCAAATTCAAGTGCACCAAACTTTATAAACACAATTCCACAGGACTGTAAGGGACAAACTGACTCTAGTACACTCGTAGCAGGGGACTTTAATACCCTACTCTGTCCATTAGAAAGGTCAACTGAACAAAAAATACATCAACTCAACAATACTATATACCAAATAATTGAATCACAAAGATATATTATCATTCTAGTGCATTACCAACCGCATATGCCCTCCCCCTACTTATTTGTCACACTCCTTTGAAACTTGAGGCAAAATTTTTGATAACCTGCTCGCTGATAAATAAATGCCCATGTATGCTAAGATTGATAAACCACCATAGGGTTCTTGATCCTCAAGGATAGTAGGTAACTCAAAGTAATGGTTATTTCTGCCCCCGGGAGCTACACATTTCAGAATTTACCTATGTTTTATATGTAAGACATTCCCCGCCCCTGACTTGTACTGGAGTTCCAATTATAGCTATTAGATTAAATTGACACAAATCTTCTCTATGTATATGTAAGATATTTGTCTTACATATACATAGAGAAGATACATACATAAGACACTAAGTAAAACATACATATACATACATATACATACATAAGACACTAAGTAAAACACCTTTGGCATGAACAGACAGACTTTTTCCCAAACCCATGTAAAATATTTCTGAATATCTGGAGAGATTTGGTCATCTAGAACCTATCCTAAGACTTGAAAAGACATTTCAAAGTTTATAGTGGTATATTCAAAATAACTGTTCAATCTATCTCTCTCTCTATATATATATATATATATATGTATATATATGTATAAATATTAAATATATCATAAATTATAATAACTAGGGGAAAATCTCTCAGAACATGCTATTTAGTCTCACCATATCAACTAAAATAGCCCCCTATATAAGATTAAAATGAATGGCTATGTCCAGAATAGAAAATAGTAATATGCTTAAGGTAAATAGTGATACAGAATTGTTATTAAATTTCAACCCACTTCTAACTTGTACTGAAGACCCAGTCCCAGCTATTAGATTGAAGGGACACAAATGTTTTTCATGTTTCCCTGTATTATACAAGTGATAATTGTGACATTTCTCTTCTATATAACAAAATGATTTGGCTCAAGAAAACTGGGTTCTACCTCCTTGAACCAGTGGTATGCAGTCCAGAGGGAGACAGTCTGAAGGGGCATGGTAAACCCCTTCAGCTTGGTTCCTATTTACAGGAATGTGATATAACTCCTCCCTTTTGAAAAACTGTAAATCAGGATTTAGGGGTCTGGGAAACAAGAGAGGCTGCTCAGAGTATAGTGACAATTTACAAAAACAGAAGAGGAAGGAATATACCTCTTCCCTCCAGGATATAATTTTGCCTTAGAGTCAAATAAAAAGCATTGGTGGGCCGGGCGTGGTGGCGCACGCCTTTAATCCTAGCACTCGGGAGGCAGAGGCAGGCGGATCTTTGTGAGTTCAAGGCCAGCCTGGTCTACAGAGTGAGTTCCAGGACAGCTGGGGCTACAGGGACACCCTGTCTCAAAAAAAAAAGACCCAAAAAAAAAAAAAAAAAGCATTGGTGGATAAAGGCTTTGGTGCCAGTTCTGGGCTACCCTGCCAGGGGCTGTTGGTCAGAGAGGCTCTAAAAGTCCCTAAAACAAAGGCTATTTGCCTGTAACTTCAGATGCACATAAGAAATGGACAGTAAAACCCTATTGCTGAAGATACAGCATGATATGAGCATGAAGAAAAAAATATGTTGGGATCCTGCACAGCAAATCAACCTCCATGGTGGTAGAAAGCACTATGCAAACCGCTAGAAAGAAAAGGTCTCTGAAGCTTCACAAAAGACTTTTCATGATACATTTTTACAAGCCGAAGAAGATTTAGTGCAATAGTGGCAGCCTGATAAATGTACACCTGGAGAGAAAATTTTTTAAAAATCCCAATTTGATCTGTGGCCTGCTCTCTGGTGGGGTATGACACAAGACTGACTGTATCCTTGGTGCCTCCTAATGTCAGGAGACTCTATCTCCCATACTGGAAAGTTATTAGCATCCCTTTGTCAAAGAATTATAATGCCCCAACCAAGATATCTCCAAGCATATGTGTCTGTGCCCATAGAATAACTTGTTACACTTTTTGATATGTGTTGTTATTTGTCTTTTATTACTAGAATTAAAAGGAGACTGCTAGGTGACTCATCAGTCTCTCCTAAATAGAACATGGATATTCCCAAGAATTTGATGTGTCGCCTCAGAAAGGGAAGAGAGGGGAAAGGGGGAGAAGAGAACAAAAGAGAGAAAAAAACTGGATCTTCTTTCTGTCATTCTCTCTCACCTTCCCCTCTAAAGCCCAGGGACTCTTGCAGAAGAATTGGGCTTGCCAGATTGCAAGGGCCAAGGAGGGGGGATGAATTGTGAGATTACAGCGAAAACGGAATGGATTTTTTTTTCTTTTCCTTTCATTTGATCATCGTGTTTGCATGGGCAAACCTCTTCAGTTGGGCTTGGGGAACCTGGGCTGCACAAAAAGCAGGACACAGATGTAACTGAACTGATATGGACAGTCCTCATGCTTGTTGCCTAAGTGTACTTAGTGCTTAAATGAATAAATTTTAAAAGCCTGAAAAAAAAAAAAAGAATCAGGTTTGGTAAATGAACATAAGGAAGCAGAGAGTTTCAGGCCACTGGAAACTCGTTCATATGAACTTGCACCAATGGCAACAGCATGCACAAGACCCATGTCAACTCGATCATTCAAAACCCATCATGGAACAAGGGAAATGGGCAGTAGGCCCCAGCCATAGCCGAAGAATTATTGGCAACTGATTACTGCTAGGTAAGGGAGAGTAGATCTTTAAGGGAGTGATTCTAGATACAATGACTAAATGCCAGTGCATGAACTTGCACCAAGGGACA
Organism: Rhizomys pruinosus; assembly: GCA_009823505.1. Taxonomy (NCBI): domain Eukaryota; kingdom Metazoa; phylum Chordata; class Mammalia; order Rodentia; family Spalacidae; genus Rhizomys; species Rhizomys pruinosus. The sequence continues at coordinate 1,396,098 of VZQC01010984.1, read as the reverse complement.
TCTAGATACAGATGCTTGACCAGATAAGACATAACATGTGACAGAATACCTGAAGTCTAGGGAAGGGGATAATTGGGCATGGGGAGGGTGAGGGGCTCTAAAAATAAAGCAAAAAATAAAAATAAAAAATATGCCAGGCATAGTGGCACACGCCTTTAATCCCAGCACTTGGGAGGCAGAACCAGGCAGATCTCTGTGAGTTCAAGGCCAGCCTGGTCTATATAGAGAGTTCCAGGCCAGCTGGGAATAAAGGGAGACCCTGTCTCAAAACAAACACATCAACAAAAAAACCTAATGTGTTTTGTTTCCTTATTCCTAATTGAGAGAAACATTGCATTTCAGTGAAAGACTGGTGAAAATCATACAACTTTTTTCCTCATCCATTCTCATGAACTCCCATATTTTAAAATTTCCCTGATATGATTTTTATAGCATAGATAAACAGGTCTTTGGTAATCTGAGAAGTAATGATGCTAATATATTTCTTGTTTTGGAATAAAACATGCCTACAGCTCCCTCTTGGGTATGGAGGCCATGCAAATCAATCTGCACAATCCTGGACTTATGAAAAAAAAAAACACAATGCTTAATATTACACATTCTAAGATCACACATGGGATTGTCGAGGGACTGAGTTATAAGGCTACTATTAAAGAATTAAATTGTAAAGAAAGAAGAGAAAATGAATCAAATGCACCTGCATTTTTAATGGATTATGGGCATTCTAAGTAAGACTACAAGCTGGTCAGAGAATTCAGGCACAGGTTTGTTCCTTTACTATTGTTTCTTACTGCTCTCACTGGGCTGTCTGTGGCACAAAAAAAGTTCTGAACACTGGATTAGATCACACACTTTAAATTACAGCCAGAGGTCTGGTGAGATGGTTCAATAAGCAAAGATACCAACTGCCAAGCCTGGCAGCCTGAGCATGATCCCCAAGACCCATGTGTGGAAGGAGAGAACAGATTTCCAGAAGTTGTCCTCTGACCTCCACACAGGCACCGTGGCATGGGTGATCACACACACACACACACACACACTCACACACACACACACACACTAATGTTTGGAGTAGATAAATGGTGAGAGAGAGAGAGAGAGAGAGAGAGAGAGAGAGAGAGAGAGAGAGAGAGAATATTATGTTTTTAAGGGAAAACTTCCTCCTTTGTTTCTCCCATTTTCATGAAATAGTATCCTTATGATACTCCTAAGTGGGAGGCTGGAGAGATGGCTCAGAAGTTAAGAGTACTGGCTGCTCTTGCTGAGGACCTGGGTTTGATTCCCAGCACCCACATAGTGGCTAACAACTGTCTGTAACTCCAGTTCTAGGGGATCTGACACCCTCTATTGACCTCGGAAGGCATTGCGTGATATAGATATACTTACACCCATGCAGGGAATACACTCACACACGTAAAATAAAAGTAATAATTAAAATATTTTTACAAAAAGATACTCCTAAGTGGTTTTGGTTACTGACCTGACATTTTCCACCATAAGCCACAGAGCTAGATGAAAACAGTGTGAAAATACTAGACAGAAATAAATACCAGATTGTCCTAATTTGTCTTCCATTGCTGTGACAAAACACTCTGACCAACACCAACTTGGGGAGGAAAGGATTTATTCAGCTTACATCTCCTGGTTCATAGTTCATCACTCAGGGAGCACAAGGCAGGAACTCAGGGCAGGAACCTGGAGGCAGGAGCTGAAGCACAGGCCATGGAGGAATGCTGTCCACTGGCTTGCTCGCTCTGGCTCATGCCCAGCCTGCCTTCTTATACCATACATAACTACCTGCTCAGGTGGCACCACTCATTGTGGGCTGGGCCCTTCCACACTGCTCGACCATCAAGACAATACTCCACAGATGTGGCCACAGGCCAATCCAATGGAGTCAATTCCCCAGTTGAGGCTCCCTCAACCCAGGTGTGTCAAGTTGACACTAAAGCTATCCAGCACACAGATAGAATAAAAGAAAATCTCTGTCAAGAGCTCAGCTGGAAAAAACAAAGGAGGGAATGAAGTTGGATCTGACTGGTGATGGTAGGAAGCACAACTAAGTGTGAGTCAAAAATAAACATAAACCCCTGATACATTCATGCTTCACATTTGATGGATTTCAAAGGTCACTATCTTCTGAACAGGGTTAGAAATTTATAATACATCCCTCTCTTCCAAAATTTCATGATTTTCTGGCATGCATATAGACTTCCCCATCAGAATGCCCTTTTTTTGCCTTTCCTTCACTCTAGAACTAACTTTTTTTAATATAACACTTTTATTGACGTTTTGTGTATTTCAGACATCATTTTTCAGTTCAATTTAGACATATGCCCCTTTCCCCTCCTCCCACCCCACCCCAGTTCATGCATTCTGCCATACATGTCCTGCATCTTTCTCTCAGTCTTTTTAAAGTTTTTCTCTGCAGAGGTTTATTGCTTTGGGCATAATTTATACCAATCCATTCTTTGACCCAATCCTACTGTTGTTGTGGTTCCCTCCCAATTGTATTGGTCTAAAATATGCCTATATAAACGTCATATATGTGCTAGAATTATGTCCTCCAGGAATAAACTGTATGTTAGCTCCAAAATATGTTTAGGAATACACATTTTTTCCCTTTAATTTTTTATTACTCTAAAATATGAATATATACCTTCCACCCATATATGTTAATTACCATGTCTGAAAATAAGTGATAAGTTAATTCTAGGGCCTATTAAGAGATTCACATTATAACAGCACAGTTGCTTTCAGATAGAAAGAAATATAACAATAACATTCCTCAACTTGCCTTTCAACTGGGGATTTGGTACTAGCATCCACAAATGAGGGAAACCATTCCCCATTTGTGTTTTGGGGACTGTGTTACTTCACTTAGCATAATGGCTTCAAGTGCCATCCATTTACCTGCAAATTTCATGATATCTTCTTTGTTTACTGTTACATAGAACTCCATTATTGCACGATACGGGTGCACAAACCTGCATGCAGACAGTAGATTCATAAGCATACAAAATAAATTTAAAAATTTAAAAAAAGAACTCCATTGTGTAAATGTACCACATTTTTGCTATCCACTTGTCAGTTGAGGGGAATTTTGGTTGGTTCCAGCTCTTCGCTATTGTGAAGAGAGCTGCAGTAAACATAGATATGCATGTATCTTTGCAATAAGATGAGTCTTGTGGGTATATACCCAGGAGTGGTATGGCTGGGTCAGGTGGTAGGCTCATTTTGAGTCTTTTAAGGGTTCTCTACACTGTTTTCCACAGTGGTTATACAAGTTTACATTCCCACCAGCAGTGGATGAGTGTTCCCCTTTCCTCACAACCTCTCCAGCATTTGGTGTCTTTTGTTTTCTTGGTCTTAACCATTCATATCAGAGTGAGACAATATCTTAGAGTGGTCTTAATTTGCATTTCCTTAATTATTAACGATGTTGAACGCTTTTTAAGATGTTTCTCAGTCTTCTTTACTTCCTCACTGATGAAGTCTCTGTTCAGCTCTTTACTCCATCTTCTGAGTGAGTCATTTGTTTTTTTACTTCTTTGTTTTTTGAGTAGTTTATATATTCTGGATGTTAATGCTCTGTCAGATGTATCACTGGTGAAGGTTTCCTCCCACTCTATGGGTTTTCTCTTCACTTCCTTGATTGTTTCTTTCACTGTAAAGGAACTTTTGAGTTTGATGTGATCCCACTTGTCAGCTGTTGACCTTATTTCCTGTGCAGCTGCTGTTTGATTTAGAAAGTCTTTTCCTACTCCTGTGTCTTATAGATTGCTACTAACATTTTCTTCTATCACCTTCAGAGTTTTGGGTTTCATGTTGAGGTCTTTGATCCACTTGGAGTTGATTTTTGTACAGGGTGAGAGGTAGGGGTTTAATTTTATTCTTCTACAAATGGTGATCCATTTTTGCCAGCACCATTTGCTGAAGATGTTATCTTTCCTCCAATGAGCTTTTTTGGCCCCTTTAAGGAATATGAGGTGGCTGAAATTGTATGAGCTCAAGTTTGGATCTTCAGTTTTGTTCCATTGGTCAACAGGTCTGTTTTTGTGCCAGTACCAGGCTGTCTTTATGACTATAGCCCTGTTATATAGCTTTACGTCTGGTAAGGTGATCCCCTAGTATTGCATTTTTCACTCAGGGTTGCTTTACCTATTCAGGGTCTTTTGTTTTTCCATGTGAATTTAAGGATATTTTTCCCAAGTCTGTAAAGAAACTCATGGGGATTTTAACTGGGATTGCATTGAATCTGTATATTAATTTAGGTAGAATGGACATTTTTACTATATTAATTTTTCCAATTCATTAGCATAGGGGGTTTTTCCATCTTTTGATGTCATCTTCAATCTTTAACATTTTTAGATTTGCAATTATTTACTTATGAAAAATTTTTATATTCTTTAATATTTTTGTTGTTTTGTGCATTTCATATAATAGATCTTAATCAAATTTTGACCCCCTTTCTCCATCTGCAACCCCTTGTAGCCCCCACACACACACCATATTTCATGCATTCTGTCATATATGTTAAGTCCTATCGTAGCTGGTCAAGCATTTTGTACCCAGATATCTCTCAGTACAAGTTTACACAGGAAGTCTACTCAACCTATCTAGAGTCACTCCTTCAAAGATCTACTCTCCCTCACCCAGCAGTAATCAGTTGCCAATAATTCTTCAGCTAGGGTTGGGGCCTGCCACCCAGTTCCCTTGTTCTGTGCTGTCCTTTTGTCTGACTGAGTCTTCGTGTGTCTTGTACATGCTGTCACCTCTGTTCCAAGTTCACATGAGCAACTTTCCGTGGCCCAAAAGGCTCTATTTTCTTATGCTCATTCACCAAACCTGGCTCTTACAAGCTTTCTGCTCCCTCTTCCACAATAGTCCTTGAGCATGGGTAGGTGAAGTTTGCTATAGGAGTCCTACCCAGGGACACACATTCTGCAGTCTCTTATTCTCTGAATCTTAACCAGTTGTGGCTTTCTGTGTGCATGGCATGCTGCTGCATGCAAAGACTTCACTGGTGAGAGTTGAGGAATGTATTTTTGGAATAAGGGGTAGAAATAATACAAATACATCTCTTAACATTTTTCTGATGAACATTTTAATTAATCTCTAGTTTGGGCCTTTAATCATAAGACTTAGCACAGTGCTAAGTACTATGCCATTTCTTGGGTTAGCTGGATAGATAACTGACTAATACAAATGTCCAACATAAAAAAAAAAATCACCAGCCATTTCTCCTTTATGTGTTTCATTGGTGACAAAGTCTAAAAACATTTTCCTTCACCCATTATATAAATGCTTTTTAAATTCACTTACTTATATCTCACAGTTCTGGGGACAAAACCTAGGATTTTCCCATACTAGGCAAGCACTCTACCACTGATCTATAGCCTGTAAATGTTTTATATTGTATTTCTCTTACTTCTGTAAGAGTGGTTAGCTCCAGGAGACAAGTATGGTTCTGGGGATAAATGAAGATTCTCCTGACATGTGCTTCCTGCCCTGTCCTCCCAAGACACTCCATAAACACAGGCAAAGTCTGAGCTCTCTATGCTCAACACAGTGTGATTCTCATTGTTAGACAGAAATGGGTAAGAAGAGAACAAGAAAAGATGTAACTGTTATTTTGTTAGGCATCATCCTCCTGATGGTCTGGTGACGTTACCACTGTGTAAGAGGTTGCACACTGGGGGAAGCTAAGACACAGGGTGCTCAAAACCATCTGAGCATGTGGTGGTAGAAACCAGAGCATCTAAGGGAAAAATACATTACCAAGAGTCATGGAGAAGACTTTCTTGGAAGTAGAGTGCCTCTATCTGTGCATTATTCATTAATATACTTAACAAATATTTATTCACCACTTGCTACACATCACTCAGAATCGTGAAGGAAGAACAAGTTCAGTCTAGATAGATGGTCAAGGAAGGTCTCAAAGGGAACTGTATTGTTGGACTAGGTTCGGGGAATTAGCCAGGCTCTTTCTTACTCCAAAAGAGCAAACCAAATGGGCCAGGATTAAGACTCTGAGTCTGAATAAGAGGAGAGAGTTCACAGCTGAATATCCAAAACAAACTCTTTAACAGGAAGATAATGAAGGCTTGCACCAAGCTCCAGAAAAACAGCCACAGTCTAAATCATCAAGATTTGTTTCTTCCAGAGACAAAAATGGGTAATTTCCTACTAACAAAAAAAAACAAAACTGCCTAATTCATTGCTGGACTTCATTAGGGATATAGCATTCTTACATTATACATAAAAGAGGTATGCAAGAGGCTGGGGAGACGGGGAGATGGGGAGATGGTTATGTGTTCGCATGCCAAGTATGAACAGCAGAGTTTGGGTTCCCAGAACTCACATAAATGCCAAGTGGGTGTGGTGGTAGGCCTGTAATTCTGGCCTCGGAGGGACAGAGGCAGAGAACAAGCTGGCTAATGAGACCAGCCATGTCAGGGAGGGGAGAGACCCTGCCTCAGTGAACAAGGTGGAAAGAGCTGGAGGTGACTTCTGATATCAGCTTCAAGCCTCCACGTTCACGGGCACACACAAGCTTCTAAATGTGCAAACTCATGCAAATATGCACACACATACACCACACCACACACACACACACACACACACACACAAAAGAATGAAAAACAAAACAGAGAAGAGACATGTGAGCTAGGAAAGGTGACGAGGAGCCCATATTTTGACACTGAAAGACCTCTAAAGCTTGTTGAAGGCATGATTGACATCAAAATGTGGTTGGGCCAAATCTGGAATATGTGCTAAGGAAATCTCAAGAAAAAACGCAGGATCCTAAGTCGTCTTCCTAAGCCTTTGGATCTCTGAGCACGAGTCTCGTTTCAAACATCAGCTCCATAACCTTTCACATTATTCGCTTTCAGACATTTTCTACAAACTCCAGCCATCTTCTAAACCAAACTTAATGAGAATGGGTTAATAATAGATAGTGCCTAGAAAACAGAATATGGTATATTTTGTAAATACTGCTAATGCCAAGTAGAGCTCCACATTTTATGAGGATATTTAATATGTGTTATTATAAAATATGTAAACTACACTTCTGCATTTTACCTTCCCTCTCGGTCTCTACTGCTCATTTAATCTGTACTTTCTATGAATATGAATTTTAATCTATTTTCAGCTATTTCAGTGTATAGTCATTTTTTTATGTGTATGAGTGCACTGTCTGTATGTAGGTAGGTGTACCTGTGTCATGCAGTGCTGCGAAGGTCAGAAGAGGATGTCAGATTCCCCTGGAACTGGAGTTAGAGACTGTTCTTAGCCACCATGTGGCTGCTAGGAATCGAACCCGGGTCCTCTGTAAGAGGAGTCGGTGCTCTTAACTGCTGAGCCATCTCTCCAGCCCCCGTGGGGCTTTAAGCCAGGTGTGGTGGCTCATGCCTTTAATCCCAGCACTCGGAATCAGAGGCAGGCGGATCTCTGTGAGTTCAAGGCCAGCCTGGTCTACAGGGTGAGTTTCAAGCCAGCTGGGTCTATAGGAAGACCCTGTCTCACACAAAAAAGATTCATTTTTAAGAGTTTTAAAAATGGAACAAGGAAAAAAGAACTTAGTGCCTAATTAGAGTGGATATTTGTGTACAAAGTTATATAACACATATTTTAATTTATAAAATTTGTTATTTAAGAAATCCCATGCATATAATACATTCCTAGTACTCTCATCCCTCACCCTGTCTTACCTCCCAGCCACACCTGGCATTCCATCTTCCTTCCTCCAAGACCTCTTCCCACATTCATGTCCATTTGTTTTGTTCTATGACACATAGATCATGACTATAGATTTGGATCTAGCTATTGGTACCTGATGAGCTCACTAGGGGGCAAACAACTGAAGACAATGACTGTTGCTCTCTCAGAATCCATCAGTAGCCAATAGTTCATCAGGGAGGGGTAGAGCCCTATGAGTCCCTCCAAGTCCATGATTGACTATTGACAGGTCCAATCTTAAGCGTAGTCAGTGTGACAACTGTAAGTGCTGTGAGACTGTCATATCCTGAAGATGGCACGTCACAGCCCTTCTCTCTATATTCTGGTGTCACATGTTCTTTGTACCTCCCCTTCTGCAATGTTCCCTGAGCCCTAGAGTTGGTGCCATAGATGTTCTGTTTAGGCCTGAGCACTTGGCCATTCATTATTCTCAGTACCCTGAATAAACATGGATCTCTGCATTCACCAGCATTCACATTTCAGGCTAAGTGTTCACAGAATAACAGAAGTGTTCAGGGGAGGGAGAGGATCTGGGGAATTCTTATCTGACTAACTAAACATATTTCTCAGGGGAGGAAACACTCTATGAAAGTTTAGGTGAATATATCCACACTAACCCACCTCACCAAATTGCAGAGCTGAGGGAGGGGAGATCATTCAAACCTCACCCCACCTCTCCTGTGATATGTTTTATCCAAAAATGTTAATCTAATATTTAAAAATCATGTATTGTATATTTGCACAAGGATGCTTGTCCCAGTATCATAGGAACTCTTATATTTTTCACATGGAAAAATGGGGGTGACCAGTCAGCTTTGCATCCCTACACTTAGGCCTGTGATAAATCCAATACCTTCCGAATGATATTCTCTCGGTTAGGGAACGATGCAAACCTAGGAGTCTCAAGGGAAGCCTCAAATGTTTCACATCTCACCCAAAAGGTTACAAAGTGACCACTACTAAGAAATAAAGACCTTTAACCACCCTCCCTCTTCACTCTGTCGCTTTCCAAGGCGTCCCTCTAGCTAGAGTTTTGCCTGCTCTCTAATCTTTAACATGTAGCCCATACTACTGTCCAAACTAATAGGATGTAGAACTGGGAAATTAGGGTTTCTGTCTTGTCCTGATGCAGTGGCTGCCATACAGTGGCTGTTCAGGAAGAGATGGTGAATTATTTTAAATGATTTAAATGTTAAAATGAGGGTTCTATGAATTAAATGATTAGCATGTCTGCTTTGCTCAGGTTTGTTTCTTTGTTTTCTGATCATAATGGTCCTACTGCATTTGACTTCCAATGATATCATGATTGTTAAGATTTTTTTTTGCTTTTTTATAATTTTTATTGAATTTTTATAAATGATTGCTTAAATCCATATATGCGCTAGAATGTTTCCAAGTAGACCAAGTGAGAAAGGAATCAAGAAAACCTCTCAGAGAACTCAACATGGAACCCACAGAGTCTGTAGCAGATGGAGGCTACCACGCAAGGCTTGTGGAAGCTACTGATCTTCATGGACCAGCAGAGAGGGCTAGAGTGGAAGCAGCCTGCACTCCCAGGATTTATGGACCAAAAGGGCCAAATGTCCATTTGGTCTGGAAGGATGGCAAGGAAAATAGCAGGACCTTTATTGCTGCCAAACTGCCATCCTTTGTGGCCAAACTCTATGATAAAATGACTCCAATAGAGAGAGTCACCAGTTGAGTTCTCTGGCCTAGAGAGATGGCTCAGTGGATATATGACCTTATCGTTCTTGCAGAGGACCAGAGTCTACTTCCCAGTGGTCTACAATCTCTTGTAACTCCAGCCCTTGGGGATCTAATGCCCTTTTCTGGCCTCTGCAGGCACCTGCACACATGTGACCCATACTCACACAGTACATGCATAAAAGTTAAAAATTTTTTAAATTGATTAATTAAAAAAATATATAAATTTGTTGTCACAGAGTTCTAGAAGTCAGAAATCTGAGTATAAGGTATGGGCAGGGCCATACTCCTCAGAGACACTAGGAAAGGATCTGTTTCAGACCTTTCTCTGAGATGCTTATACTTCCTAAGTTAGGGACATCACCGTACCCTTCCCATGGTGTTCATCTGGGGTGCCACTTCATTGTCACTTGTTTATCTACAGATAAGATCACCCATCACATTGGACCAGGAGCCCTCTCTACTCTAGCCTGGCTCCATCTTAACTTAATACAAATATAATAACCCTATTTCCATATAAAATCACATTGTAAAGTACTGGGCATTTTGATTTCAGTGTGTGAATTCAGCACATAACACCTGCTATATGACAATTCTGACAGTACAGAAATGAACAAACTGTATTTAAATTTTTTTTATTAATTTTACTTATTTCTGTATGTGTATGAATGTACTGTCTGCATGCAAGTTTGTGCACCCGTGTCGTGCAACGCCGCGGAGGTCAGAAGAGGGTATCGGATTCCCCTGGAACTGGAGTTCTCCTGGAATTGGAGTTTCAGACGGTTCTTAGCCGCCATGTGGGTGCTGGGGATCGAACCGGCGTCCTCTGTAAGAGCGGTCGGCGCTCTTAACCGCTAGGCTATCTCTCCAGCCCCCGAACAAACTGTATTTAGGACATTCGTATTCTAAGTGGGAAAGTCACAGAAAAAAAAACACACACACACACACACACACAACCAATTTCATATGGCGATAAAAGACTGCTCTTGCAGAGGACCCATGTTCAATTCCCAGCACGCACATGTCAGCTGAGAACCGTCTTTAACTCCAGTTCCAGGGGAATCTGATGCCCTCTTCTGACCTCTGCAGCATCGCACGACACGGGTGCACAAACCTACATGCAGACAGTACATTCATACACATACAAAAATAAATAAAAATTTTAAAAAAGATCTTAAGGGAGGGAAATGATGGTTTAGCACTATGGTCCTCACATATTGTGGGCTCAGAACCCCTTGAAATCTTGTACTTCAAGGAGCTTTGGTGTGGGTATATTACCAACTTTAAAAGTATAAAATTTTCGGGGCTGGAGAGATAGCCTAGCGGTTAAGAGCACCGACTGCTCTTGCAGAGGACCTGGGTTTGATCCCCAGCACCCACATGGCAGCTAAGAACCGTCTGTAACTCCAATTCCAGGAGAACTCCAGTTCCAGGGGAATCCAAGACCCTCATCTGACCTCCGAGGCATTGCCCGACACAGGTGCACAAACCTACATGCAGACAGTACATTCATACACATACAAAAATAAATAAAACTTTTTTAAAAAGTATAAAATTTTTCAAACTCAAAACTTGGTAACATATATTTGATGATTCATATGAAAATGTCAAATTTAATATTTAAAAGTTAATTAAATATACAGTCATAAAATTTCATATTGGCACTTATAACTCAAACAACAGGATTTTCTATAACATGACTGAACATCAGTTAGAGTGGTCACTCAAAACTCATGCCTAGGGGTTGGCGATGTGGCTCAATGGATAAAAGACCTGTGTGCAAACGAAGGGACAGAAAAGTCACTCTCAAAAATTGTCATCTGGTCTCCATATGCACACCACAGCATGCATGTACCCACCCATATGCACAGATATGCACACATGTACACTTGAATAAATAAATGTTTAAGGAATTATAACCAATAAATAATAATGAGATTATGCTTTGTGTATGATGTATTCTTAGGCAGCTTCCCCAAAACAATTATGCATAACCAAACTGCACCTAGCCAGGCACCAAATATGGATTGGTAGATAATTTTTATTTTTTGCCTCTAAATATGCATTTCTCAGCCCAAGAGCACCTTAGAATTCCCTGGTAAACCTAAAACCTTTTGAAGACGACACATCATCCCTTGTCACTGAAATCAGAATGCTTGAACACAGGTTCTGGTAATTAAGCAGGCTGCAATAGCCAAGAGGGGATGAGACCAAATGACACAAATACTACCCAGTTGTTTTGAGCCAGAGTTGAGAATTGCTGTTCTAATTCAGATGAAGAGAAGCTCCCACAGGGGTATTATTTGTAAAAGCAACCTCCCTCTGGAACCCCTGAGTCCTCAACCTGACCTTGTGCTCGTTCCGATCCAACATGAATATGCACATTAGACTAACTCTGCCTGTATAAAAATGGCCAAGGGACGTTGATATGGGAAGGAAAAGTTCAACTCTTGCTACCTTGGATGATGCCCAACAATCTGTCCTGAAGAAAGGTTGCAGAGTCAGAAGACATTGCATCCCACAAAACTGAATTAAAGCATGACCCCAAATGTTAATATATTCAAAGCTCTCCTCAGCCCTTAGAAGGTCAAGTATTCACAACAGTCATAAAAATCTGCACTTTCTCTATCCTCCTAGGGATTCTAAGGCTATAGTAACAAATTATAAAATTAAATAATAAAACCTCTCCTGGTTGAAGGAAAGTTAACGTCTTGAGAAAAAGTATGATGCAACTAAACAGAGCAATACGTCTTCGATAACACTTTGCAAACCAAATAGTTGTGTTGTGGTTTACAAACTTCTAAACCTCTTTTGTATCTTCTCGCTGATTTGATTCTTACATCATTCGAGTTAGATAACCATTACTCATATTTCCACTTCTATAAAGGAAATAGATATTGCAAGAGGTTAAGGGATCATCCCCAGCGTGAGAGGCACACTTATGACCTAAACTCTGGTCTTTTCAGGAAATCCCCAGCCTTTGAAAATGCCTTTTCCTGTGAGTGGGAAACATCTCAGTGTTTCTTGAGCTTTCCAGACCAAATAAATGCAGCATCTGTTTTTACATTTTACCTATGCATTATACCACCTACAAGTCAAGAAAGCTTATTTCATTCACTATAGTAGTTTTTTTTTTTTTGCACTAAGGATGATTGGGAGCTTCTTATTCTTTATAAACAGCTTAATTGCACAGTAAAACAAGTGTGGTGGGAAGAGTCCCCAAAGGGGACCTAGATGTTTCAAACTATTTTTTCTCAGTATCAACTCTACAGAAAATAAAGTAAGTGATAGAACTGAAGATGGACAATGAAGGCAGCCACTCCTTGGAGACAATTCTGAGTCAAATCAGGAAACACAAGGCTAGATTAAAGAAGTGCTAACATTTCACCCAAAAATCAGGCCTCACAAAGAGTGTGGGAAAGTTCACCCTGGTAAGGCAGGGCTTTGTCCAAAGTGATGATTCTGGAAACTCAAGTTAGTGAGCAATTTCAAATGTGGGCCTTTGTAATCAATAACTGTTCTTCTCAGAGGTTAAAAAAAAAAAAAAAAAAGGAAATAGCACTCAGAGCACCAAGGTGCAAAGGACCCACTTCCTTTCACAGTAACACCCCCAACTAGCTGTCCAATTTCACAAAACCAAATAGCCACATAGAGACTGTACAGAAGGAGAGACCAGAGGCGACTGAAAGGCAGATGCTTTGGCAAGAAAGCAACCTACGAATGCTGGTTTCAGTGGACTTTTATAGCAGGCATGTTTATCTTACTGAAAGCAGAGTCTAATTGAATAAAAGAGTTTTTTAAAATAGTGAGCCATTAATTAGGCAGCGTGGGGTAAAGCAGGACATTCGGTAATGTACGAGGCTTCTGGGAGCCACGGACTGCACTTATCGATTCTGTCAGAGCGCCAGAGGAACCAGGAGCCCAAAGCTGGCCTCTTCTGGAAGCTACCTCATTCATTTGGAAGTGGCTTCCTGCATCGCCTCTGTTCAAATCATTCCATAATTACCCTGGCACCGTGAGCGGCGAACTTGGCGTGCTCTGAGAGATATCAGATGTTTTTCTCATGCTTGCTGAACCTCTTAGACAAATTTTGCATTGTTTTTTGTGTCAGTTTTATCGTGGAACATCGTGTTGCCATCTGGGAAGAAAAACAACATGGTAGAGGAGCAGCTGGTGAATGGCAGTGGCCAAATAAACATTGGCAGGCGCTGGCCATTAGGTGAGATAAGAGGGACCGGCAGCCGCCAGCACCAGCTCCCTCACCGCTGGAGCATCGGTCACTGTCGGGTTCTCGCTGATCTCCATTCAGATTCACCCCACAGTTTTCATCCGGAGGCCCAAGCTCTGCATGTCAGGTGCGGGGCCTTCCTTCCCTTCTCCGTCCTGGAGGAGTAAGATAGACCTGCCGGGCAGTCTGCCAGCTGGAATCTGCCCTGGGCAAGACCACGGATTCCCGGCTGATGTTCCCTGGAACTGCGGGGGGGGGGGGGACCACCCTCACCATGCTTTTCAGGCAAGGGTGGCCTTGTCTCCTCACACTCACCGTGTTGTCACCGTCCTGAAGTCCTTCCAGGACCATGAGTGTTAAGCTAGTGCTAAGCACTCCTTCTTCCAGCAGTAAGCCGGGTTAACAAATACACCAAATACACCCCAAGTGTTCTTGGTTTTAGGAAATATTTTTCCATTGTAACATTTCTTTTAAATTTTATTTATTGCTAGTGAACACATCTATGAGTGTGTCTCTGTGTATGTCCGGGAGTATGAGTATCAGCTTGTTTCTGTGTTTGTATCTCTGTATGTGTATGTTTCTGTGTGTGTGTGTGTTATTTCTGTGTGTTCATCTATGTGTCTCTGTGTGTCTTTCTCTGTGTCTGTATATCTGTTTCTCTGTGTCTCTGTGTGTACCTGTGTGTGCCTGAATGTATTTGTATGAAGGTACAAAAGCATCAACCCATGTGGCTTTATCCATTATCTAGGAGAAAACTGGAGAGGAGAATCAGTTTCTCTCTCTCTCTCTCTCTCTCTCTCTCTCTCTCTCTCTCTCTCTCTCTCCCCTCACTCTGTCTATGTGTCTGTGTCTGTATGTTTTTGTGTGTACTGGGGATTGAACCTAGGACCTCATAAAAATGCTCCACTACTGAGCTACATTCCTAGTGGCTTCTTTCCTACCTTTCTTTCTTTCTTTCTCTCTCTCTCTCCCTTCCTTCCTTCCTTCCTTTCTTTCTCTCTCTTCCTTTCTCTCTTTCTTTTTTTCTCTCTTTCTTTATTTCTTCTTTCTTTTTCTTTCTTTCTTGAGACAGGGTATCACCAAGTTGCTCAGGCTGGGCTGGAACTTTCCTTGTGGTAGATGTGAAGACTGAGATTGGTCACACACTTCAGCCTACACCACCAGGCCCAGCTGCAAACTGGTAAAGGTTCCTGGAACCATCCCAGTTATATTATTTCTGCTGGTGGAAACATATGGTTGACTTTTAAACTTCAAGTTGGAGTCTAAGTTTTGGCTTTAAATATCAAAAGACTACATTGTAGCATAGCAGTAATTCTTGTCAGTTGTTCAGGTTATGGATATTTGTGTCCTTATAGGAAATATAGTCACAGTCAATAAAAATTGCAGAACCAATCAAAAAGAATTTTTTTAATTTTATTTAATTTTTATGTGTATGAATGTACTGTCTGCATGTAGGTCTGTGCACCTGTGTTGTGCAGTGCCGAGGAGGTCAGAAGAGGGAACTGGAGTTAAAGACGGTTCTCAGCCACCATGTGGGTGTTGGGGATCGAACCCGGGTCTTCTATGAGAGCGATCGGTGCTCTTAACTGCTAGGCCATCTCTCCAGCCCCCTCAAAAAGAATTTTTTAATTTAAGTAAGTTGCCAGTATGAGCACATATATTAAAGAGACTGGCCTCTAAAGGCCCAAGTGCACGTCTGGGTTGTATGAAATGGTATGGAATTGCATGTGTCACTAATTGCTTTAAAAGATGTCCTGTGTGCTCTCTTTCCACCATCTTGGCAATAACGGAAGCCTGCCAGGAACAGGGCTTCCGAAAGTCTGGCAGGCTATGGTGCAAGGCCACTTTTGCTGGCTATAAGCGAGGTCTCTGGAACCAAAGAGAGCATATAGGACTTCTTAAAATTGAAGGTGTTTATGCCTGAGATGAACCTGAATTCTGCTTGGGTAAGAGATTTGCTTACAAAGCAGAAAACAACACAGACTCCTGGTGGCAAACCAAACCAAACCAAACCAAACCAGAGTAATCTGGGGAAAGGTAACCAGGGCTGGCCAAAACAGTGGCATGGTCCATGCCAAATACTGAAGCAACCTTCCCACAAAGGCCACTGGACACAGAATCCATGTGATGCTGGACCTCTCACAGATTTACACTAATGAAAGTAGATAAAGAAAAATGGATTTGTGAAAAAGATATCATATGTAAAACCTACATATGTTTGATATATTGTCCTTCTACTACTAAAGATTTAACCAATGGCAAAATTAGGGGAATAAAACTTACTTCTAGAATAGCTGAGAATCATCTAATTCATCCTTCTATTTTAAGAAATCTGATCTCAAGACACTACACCTTACTCATGACAGAACTCCAACTATAATTTATGAACCAAGTAGGGGACACCACGGAAGAGAAAACAGGACCATGAGATGACATTCCTCAACCCAAGGGACCGGCCAAATTGGGACCAGTCAGAACTCTTCCTACAAATACTCTGTAAACATTTCCTGAGGCTGGAGAGATGGCTCAGCAGTTAAGAGCACTGGCTGCTCTTACGGAAGACCCAAGCTTGGTTCCCAGCAACCATATAGCTGCTAGCAAATGTTTGTAACTCAGTTCCATGGGAGCCAATACTCTTTTCTGGCCTCTACAGGCTCTGTGCATGCATGTGGTATGCATACATAGACACATACATACATACATACATACATACATACATACATACATGTAGTACACATACATACATGTAGGCAATCCACTTATACACATAAAAAGCTTTAACATTTTTAATTTAAAAACTTCCCTTTACTGAATCAATCCTCATTTACACATTTATGATGAAAGATGATCAAGAAATTGTTGAACAGCTGGGCACGGCACAGCTTTAATCCCAGCACTTGGGAGGCAGAGGCAGGAGGATCTCTGTGAGCTCAAGGCCAGCCTGGTCTACATAGCAAGCTCTGTGCCAGCTAGGACTAAAAAGGGAGACCCTGTCCCCCCCCCCAAAAAAAATTGCTGAACACCTAAGAAACTAATTCATAATGAAAATTTACTAAAAGTCTCTTTGGCTTTATGATGGCTAATCTTGGTTATCAGCTTGACTGGATCTGGAATTAACTGAAAAGAGAGAGACTTTCTGTATCAGATTACTTGAAGCCGGAAGACCCACCCTAAGTGTGGGTGTTACCTTCTGATGGCAGCCTCCTGAAAAGGCCACAGCAGAAGGGAGCTTTCACTTTTTGCTTGCTTGCCTTCGCTCTCACTGAGAGTTTGTCTGGTTGCCGTGACATTCCTTCACCAATGGTAGAACCAACTTCTTCAGATTCCCATGTAGACTGAAGACTAGCAGACCTACAGGAACCCTTCAGTGCCAGATGCTGAGACCTCAGTCTTGTGAACTGAGCCCTTCCAATGTGGCATAGCCATTGTTGGACTACTCAAACTTTATCCTGTAAGCCAATCTAATTTTTTTTAATATGCTTTCATCCTTTTGCTATCTGCCGAGTAAGCAGTGACTGCTCTTCCTTGTCTTGTTTCCAGTAACAGTGGTTGGTCTCCTCTGCTGTGTTGCTAATGTAGAACTTTGAAGCATGCAATCCTTTAGCAAAATAAATTTTAACTTACAAATTCAGTAATGCTTTTGCCTATAGACCAGTCTTAATCCAAGTTTTTAAAAAGAAATATTATTCTTAAAGAGCAAGGAAATATTTTATAAAAGAAATTACTGTCAGCCAAAAGAAACAACAAACTGGGGCTAGAGAGATGGCTCAGCAGGTAAGAGCACTGGCTGTTCTTGCAGAGAATCCAGGTTCCATTCCCACATAGTGGCCAACAACCATCTATAACTCCAGTTCCAGGGGATCCAATGCCTTCTTCTTCTCTTCTCAGGCACTGAAGAGCACAGGTGCACTTACACGCATGTAGGCAATACATGCATACACATAAAATTAAAATCATAAAAAGGAAACAAGTCCTTCCATCTCCTTGCTCTGGAATCTGCTGCGTCTGTAAGCACCAGATAGATTCCACACACATGGACAGTTTCCTGGCCTTATTTTATCAGTGACCAAACTGAAAGGGTAGATAACCTACCCAAGGCCCAACTACTTGGACCATCAGAGTGTGACTTGGTGCTCCGTGACTTGCACCACAGTGCTGTGAAACCAGGTATTAAACAACAACACCACAATAGCAGACTGTAACAGTGAACAGGGAAAGACTTTCTGGGGAAAGCTGGGAAATATTTAAGGACTTGAAGGAGAAACTCAGTACAGATAGATTTTTATCAAAAATACAACAAATAAAAAAGCATAACTGGAAAGAAACTACTGGAAGGGGGACTCGGAGAGAATAGCTGGGTTTTGCAGAAAGCCTTCAGGAGAAGAGATTAAAATCAGAGCGAAATGTTGGCCAAGGCAGTGCAAACTCATTTGTAAACAATGGATGTTCCCATTGGCTGGCTTCCAGCTAGACACAGCTCTACAGGCAGGAAGCATCCTCCCTGTGATGAGTAAGCCAGCGCTTTCCTGTGAAGGGTAACGACCTCACCTCTCCATGGGGTTCAGATGACAGAATGCAACAAGGTGTCAGAAGCAATATGAACAGCGAGTGATAAATCAGAGCATATGATCACAGGGAGATTTTTCACCCCCAAAGAGAGGGACTTGTCACTTAGCAGGATAAATGAGGAAAAAAGCAGTCTCCGGGCCACAGAGGTGGCCCACCCAGAGCAGCAGCACTGGCCAAGGTTGAGAGGGTTCAGTTGTGACACAATGACAAGTTGGATGGATCTGGCAAAAGTTTCCAACTAGATCCCAGTAAGCAAGGAAACTTCACAGGGATCCAGTAAATTGTTATGCTATAAGAAAATTCCTGAAGTATTCGAGGACAGAAATTTTACTCTGTGGGCTTTAACAGTTGATAAATAGAAGATAGATTGATGATGATGATGATGATGATGATGATGATGATGATGATGGTGATGATGATGATGGTGATGATGATACAGACAGATGATAGATAGATGATAGATAGATAGATAGATAGATAGATAGATAGATAGATAGATAGATAGAGAGAAACATAGATAGATGATAGATGGATAGAAAGATGATAGATGGATGAATGATTGATAGATAGATGATAGATAGATAGATAGATAGATAGATAGATAGATGATGGATGGATAGATTATAGATAGAGATGATAGATAATTATAGAGATAGATAGATGATGGATGGATAGATGATAGATAGATAGATGGATAGATAGATAGGTAGATAATGGATGGATAGATGATAGATAGATAGATAGATAGATAGATAGATAGATAGATAATAAATGGATAGATAGATAGATAGATAATAGATGATACATAGATACACAGATACATAGATGATAGATAGATGATTGATAGATAGATAGATGATAGATAGATAGATAGATAGATAGATAGATAGATAATGAATATTATATAGAGATAGATAGATAGATGATGGATGGATAGATGATAGATAGATAGATGATAGATGGATAGATAGATAGATAATAGATGATAGATACATAGATACACAGATACATTGATAGATAGATAGATAATGAATATTATAGAGAGATAGATAGATAGATGATTGAGAGATAGATAGATAGATAGATAGATGAATATTATAGACCTAGAGATAGATAGATAGATAGATAGATAGATAGATAGATAGATAGATAGATAGATAGATGATAGATGGATGGATAGATAGATAGATAGATGATAGATAGATGATGGATGGGTAGATGATAGATAGATAGATAGACAGATAGATAGATAGATAGATAGATAGATAGATAGATAGATGGATAGATGATAGATGGATGGATAGATAGCATAAAATTTGATGGGACTGTAAAGGTTGTACATATAGGGATTTAAATAAAATCAAAATATATTGTATGAAGTTCAAATATTCAGTTCAAAAAATCAAGGGTTGGGTAGGGCATGGTGGCACACACTTTTAATCCTAGCCCTCGGGAGGCAGAGGCAGGCAGATCTCTGTGAGTTCAAGGCCAGCCTGGTCTACAGAGAGAGTTCCAGGACAGCTGGAGTTACAGGGAGACCCTGTCTCAAAAAGACCAAAAAAAAAATAAAAATCAAGGGCTAGAGAGATGGTTAAGAGCACTGGCTGCTCTTGCAGAGGACCTGAGTTTGATTCCCAACACCCACATGGCAGCTAACAATCATTAGTAACTCCAGTTCCAGAGGATCCAACACCCTCTTCTGACTTCTTTGGCCATTACACAACACGGGTGCACTTACATAAATACAGGCAATACAATCATACACACACACACACACACACACACACACACACGCACGCACGCATACGCGCGCGCGCAAAAGAGTTTTTAAAAAGGACACAAAGTTTGGGAGGAAGGAGTCGGGGTATTGACCTAGGAGGAGTTGGGAGAATGGGTGAATATGATCAAAATACAGTGCATGAAATTCTCAAAGAACTAATAAATATACTTTAATAAAAATTAATTCATATTTAAATAAAGAAAATCCTTGCATCTGGGTAATTTATAAATAATAGAAATGTATTTTTCATGGCTGCATATTAGAAATCCAAGACAATAGATAGATAGATTGATAGATATATAGATAGATAGATGATAGATAGATAGATAGATAGATAGATAGATAGATAGATGATAGAAGATCGATCGATCTAGATAGATAGATAGTAGATAGATAGATAGATAGATAGATAGATAGATAGATAGATAGATGATAGATAGGCATGACAGGTTCAGGATCTGATGAGGGCAGATATCTGCCTTCAACATAGCACCTTGGAGGTTGTGTTCTCTTATGGAGGATGAACACTGTGCCCACACACAGCAAATGGTCTGTAAAAGCAAAAGAGAGATTTGGCTAGTTCTGCATCCTTCAGCTCAGGTGGGAAGTGTGAAGGCAGTGGGATCCATCTAAGTAGGAAAGACTATTGATTTTAACCTCTAAGTGGAGTACTGGGATGTAGCATCAAGGATCTTAGGTTCCCAAAATGGGACCTTAAACTTCAGGAAAACAAGTGTGAAGAAATAAAACATTCCACCTAACAGTGAACGCCTTTAGGAATGGGATAGTAGCTTATTTCTGCTGGGCTCTCCAGAGCCAAGTACATTGCCTAGCACACATTAAGAGTTCAATAAACACTGAATGAATACACAAGCACAATGGCCTTCTAAGACTCTGTGAACTGTAAATATAGCTAGCATTACAAGGGCTGGGGGATACTATTCAGCTGGTAGAGCACTTGCCTAAGGTGTGGGAAGCCTTTGAGGCAGTCTTCAGTACTGCATAAACTAAACTAGGTGTGGTAGTGCATGCTTGCAAGCCCAACACTTGGGAGGTAGAAGCAGGTGAATCAGAAGTTCAAGGTCATCCTTGGCTAGAAGCCCAGCTTGGGCCATGTAAGAGCCTATCTCAAAAAATTTTATATGGAGCAGGAGAGATGGCTCACTGGTTACAAGCAGTGGTCCTCTAGCAGAGGACCTAGGTCCAACACCCACCAACATGCACCTGGTGGCTAAGAACTGACTGTGACTCCATTTCCGGGGGATCAGATGCCCTCTTCTGGCATCCAGACACACATGTGATAGACTCACATATATGAAGGCAAAACACATACACATAAAATAAAAATAAATAATATTTAATTATAGAAAGGAAAAAGGAATTGGCATTACATAGGAATAAATTAGCTATCAGATATATAACATTATCAAAGATGCACAGGGACCCACCCCTTTTTAATTTTTTTATTTTTTGGAAATTTCATGCAAATATCTATGTGATCATATTCACTCCCTACTACCTCCCTCCAACTCTCCCCAGGGCTCACCAATGCATGTTTTTTGCAATTTCACATTCTTTTTTTAAGTTATTACTTTTTATTATTTTTAATTTTTATTGAGTGCATTTCATACATTTCTTAATCAAATTTAGACTCAGTCCGCCATCCATGCCCACCCCTCATGCCCCCCCTCCCCCCGTCAGAGTTCATGGATTCTGTCATACACAAGTCCTGTCTTGCATCTTTTTCTCAGTCTTTTACAACCTTTCGGTGCACAGGTTTACTGTTTTGGTCAGTTCTTTGAGTAGGTTTTTCTTTCTCTTTTTTTGTTCCCCTTTGATTTTATATTATTCCAAAATATGCATATATACACTCTACGCATAAATCAAAATGATGAAATCTGAAAATAAACTATAGGTTAATTCCAAAGCACATTTAGAGATTCACATTTTAACAGTAAAGTTGCATGCAGGTAAAAAGAAGTATAACTTTACATTCTCTTTTTTTTAGAATATGAATATTAATATTCCTATATGATAGAACACACTATAGGATTACATAAAGATAAATTATGAATGGTTGTAGCATGTATCAATAAAAAGAGAAAATGTTATTTTACAAAATATTTTTAACTGTTAAATATAATCTTTTTTTTTTTTTACCAAAAGATGTCATGTTTTCCTTAAGGAAGTGCTTGAAGTTTCCTCCTTGGCAAACCCAAACAACCATCAATCCTGCCCGTGTGCTCCACACTGGGGTCCTTCCCCACCACGGTCACCCAAATGAGGTCCAGCAATCGTGTGTCCTGTCTTGATCTTCCTGCACTGGCCTCCATGTCATTGCATGGGTAGTCAAACAATGGCAGTCTACACTCTGAAGAGGCTGAAATCCCAGTAGCCATTCAGTCTACAAGCTGGATATGTTAGTAGTCCCCATCTGGCATTGAGGGTTTGAAAGATTCTTAAGTTTTATATCTGAAGTACAATTTCTCAGACTGTATAACCAGAAATAATCAATTTCACATTCTTTTTAAAAATTAAAAATCCACTGAGCCTAATGTTGCACATGTGCACATATGTCTTCATATGTGTGCATATGTGTGGGCATGTGGAACTTCCACTGGGGCATCCCAACAGGATCCACACCCCCAAAGAAAAGTGAGTCCCCCCCATACACCAGCAGCCAACAATTGCCAGTAGCTCCTCAGCTAATGATGGGGACTTGGAAACAAGTCTTCCCCACCCCAACTCCACGCATGCTCAGATTTTGACCGGTTTGTTTTGTACAGGCAACCATAGCTGCTGTGAGTTGCTGTGTGAGTTGATCTGTCATGTCCAGAAACAGCATTTCACAGCACTCTTCCCTTCTCTCTGGCTCTTCTATTCTTTTCACCTCTTCTTTGAGATGTTCCCTGAAATTATTATGGTTGACTCATCTATGTCTGAGCATTCAGTCCCATATTCTCAGCACTTTGATGAATTATAAGGTTCTGTTTTAACCACTATCCACTGCAGAAAACCTTCTCTGCAAGGTGTAGAGTAGCACAAATGTAGGGGTATTAATATAAATCTTCAGAAGGCAGTTTGACAAAAAGATTAACAATATAACAACAGTAGATTTCCCCCCACCCCGCCATGGCCTAAGATATCCCAGCACATGGACTTTTGGCCAGTTTTATGCTAGGCACGAAATTCCTGTAAAGTAGTCTTCTAGATCCAGTCAGAAAGCAGGTGGTTACCATAATGGCCATGCCACTATTGCATCAGTGGGCATATCTTGACTGTCAGGTCAGCATTGGAGCATCCATGGTCCAACCCTGGAATGAACCACTGATACCTTTTCTCCCTAAAAGCCTGAGAAGCACCTTCCAGAATTATGAAAGGTAGTCAGCGGAGAGAGTTTCCTGGTCAGTTTTAGATTGATTTCTCTATGTCCTACAAACAATTTTTAAAATATATCCCATTAATAATTAGAGAAATATAATTAAAGCATATTATACATACCATTTTCACCCTCAAGGTTACCAGAAAAGTTATAATAATTGTCAAAACTGAAGTGAAAATGAGGAGAGATAGGTACTCTGAAGCTCTGCTTTCAGGAGTACATGGAAGATATTTGTACGAAGCTAATGGACAACATGTAGAAATAGCTAAGTACTCTCACAATAGTCTCATGTTTAGGTATCTATCCTAAGGCATCCTCTGAAACAGAGCTAAAACTTATATAAGAAGCTTCAAATATCAAGCCACAAAATGCCGTGCAGCAAGTGCTTTTGGAGGCATCAAAATATGTTTTTGCTGAGTATGTTGGCCCACGCCTTTAATTCCAGCACTCTGGAGGCAGAGGCAGGTGGATCTCAGTTAGTTGAAGACCAGCCTGGTCTGAATAGCAAGTTCTAGGCCAGCTGAAGCTACAGGGAGACCCCATCCCTCACCCCCCCCAAAAAATGAATGAAAGAAATATATTTTCACTTTATTTTTCTGTCAAAGAGGCAATACACAAACCTTTGTTTAAAGCAAGATCTTAACTACTTGAAAATTACATAACTATGGAGAATGAAGCATATATCAGATATCCATGGAGAATGTTACTGGGTAGTAATTCTTTCCTTCTTACTCTTTTCTTGCATTTTCTAATTGTTATTAACATGCATAATCCTGATAGTCAAAAGAAGGGTATAAAGTTCCATTTGAAAAGTGACTGTGCCTCTGTCCCGTTTTTCTCAGAAGTCTCTGGTCTCTGAAGAAACCGAAGTCCACAGCCCTTGACTGCTCTGAGGGGAGAGGGTGTCTGGGCTAACGCGGGTCCCATTTTCCTGACACAGCCATCACAGTCAGCACGCATGGCACATCCTACATGGTCCTGTTTTCTAACTGAAGACATGCAGTAGAGCGGGAAAGACAAAGCAGTGATTATTTCCTGCTCAGGAAGAAGGCTCCAGCTCTTGGAGGAAAAATGGTCTCCTGCTATTTGCTCAGATCCTACACCACCAACTGTTGTTGATACATGATTGACGACTTACATGTCTAATTTCAGCTCCACTCTCTGGAGCAATAAAGATCACACCCTGGGGAGCCCAGCTTTATGGTCAGGCACAGCCTTCTGAACCTCCTCCATGACTGAGCTGTTGCAGGGTTTAGACAGAAATGCTGAACCTCTGCTTTGTGGAGAGGAGACAAGGATAACCATCTCCCAGAGATAAGATAGTCCACCTTTAATTTTTTTTTATTTATGTGTATGAATGTACTGTCTGCATGCAGGTCTGTGCACCCATGTCGTGCAATGCCACAGAGTTCAAGGAGGGCGTCGGATTCCCCCGGAACTGGAGTTCTCCTGGAATTGGAGTTAAAGACGGTTTTCAGCCGCCATGTGGGTGCTGGGGATTGAACCCGGGTCCTCTGCAAGAGCAGTCGGTGCTCTTAACCGCTAGGCCATCTCTCCAGCCCAATAGTCCACCTTTAAAGAGCCCCACCTGGCCCACGGCAGCCACTGCAGAATGTTAAGTCTCTATCCTTATCCCTGAGAATTAAGCATGGTCCTTAGGACACAAGAACTCCAAGAATCCAGATTTTTTTTTGTTGAGTTATATTCTTTTTTTTTTTTTCTGTGATGTGTATGAATGTACTTTCTGGCATGCAAGTTTGTGCAACCCGTGTCATGGCAATGCTGCGGAGGTCGAAAGAGGGTGGTGGAGTCCCCTGGAACTGGAGTTCTCCTGGAATTGGAGTTTAGACAGTTACTCGGGCGCCATGTGGGTGCTGGGGATTCGAGAAGCCCGGGGTCCTCTGTAAGAGCTGTTGGCACTCTTAACCACGTATCCTCTCTCCAGCGCCTAAGTTTATATATTTCTCACTACAGAAAACAATGAGTACATCAGCCTTTCTCATAACATGTCTAAGAATGCTGTATAGAATAATGAAGCTGGGCATTAAAAAGCCTTTCAAATCAGCATCCTCTTATGTTTTAAAGTCCTTGAGAAGGAATTGGATTGAAGGGGGGATTCATTCCTCAATGTAATCAAAGCCATATACAGGGAAACCCAGCATGCCAATATCAGCCTAAATGGGGAAATGAACAAAGAAACATTCCTTTAAAGTAGGAACCGGAAAGGCCCCCTATCACCACTCTCTTCACATTAGTGCTTGAAACACTTGCTGGAGCAGTAGCAAGGAAAAGGATATAAAGGAGTACTAATTGGAAAAGAGGAAGTCAACACACCTTTTAGGCATGGATGATATGATAGTTGTACTTAAGAGGAATGAAAAAACTCCACCAAAAACTCCTTAGAAACGATTTAACAGCTTCACAACATGGCAGGATAATAAATTAACTTAGAAAAATCAACTGGCCTTTTCTTTACACCAACAACAAGCAAACTGAGAAGGAAAAGAATCAAAAGACATGTCCATACAATAGGCCAAAAAACAATAAAGAAAAAAATAATACCTATGGAACAACTAACCAAAGACACCAAGACCTCTACAACAAAATTTTAAACGCCTTAAAGAAGAAATTGAAGAAGACCTCAGAAGATGGAAAAACCCCATGCCATGGATTGGGAAATACACATTGAATAAAAATGAGATCCATTAGCCACAAATATTGATAAGATCAATGCAATCCCAAAATCAAATCCCAATGAGTTCAAAATTACAGACTTAAAAAAATTAAAACTTAAATTCATTTGGAAAAACAAAAGACCCGAATAGTCTAACTCCAATCTGAGTGAAAAGATATCTGCACAGTGAGGGACCTCTATACACAGAATTAATAACATACTACAGGCTATAGTCATAAAAAACAGCCTGGTACTGGTCAAAAAACAGAACCTGTTTCCAATGGAAACAAAACCGAAGATCTCAAATTTACGCATATACAATTTCACTCATTTCATAGTTTGACAAGGGGGCCCAGAAACCACAATGGAGAAAAACAAACATCTTCAGCAAGTGAGTGTTGTGCAAAACTGGATCACCAACTTGTAGAAGAATGAAATTAAAACCCTACCTCACACCCTGTAAAAAAGTCAACTCCGAGATGGATTTAAGAACCTCAACGTGAACGGAAACCCAAACTCTAATAATGTAGAAAAAAATGTTGGCAGAACCTACAAGACATAGCGTAGGAAAAGACTTCCTAAATCGGACAGCAGCGCACAAGATTAAGGTCGACAATTGACAAATGGGACCTATTCAAACTCAAAAGCTTCTTGTACATCAAAAGAAACAATCAAGGAAGGGAGAGAAATCCACAGAGATGGGAGGAAACCTCACTGCAGGATAACATATGACAAAAAGCATTAATGATCTTCCAGATATATAAAACTACTCAAAAACAAAGAAAAAGAAAACAAACGACCCGCTCATAGATGAAGCAAGAGAACTGAACCGAGACTTCAAAGTGAGGAAATAGAGATGTCTGAAGAAACACCATCAAGAACTGCGTCACATCACTTGATCATTAGTAAGGAAATGCAAATGAAAAACCCTTTAAGCGATATCAGCTTACTCCAATAAGTACTGGCCTAGGATCAAGAATAAAACAAATGATACAACAGAGATGCTGGAAGGTTTGGGGAAAGAGGAACCTCATCCCTGCTGGTGGGAATGTAAACTTGTACAAGCCACTATGTGGAAAGCAGTGGTGGAGAAACCTTTGGAAGACTTGGAATGAAACTTGCCACCCGACCCAGGCATACCACTCCTGGGCATGTACCCTCAAGACTCGCCGACCACAGAGATACATGCAACGGGCCATGTTTATTGCAGCTCTCTTCACAATAGCAAGGAGGCTGGAACAACCCTAATGCCCCTCAACTGATGAGTGGATAGGAGAAAATGTGGTTACATCTACACAATGGAATTCTAATGCAGCAGTAAAGAAAGACGACATCACGAGCTTTGCAGGAAAATGGCTGGAGCTAGAGGACATCATGCTGAGTGAAGTACACAGCCCCAGAAAAACAACGAATGAAATGGTATCCCTCATCCGTAGATGCTATGTTGCAATACCCTAGTTGTAAGTTTTTCTTGGGTAGGGCCCCCTGAGCTTCTGTACCAAGCAGTTGGGCGTGAGATGCATTTTGGAAACACCAACAACAACAGAAAATACTGCATCAAAGAACTGACTGAAACAGTGAACTTCTGCTCAAAACAGTCAACTTCCCCATGGAAAATATTGAGAAAGACTAAGAGATGGAAAGCATGTTTGGCAGAATGCACGAGCTCTGGTGGGGTGGGGGAATGAGCGGGAACATGGGTCTAGATTTGTTAAAAATAAATAAATAAATTTATGTGAAAAAAAAAAGAACATAAGCTGGTATTTCCTGCAGGCGTGGTGGTGCACTCCTCCAGGCCAAGCAACTTGGCAAGCAGCAGGTGGAGGACTGCAAGTTCAAAACCAGCCCAAGCTACATAATGAGCCATTATCTCAAAAAGAAAAAAGGCAAAGGACAAAAAGGGATGGGGAAGAGGAAGAGAAAAGGAGGAAAGAGAAGGAAGGAGACAGACAGACAGACGTCTAGTGTATGAATGTACTGTCTGTGTGTAGGTTTGTGCACCCGTGTCGTGCAATGCCGAGGAGGTCAGAAGAGGGTGTTGGATTCCCCTGGAACTGGAGTTAACGACGGTTTTCAGCCACCATGTGGGTGCTGGGGATTGAACCCAGGTCCTCTGCAAGCGCAGTCAGCGCTCTTAACTGCTAGGCCATCTCTCCAGCCCCCAGGAGTGGGTATAGTGGTTTTACTTGACATTCTTTTCTTCCTCCAGATTAAAAAAAGGATCTTAAGTAGTATTTTCTTGTTTCTCCAGAACTACATTCAAGATCAAAGTTAAGGACTACAATACGTTAAGATTAAGACATCTCCCAATCTTCTACTGTGTAGAGTGTCCCTACATAGCTTACCAAATGGCTTTGCTTTAGAAAACACCTTGCTACGAACCACCTATGCCTCTTCCTGGACATTTATGAAGAAAACTTTGAGAACAGCGAGGCAGCTGATCTGCTAAACACCTTTTTCTTTCTTTTTTTGGTTTGGACTTTTTGAGACAGGGTCTATGTAGCCCCAGATGTCCTGGAACTTGCTATATAGACCAGGCTGGCCTTGAACTCACAGAGATATGCATGCCTCTTCCTCCTAAATTCTGGTATTAAAGGTGTACACCACCACTCCTAGAAAACACCATCCCTTAATAGGTGAAGGAAGTATGCTACTTGTTACTGAAAGCCAGAGGAAGAGATTTTGATTAGAATAATTCATTTTTTTAAGAATAAGGGGTCTTGTAGATGGACAGATGGCTCAGTAGTTATGAGCACTGGCTGCTCTTTCAGAGGACCAGGTTCAAAACCCAGCACCCCATGGTAGCTAACAAACATCCATAACTCCAGTTCCAGGGAACTCAATGCCCTCTTCTGACCTTTGCAGGCATTGCACAACGTGGTGCACTTACGTACTTGCAGACAATACACTCATACAGATAAAATAAAAATAATAAATATATTTTAAAAAGAATAAAGGGTCAGCCAGGCATGGTGGCACACACCTTTAATCCTAGCACTTGGGAGGCAGAGGCAGGAGGATCTTTGTGAGTTCAAGGCCAGCCTGGTCTACAGAGTGAGTTCCAGGACAGCTGGGGCTACAGGGAGACCCTGTCTTGAAAAGACCAAAAAAATAAAAAGAATAAAGGGTCAACTGGTGGCAAGATGGACAGTGGGCAATGTACACATGGCTACCTGAGCTAAGGAAGGGAAAGCTGGAGAGTGCATTGAAGCTGAGAGGAGGTAGAGAGACCGCTCTCGGCCCGATCATTTGTGGTGGCTTGGATAGGTGACATTTCAGAGTAAGTTGGCACCTCTACCCATGTTATAAATTAGGAGGGCTGAACACCCAGATAAAAGGGTCTCTATTTTAAGATGTTCAATTTTTGGACAGGCTGAGAGAGTGGGAAAGATAAATCCAAATTTCTCACATCAGGAAGAATATAATGGGAAGGAANTACTGCATCAAAGAACTGACTGAAACAGTGAACTTCTGCTCAAAACAGTCAACTTCCCCATGGAAAATATTGAGAAAGACTAAGAGATGGAAAGCATGTTTGGCAGAATGCACGAGCTCTGGTGGGGTGGGGGAATGAGCGGGAACATGGGTCTAGATTTGTTAAAAATAAATAAATAAATTTATGTGAAAAAAAAAAGAACATAAGCTGGTATTTCCTGCAGGCGTGGTGGTGCACTCCTCCAGGCCAAGCAACTTGGCAAGCAGCAGGTGGAGGACTGCAAGTTCAAAACCAGCCCAAGCTACATAATGAGCCATTATCTCAAAAAGAAAAAAGGCAAAGGACAAAAAGGGATGGGGAAGAGGAAGAGAAAAGGAGGAAAGAGAAGGAAGGAGACAGACAGACAGACGTCTAGTGTATGAATGTACTGTCTGTGTGTAGGTTTGTGCACCCGTGTCGTGCAATGCCGAGGAGGTCAGAAGAGGGTGTTGGATTCCCCTGGAACTGGAGTTAACGACGGTTTTCAGCCACCATGTGGGTGCTGGGGATTGAACCCAGGTCCTCTGCAAGCGCAGTCAGCGCTCTTAACTGCTAGGCCATCTCTCCAGCCCCCAGGAGTGGGTATAGTGGTTTTACTTGACATTCTTTTCTTCCTCCAGATTAAAAAAAGGATCTTAAGTAGTATTTTCTTGTTTCTCCAGAACTACATTCAAGATCAAAGTTAAGGACTACAATACGTTAAGATTAAGACATCTCCCAATCTTCTACTGTGTAGAGTGTCCCTACATAGCTTACCAAATGGCTTTGCTTTAGAAAACACCTTGCTACGAACCACCTATGCCTCTTCCTGGACATTTATGAAGAAAACTTTGAGAACAGCGAGGCAGCTGATCTGCCAAACACCTTTTTCTTTCTTTTTTTGGTTTGGACTTTTTGAGACAGGGTCTATGTAGCCCCAGATGTCCTGGAACTTGCTATATAGACCAGGCTGGCCTTGAACTCACAGAGATATGCATGCCTCTTCCTCCTAAATTCTGGTATTAAAGGTGTACACCACCACTCCTAGAAAACACCATCCCTTAATAGGTGAAGGAAGTATGCTACTTGTTACTGAAAGCCAGAGGAAGAGATTTTGATTAGAATAATTCATTTTTTTAAGAATAAGGGGTCTTGTAGATGGACAGATGGCTCAGTAGTTATGAGCACTGGCTGCTCTTTCAGAGGACCAGGTTCAAAACCCAGCACCCCATGGTAGCTAACAAACATCCATAACTCCAGTTCCAGGGAACTCAATGCCCTCTTCTGACCTTTGCAGGCATTGCACAACGTGGTGCACTTACGTACTTGCAGACAATACACTCATACAGATAAAATAAAAATAATAAATATATTTTAAAAAGAATAAAGGGTCAGCCAGGCATGGTGGCACACACCTTTAATCCTAGCACTTGGGAGGCAGAGGCAGGAGGATCTTTGTGAGTTCAAGGCCAGCCTGGTCTACAGAGTGAGTTCCAGGACAGCTGGGGCTACAGGGAGACCCTGTCTTGAAAAGACCAAAAAAATAAAAAGAATAAAGGGTCAACTGGTGGCAAGATGGACAGTGGGCAATGTACACATGGCTACCTGAGCTAAGGAAGGGAAAGCTGGAGAGTGCATTGAAGCTGAGAGGAGGTAGAGAGACCGCTCTCGGCCCGATCATTTGTGGTGGCTTGGATAGGTGACATTTCAGAGTAAGTTGGCACCTCTACCCATGTTATAAATTAGGAGGGCTGAACACCCAGATAAAAGGGTCTCTATTTTAAGATGTTCAATTTTTGGACAGGCTGAGAGAGTGGGAAAGATAAATCCAAATTTCTCACATCAGGAAGAATATAATGGGAAGGAAATGACCTGGGAGACCCTCGGAAAAGCCTATATGTGAATGAGTCAGAAAGTACAGTCATACTATTCAGAGGACATGCCTGGGGGCCTCAGCTGACCAAGTGAGAGCTGAGCTTGAGCATAAGCACCCAACTGGCAAAGCATTTGCCCTTGTTCCCTCCTTGAGGGAAATTGACCAGATGATGGGTTAGAGAAATCACTTCTTGGGGCTGGAGAGATGGCCCGGCCATTTCCGTTTGCAGAGTACCTGAGTTCAGTTTCTAGCACCCAAGCAGACAGCTCACACCTGCCTGTCACTCTAGCTGCTGGAGATGCTGTCTTCTAGATTCTATGGGCACCTGTACTCGGACATGCATAAACACACACACACACACACACACACACACACACACACTTAAAAAACAAATCCTTTTTTAAAAGAGAGAAAACCCAGTTATTTGCAGGTAGAAGGGAAGAAAAGGATTTTGAAACATCATGAGTGTTCTAATAATTGAAAGACACTAGAGCCTTCTACAATCAAGCCAACATATAGATACATGCTAATTAAATATATTTAGGTATTATAATACATAACTGTATCATAGTATATTAAGGAACAGTAACTGAAAACTTATACTTGTCAATTGAAAGTCTTCTGTAAATATTCTAGTTATATTTTCACTACTTTCCTGTCTTTTTAGAATGACTACGGCCAAGTTGTTACTTGATGTTCTGTTGGGGGTTAATATTGTGATTCTCATATAAACTACTCAAAAAACAAAGAAAAAAGAAAACAAATGACCCACTCAATAGACGGAGCAAAGAACTGAACAGAGACTTCACAAGTGAGGAATTAGAGATGTCTGAGAAACACCTCAAGAAGTGTTCAGCATCACTAATCATTAAGGAAATGCAAATCAAAACCACTTTAAGATATCATCTTACTCCAATAAGACTGGCTAGGATCAAGAAAACAAATGATACCAAGTGCTGGAGAGGTTGTGGGGAAAGGGGAACACTCATCCACTGCTGGTGGGAATGTAAACTCGTACAGCCACTATGGAAAGCAGTGTGGAGAACCCTTGGAAGACTTGGAATGAACTTGCCACCCGACCCAGCCATACCACTCCTAGGCATGTACCCTCAAGACTCACCCCACCGCAGAGATACATGCACGGCCATGTTTATTTCAGCTCTCTTCACAATAGCAAGGAGCTGGAACCAACCCAAATGCCCCTCAACTGATGAGTGGATAGAGAAAATGTGGTACATCTACACAATGGAGTTCTATGCAGCAGTAAAGAAAGATGACATCATGAGCTTTGCAGGAAAATGGCTGGAGCTAGAGGACATCATGCTGAGTGAAGTAACACAGTCCCAGAAAAACAAACGACGAATGGTATCCCTCATCTGTGGATGCTAGTGCCAATTACCTAGTTGTAAGTATTTCTTGTGCATGGCCCCTTGAGCTTTTGTCCAAAGCAGTTGGGAGTGATGCATATTGGAAACAACAACAACAACAACAACAACAACAACAACAGAAAGGACTGCATCAAAGAACTGACTGAAATAGTGAACTTCTGCTCAAAACAGTCAACTTCCACATGGAGAATATTGAGAAAGACTGAGAAAGAGATGAAAAGCATGTTTGGCAGAATGCATGAGCTCTGGTGGGGTGGGGGAATGGGTGGGAACACGGGTCTAGATTTGTTAAAAAAATAAAAATAAATTTATGTGAAAAAAAAATATTGTGATTCTGCGTTCAGGATGCTTATAGCTCTTGATATTTCCCATGGTGCCATGATTAAAATGACCTGAAACAACAACATGAGGTGAGGTTACTCAAAAGATCCCCTCTCCTGCCTCTGCAGTAACACAATTGGCATCTACCAAGGCTTTCTGTGTGGACTACCAGAGATGACTTCAGGGCCTTCAGCAAGGAGCAGACCACAAATTCCCCATAACCCATGGGGAAGATGAGTCTGGTACGTTCTATTTCAGAACCTATGCGTTCAGTACTTCTTACTTCACCTAAAGCCCTAAACAGCGATTAGGGAAGAACTTTCCCATTTTGAAAGTTCCCATTCTGAGTTTCTTGGCAATAAAATAGAAAGGTATATCTGCTGCTCCAGAATGTAAAACAGGTGAAACTAAGCATTGCTTATTGGAAATTCAAAATTCATCTGAATCACAGTGCTTTCTGGAACAGGAACTGGACTGAGTGTCATAGCTAGCGTGACTTAGAGGTATCAGACATCTGCTAAGAAAATACCATATACTTTCAACCCCAAGGGTCTGGGGAAGTACGCACAAACAAAATATCAGGAGCTTAAAATTTAACTGTGCAAAATTTATTGCAGCTAAATAGAGAAGAAAACAGTCAATCCCAGGGGAAGCGAGTGGCTGATAATGCAATTAGGAGCAGTGAACGGTACTTCCCCAGCACCCTGTGCTTCACACAGGTACTGTGTGAAGGGGCCCGTGGTCCTCGCCACTCCAGCATCTGGAGGATTCGGACATTTCCAGCACAAAGACCTATCAGTTGAAGGGCAAAGTGACAGAGGATTCAGAGAGATGGCTAATGGATAGGGGAATAAATTCTCTCAGAACGCTCCCTGTTCAAACTATTGGAAATGGAGTCACCCTTAAAATAATCTGTATGCCTGTTTCTTTTCTCCATTTTCAATTTATAATAACAATAACGACCTAGACATAGGACATTTCCTGGGCCTTAATGACTGTCTGAGGTTAATGGCCCTCAACTACACCTCAGGCCATCAACCCCTCCTAACTGGTCATTAATCTCCAGGAAATATCCTGTTCCAGGGTCATTTTTGTTTCAATATCAACTATACCTTAAAAGCTTTATGGATTCTGCAAATACAGATCTCTTGCCAATAGGGTTATAAAACCTGTTTAGAATTCCAAAATTAGCTTGAGCTTGGCCTCTCAAAAATATTTTCTTCAAAACTAAAGTTGGCCTAAGAAAACACATGACTATTTTTGTTTATTTATTTGCATTTTATTGGGAAAGGGCTCTATTAAATATTATAAAAAGTATACAAAAAAATCAATTCACACTGGGAGGAAAAGGTCAACTTTAAAGGGGAACACCTTTTCTGTTAAATAGTAGTACAACTCAGCCTTTGAGAAGAGGTATTATTTATGAAAATACCTCCCTACCATGACATATTTGCTTAAATATCATCAGGTTACATTCTGTAAATAGATTTTTCAAAATGTGTTGAATTCTAAAGTTTTTATCACTTTCATCAAAATGTCTACCCCAATGTCCACACTTATATTATAATAATAAACATTTATTCTTCTAGAACATTCTATACAAGGAGACACTGAAACAAGGGTGGAATACAAATACCAGAAGGGGTAGCAACTAAGATTCTGACTAAGCAGCAGAAGGAAAGACAGTTTCTCAGGAAGCTTTTAAGATCTAGACAGCAGGTATCAGCAAAGAAGGGAGACAGGAGAAATTCTTAATACCAAGAAGGCTCAACAAATGGTGATAGGCCCATGTCTTGTTTAAACAGGGAAATCATAGAAATGTGGGGCCTAGGCATGCAAGACCTTAGCGTATGCGGAAACACTGGATGGGTCTTGGCTTTGGGGAAGAATTAGTGGGGATGAGGTGGTATCAGGGATGCATGCATGTCAGAATCTAATGCAGAATTGTAATCACATTCCTAGGTCCTGAGGACAGACCCTGAAACAGGATAATAAACCACAGAGAAAATGAAATGAAAGACAACAGGATGCTAGGCTACTTAAACAAAAGAAACATTTTCTCTCTCATGGTTATGTGGGCTGGATGTCCAAGATCAAGGTGCTGGCCAGTTAGGTCAGTTTCTAATGAAGGCCCTATGGTCTGGGTGTGGTTTGGTGTATCCTGTAAGAATTCATGTGCTGGAAGCCTGACTCCAGGATAGAGGGCTTGAGAAGTTACAGAGGCCTTAAGAAGTGACACCCACTGGGAAGAAATTATGTCATTGGGGCACTGCTCTCAAGAAGGATTAATTCTGGTCTCATGGAGTGAGTTCTTGTGACAGTGGGTTATTAAAAAGCAAAGCTACATCATGTACTTGGCCTCACACAGGTAATTCCCTTTATTTCTTTAGATGTTAGAATGTAGCCAAGGGAGCCTTTGAAGGAAGATGAAAAAATTTGGCCATTGATCTTGGACGTTTGGACTCTAAAAGTGTTACTTTCCTAAATAAGCCTTTTAAAATATAATTTCCAGAGTCAAGTATTTATCATACCCTCAGAAGCATGACTTTTTCCTAGTTTTCAGAGAGCCTCTCACTCCCAATTTCTTATATGATAAAACTTCTTTCCCCTCCCCCCATCTCTCTCACACACATATATTTCTTTTTAAAAATATAATAATTAATATGAACACTATGGAAATTAATAAAGTTTTTTTAAAAAACTAAATATAGAACTAGTATAAAGAGTCAAGGTTGCCATCTCACAGACGTACCTGCACATTCATGTTTACTGTAGCACTAGTCAGTATAGCTATGTGATAGGACAAGCCCAGCTACTCACCAACAGATGAATGGATGGAGAAAGGGTAGTCTGTGTAATACTGGAAATGATGATGTTGATGCACAGGAATAAAAGTATTTACCAGACTAGAATTGATAAAAAAGATATTTTTATTTTATTTTTAGTTATTATTTTTATTTTATGTGTATAAGTGCATTGTCTCCATGCACGTAAGTGCACAAGTGTTGTGAAATACCCGCAGAGGCCAGAAGAGGGCATCAGATCTCCTGGAACTCTAGTTATGGATAGTCGTTATTCATCATGTGAGTGCTGGAAATCATCCTGGGTCCTCTGCAAGAGCAGCCAGTGCTCTTAACAGCCGAGCCATCTATCCAGCCCCACAGAACAGTTTTAATAATGACGAATATATTCTGTAGATAGAAACACAGTAAGGGAATGATCAGAGAGAGACAAAATCTCCACCCTTCCCATGAAAATAAGACCCTTCTACAGCAGTTAATAGAAATTACCTGGTCTTCTCTCCTGGGCCCTTTGTGGGGGGTAGTATTTGAATTGATAAGGGAAAGGCAGCTCACTGTCTTCTTAGGTAGCCCATTTTATAACCCCATTTGTCCTTCTTTAGACTGGTCATTGGGATGAGGTGTCAGGTCATTACAAGTTAGGCTCTCATTGTTTGTATGAGGGGCCACAAGGCCCTGGTTCAGGCTCCAAGCATTCAGGGTTAATTTCTAGAGAGTGAGAGATTTTGTTTTGTATTTTTATGGAAAAAAAGAATAAAATCATGACATTTGCAGAAAAATAGATGGAAGTGGAATTTTCATGTTAATTAAACAAAATAAACCAGACTTAGACATTCAAGTATCATGCATTTTCTCTCATATGTGGCTCTAGGGGAAATGTCATAAATATAGAATGAGAACCATTAGATCAAAGGAAGGGGTTGGGGTAAGAGATACGGGAGAGGGTAGCAAGGTGGCTGATATGACCAAAGTATGCTACAGCCATCTATGAAAATGCCACAAGGAAAATCACTGTACAATTAATATATGTTTTTTTTAATTACATGTTTATAATTCCTTTGTGTGGCTACACCACCAGGACTTTACCTCCATATAAGAGTCCCCATCTCCAAATTTCATCACATTAGGTGTCAGTTATTAAACAACATGAATTTAGGAGACAGACTAGGGATATGGGTCAGTAGGTAAAGTGCTTGTTGAAAAACCATCAGGACCTGAGTTCATATCCCAGAACCCATATTAACAGCTGGGCATGGTGGTTTATGTCTGTAATCCCAGTTCTGAAGCAGAACAGGAAGATGCTGGGGGCTCACTTGCCCAACCATCCAGCTACTGGGTGAGCTCCACATTCAGTGAGAGATCCAGTCTCAAACAATTAATGCTGACAGGACACCTTCATTCTCCTGGTCACTGCTGCATTGTCCTCAGTCATCAAGATAACGAAACAGCCTAGGTACACATGAACAGATGAATTCACAAGAAGAATGTGGTGCAGAAAGATAATCCAATACTCTTCTTTAAAGGGGGAAATATCTTATTTGCAACAAATGTAGAAGAATATGGAAGATATTATGCTACGTAAAATAAGCCAGACCCAAAAAAGGACAATTACTGCATGACCTCAGCTACCTCCGAAATCTAATGAAGGTTAATTCAGAGAAGCGGAGAGTAAAAAGACTGGTTAGAGGTGGGGAGTAGAAATGGCAGACCAGAAAGAAGGGACTGGGCAGTTGCTGGGCGGAGGGTGTGAAGTTTCAAGTAGGAGAAATGTTTTGAGAGTTATTACACAGTAACATGACTACAATCAATAACATCTTATTCAAAATAACTGAAAGTTAATGTCAAATTGCTCATCATAGAAAGCCGCAGGAGCAACACGTGTGATGGTGCACGCATGTAACGGCAACACTTGGAAGAATAAGGCTGTAGGAAAATGAGTTAAAAAAAAAATACCTCGCCGGATGTGGTGGCACACGCCTTTAATCCTAGCACTTGGGAGGCAGAGGCAGGTGGATNAAGCTCCCTCATGCAACAGAGGGCCAGGAACACAAAAGTTCACAAGTAGCCAAAGCGTAGAGAATAAGAGTCTGCAGAGTGTGGGTCCTTGGATAGGACTCCTATATTAAATTCCACACACCCAGGGCTCAGGGACAATGGGAAGAGGGGGGCAGAAAGATTCTAAGAGCCTATGGAAATAGGGTCCTATAGGTTCCTGGTACCTTGCTCACATGAACCTCTGACAGTGGTGTCAGCATACACGCGAGACCCATGCAAAATTCAAGCAGACCAAAACTCAACATGGCAGGAAATGGGCAGCAGGCCCCAGTCTTAGTGGAAGAATATTATCAACTGATTACTACTCAGTGAGGAAGAGCTGGTCTTATTAAGGGGGAGGACTCTGGATGGGCTATCTAGACTGAGGGACGCCTGGGGGCACTACCTTGACACAATGGGCCTTGACAGAGATGACCAAATTCCAGTGAAGGGGGCTGTGGGAGGGTCCAAATAGGGGAAGGAATACAAAGATTATTGAGATGTTCTGTGTGAAATACACAAAAATTCAATGAAAAAAGAAACTCCCCATGATAAAGGGGAAGAGGGAACTCAAGAGAAGTGGCCTGTAGGAGACAAGTATTATCAAGGGAGAAATGAGGAAAACGAGGGTAATTTAATGCGGAGAGTGTCATGGAAGCGTTAAACAGGGACAGAGAGGAGAGATAAATAATGCCTAGCTAGTATTAAAAAACAGAAGGAATCATATTAGTCCAAAAACCTATTGACAATTTACACATACAATATCTCTACATGAATCCATGTGTATAACTGAAGGCTACATAACAAGAAACAGTGCCAGACAGGAGAAACCTTCCTTTCAGATGTTGGCCAGGGTATTCCTAGAGACTCCCAAAATTGCACAGGCTATTGCTACAGTCCTTGATTCCCAGAACTTGAAGCTGAGATCCTATTGCTGAAGAAAGGAACTACTTCAGACTTGGAGCAAGGGAGCTAGAATTGATCTGGAAGCCTTCTACCTGAAGACTATCTTTCATAGTTCTAGATGATACTCTATAAGCTGCTAATGGAGAAAATCAACAGTCTATCCCAGCTCTAAAGCCTAATAACCACAACGACTGGCATAGCAAACTGTCTCTATTGGTATAGTAGTGGCACTTTTATCTTGGGGATAATCAATAGCTACCTAATTGGACTTAAAGCCCACTCAGTGGGAGGAAACTCATGTGTGGTCATGTAAACACAGCCAAATACACATGGCTGAAGAGTTCAGAGATCTTAGAAAAACCCAGGGCTGGGGGTGGAGAGATGGCCTAGTGGTTAAGAGCGCCGACTGCTCTTGCAGAGGACCTGGGTTCAATCCCCACCACCCACATGGCAGCTGAGAACCCTCTTCTGACCTCCGCGGCATTGCACAACATGGGTGCACAAACCTACATGCAGACAGTACATTAATACACATAAAAAATAAATTTTAAAAAATTAAAATAAAAAATAAAATAAAATCTAAAAAAAAAAAGATAAAGAAAAACCCAAGGCTGTAACATCCTTAGACAAGTGTAGTTTCTGACTGTGTGCAAAATATCAATGCTTATATTTACAGACTAGTATCCCAGACATCACTCATCAAAGAAACTTCTCTTTCAACACACTGAAATTATTAGAGAGTTTCACACCTGTTCATACACAGAGATTGTCTGTATATATTGCCTAAGCCTAAGTGTCACATCTACAATGCAAACTCCACACCTAATGCTCAAAGAACACTAATGCATCTCTCAATTCTCATCAATGAAGCTCCCTCATGCAACAGAGGGCCAGGAACACAAAAGTTCACAAGTAGCCAAAGCGTAGAGAATAAGAGTCTGCAGAGTGTGGGTCCTTGGATAGGACTCCTATATTAAATTCCACACACCCAGGGCTCAGGGACAATGGGAAGAGGGGGGCAGAAAGATTCTAAGAGCCTATGGAAATAGGGTCCTATAGGTTCCTGGTACCTTGCTCACATGAACCTCTGACAGTGGTGTCAGCATACACGCGAGACCCATGCAAAATTCAAGCAGACCAAAACTCAACATGGCAGGAAATGGGCAGCAGGCCCCAGTCTTAGTGGAAGAATATTATCAACTGATTACTACTCAGTGAGGAAGAGCTGGTCTTATTAAGGGGGAGGACTCTGGATGGGCTATCTAGACTGAGGGACGCCTGGGGGCACTACCTTGACACAATGGGCCTTGACAGAGATGACCAAATTCCAGTGAAGGGGGCTGTGGGAGGGTCCAAATAGGGGAAGGAATACAAAGATTATTGAGATGTTCTGTGTGAAATACACAAAAATTCAATGAAA
Source organism: Rhizomys pruinosus (assembly GCA_009823505.1). Classification (NCBI taxonomy): domain Eukaryota; kingdom Metazoa; phylum Chordata; class Mammalia; order Rodentia; family Spalacidae; genus Rhizomys; species Rhizomys pruinosus. The sequence continues at coordinate 1,355,818 of VZQC01010984.1, read as the reverse complement.
AAAGAAACTCCCCATGTAATATAATAGTCACAACATTAAATGCACAAAACGAAGAAGATACAGAAACTACAATCAAGAAAGATCAAACCACCTATAAAGGCAGGCCCATGAGACTAATGGCTAATTTTCAATGGAGACTATGAAAGCCAGAAGGTTTGGGACCCATGTCCTACAAGTCATGAAAGAACCCAAATGATAGCCCAGACTACTATATGCAGCAAAACTCTCAGTTGTACTCAGAAAAATAAAAACTTTCCATGATAAAAATAGATCTAAGGAATTCATGTTCACTAAGCTAGATCTATGGAGGATAGTAGAAGGAATACTTCAATCTGAAGAGAAGATTAAACACACCCAAGAAGGCACTACAGAGATCAGTATGGAGGGTCCTCAAAGGCTAGAAATAAATCCCTGGTAAGACTTGCTATACCACTCTTGGGATATATCCCAAAGACTCTATATCCTATGACAAAGATACTTGTTCTTCCATGTTCATTGCTGATCTAGTCACAATAGGCAGGAAATGGAAATGGTATATATGCCAAATAACTGATGAATGAATAAGAAAAATATGATACATTTTACAGAATGGAATATTATCCAGATATTAAGAAAAATGAAATTATTAAATTTGCAGGTAAATTAATGGAAGTAGGAATCATCATTCTAAGTGAAGCAACCCAGACACAGAAGGGCAAACACTGCATGTTTTCTCTCATGTGTAGACATTAGATTTGCATCTTTAGATATGCCTGTTTCATTTGGAAAACCCCTAGAGGTTTGGAAACTCTTAAGGTGCTATGTGAGAGAGTGGTCTTTCAAGGGAAGGGAAAACACTGATGTAAAGGGGGGCAGGAAATAATTAAACAAGAAGGATTAAGAAGGGGTAGGGATGGGAGGGTAGAGTACAGGAGGGATAGCAACACTTAAGGTCTATAAAGAAACATATAGAAAATGACTGCTGTGGAAGCTCTCTAAATATATATGCATACATATACAAAGAGTTTGGGGCTGAAGAGATGGTTCAGTGGTTAAGAGCACTAGCTGCTCTTGCAGAACTGAGTTCAATTCCCAGCACCCATATGCTGGCTAGCAACCATCCATAACTCCAGTTCTCAGGGAATCCAATGCCTTCTTCTGATCTTTACAGGCATTGCACAACACAAGTGCACTTACACAAATGCAGGTGATACAGTCATACACATAAAATAAAAAGATAAATAATGTTTTGCAAAAGAGTTTAAATTTAGGTACCCTATAAAGGAGGGACAATACCCCAACTAGCCGCCTCATCCTAGCCAATGAACCACCACCAGTACCAGAAGTGTATTAACTTTTTTAGACTTGTTGGCCTGATAGACCCCCCAAATATTCCACGGTATTGCTGTATCCTCCAGAAGAACTTGACAGTAAGGCTCCTACTTTTGAGGGCAACACATACTTCAATCATAAAACTCAAAGAAATAAAGAAGGTACTCACCCAGAAACGAGTTCATCCCTGCTGGCTACTTTTCAAAGTGTTAGAAGGTGTTATGGACACTACTGGAAGAGAAATGTAATCATCAATCTTACCCAGCTGAGAACCCTGTGAGCTACAATAGCAACTGGCCTGGTAAGATAAGTCCGCAGTGTAATAGTTGTATGAATATTATGGTAATAACCTACCACCCTCTGATTGGACTTAGGACCTGTTCCATGAGATGAAACCCATACTTGGTACTGTTATTAGGGTGAAAAACCTTTAACTAGATATGTCATAGGCCTTAAGGAAGAATATACTACTAATATTCTACTAAGTGTAAGTAGTATTAAAAAGACTTATTGCTATGCCCATAAATTAATGCACCTCTCAACCCCCATCATAGATGCTTCTTACAGTAGAAGGCAATTAACACAGAGATCCACGACTAGTCAATGTGCAGAGAATTAGAGACACCAGAATGCTCAGCCCTAAATGGGATAGCTATACCAAACCCCTTCCTTGGGGGTATGCAGGGAAGAGAGAGCAGAAAGAGCGTAAGAGCCAAAGGTGGTGGAAAGCACAAGGAGACGTGTGAGCACTTACACACGTGTACTCACAGCAGTTGTATTCACCATGAACAAGACCTATTCAAGCTCAAGCCAGACAAACTACCAGCTGGAGCTGGGGAGGTAGACATGAAGTTTCAACCTTAGCTGAGGAGCTGTCAGCATTGTGTAGCTGATGGGAGAGGAAGAGCCAGTCTTCTTTAAGTGTGTGACCACTTTCCTGGCCAGGTTCCACATGCAAAAGTATTTGGACAACACAAATTGAACACAATGAGAAAAAAAAGTTGGGTGTATAGAGAGGTGGGAGTGTATCTAGGATGAGGTAGGGGAAGGGGATAATGTGACCAGAGTACATCGTATGACATTCTCAAAGAATTAATAAAATATATACTTGTTTATTGTGGTTTGGTTTGGGTTTTTTTTTTTTTTGAGACAAAGTCTCCCTGTACCACAGCTGGCCTAGAACTCACTCACTATGTAGACCAAGCTGGCCTCAATCCCACAGAGATCTCCCTGCCTCTGCCTCCCAAGTGTAAGAATTAAAAGCATGCACCACCATACCCATTGTAGGGAAAAAGGAGGCCACTTGTGGCTTCCTTTGGGCTAAATTACCTGCTTGACTGTTTACAGGGAAGCCTGGCCCCAGGCAGGATTTGCCCGCCTTGAGCTCAAAGGCACTTGTGAGTTCTTGTACTCATAGCTACAGAATATGAGGCATGGGTCTGAAACCAGGCCCTGAGATATGATGTCACTCTGGGTATAAAAACAGAATGCTGTGAATAAAAAAAGTCCTTCTTACCAACAGACAGGGATTCCCGGATGTTATTTTACACATATAATCTTAGCCCATGAGGCTTGTGTAGTCTTGGCCAGTGGGTTGGACAGCTGTCCATCATATCACCAACCTGGGAATCTGGTATGGGGCTGGAAAGAGACTTATCAGGTTGCCAGCTGTAATGTGTGGTGAGCACCCAGGGAGGAATTAGACTGTAGAGCGCCTATCAGGTGACAGTCCAGGATATTAGACTGTAGAACACCTATCAGGGAAAAATCTGGCATTAAGCTATAGAGTGCCTAGCAGGCAGCAGCCTGGAGGATCTGGGAGTGCCTATGGGGCATTGCCTGGTGTAGATGTTAGATGAGACAAGTGGGCAGTGGAAAGGTTATTGTGCTGGATAGCTTTAGTATCAACTTGACACAGCTGGGTTGAGGGAGCCTCAGTTGGGGAATTGGCTCCATTGGATTGGCCTGTGGCCACATCTGTGGAGTATTGTCTGATTGTCGAGCAGTGTGGGAGGGCTCAGCTCACAATGAGTGGTGCCACCCTGGGCAGGATGTTGTGTACCGTATAAGAAGGCAGGCTGGGCATGAGCCAGGAGAGCAAGCCAGTGAACAGCATTCCTTCATGGCCTGTGCTTCAGTTCCTGCCTCCAGGTTCCTGCCCTGAGTTCTTGCCTTGGGCTCCCTGAGTGAGAACTGTGACCCAGGAGATGTAAGCTGAATAAACCCTTTCCTCCCCACATTGGTGTCGGTCAGAGTGTTTTGTCACAGCAATGGAAGACAAACTAGGACAGTTATCAACCTTTGGCCCTAAGATTCAGGACAGCTGCTGGTGGCTGTTTTGCACTTTCCCTTTTCCCTGTCATCCAGTGGATGAGGTTCGTGAATCCACCTCCACATGTGGCAGAGTGAAACCACAGCCCATCAATAAAATTTTCTATTTTCTTAAATTTTATGTTTATGAGTATTTTGCCTGCATGTAGATACAGCCCCAATAAAAATATTTTAGTAAGATGCCTTCAGTACCTGTTTATTCATGCCACATTGTATACATATATCAAAGCATCACACTACATCCCTAAAATGTATACAAATAAAAATTTTAATCAAAATTAGTATTACCAGTTTCACAATGAAAATAATATTAACTAGTAAGACCACAAGTAATTAATTAAAATGTATGGGGCTGGAGAGATGGCCTAGAGGTTAAGAGCGCCGACTGCTCTTGCAGAGGACCTGGGTTCGATTCCCAGCACCCACATGGCAGCAGAGAACCGTCTTTAAATCCAGTTCCAGGGGAATCCAACGCCCTCTTCTGACCTCCGCGGCATTGCATGACATGGGTGCACAAACCTACATGCATACAATACATTCAAACACATATAAAAATAAATAAAATTTTAAGAAAAGAGTGTGAGTGCGTACTGTGGGCCTGGAGAGATGGCTCAGCAGTTAAGAGCAATGGCTATTCTTGCAGACCAGGGTTCAAATCCTAGCACCCACATAATGGCTAACAACCATCTGTAATTCCTGTTCCAGAATATCTGAGGCACTCTTCTGTCATTAGTGGGCATTGCACCACACTGGTGTACTTACACACATGCATGTAATACACACATACACATAAAACAGAAATAAAGCAAAAAAAAATGTACATATTGCTCTTGCAAAGGACATCCATATGGAATACTGTGAACTTGGGGTCAAGACTTTGGCTTTCATTTCAAAAGTGCCAAAATTGGTATTAGAGAGTTTTAAGCATGAAGGTAGTCAAGAAAATTGAGCCAAGATTAGTGAGACAATTTTTTTCAAAGAGTTGGGCAAAGTTCTCTAGAGGAACAGAACCAACAGCCTCTCTCTCTCTCTCTCTCTCTCTCTCTCTCTCTCTCTCTCTCTCTCGTGTGTGTGCGTGTGTGTGTGTGTGTGTGTGTGTGTGTGTGTGTGTGTACGAATTACAAGAAGACCATAGAGGCTGGGTAGTCCAGCAATGACTGTCAGCATGCTGTGCTGGAAAGGCTGAGAACCCAGGAGCTGCTGAGTCCACCAAGCCGGATGCCTCAGCAGTCCCAATCTGCTGGTGAAATATGGCAGCAGCAATGGCAGCGGCAGGGTTAGACACAGTCACCAGCAAGAAACACAGGCAAGCAAGTCACACAGCTCTTTCCAAGGAGTTCTCTTTTTCTGGCCACCATCTGTCAGAAGGTGCTGCCCATCCTGGAAGAGGAAAAGACTTCCTTCTTAGTTAGACCATCCTGGAAAGAGCCTATCTAGGGAGCTGTCTCATAATTGATTGCAGATCCTGTCAAGTTGACAATTAAGATTAATCATCACAGGGCTGGAGTGATGGCTTAGTGGTTAAGAGCACTGGCTGCTCTTGCAGAAGACTAGGGTTCAATTCCCAGCACCCACGTTGCAGCTAACAACCATCTCTATCTCCAGTTCCAGGGGATCTAATGCCCTCTTCTGACCTCCATAGGCATTGCATGACATAGATGCACTTACATACATACAGGCAATACACTCATACACATAAATAAAAATAATAAGTAAAATATTTTTAAAAATTAATCATCATCGGAGATCTCCCAAGACCAACTGAAGCACAGGTAGGTAGGAGCTGGGTGCTTCAGCAAGGCAGATTATTGTTTGATTAAATCTAGTTGTCCTTGGCTTGATTGGCTTTTGTGGCTGTCAGGGCAGAGTGATCCTCCCAGCTGGTATAAAAGGTGGGTTTGTGTGAGTCTTGGGATAGGAGATCTCCCAAGACCACCTGAAGCACAGGTACCAGGGCATGGGCTAAAAAGCACGCCCCCTCACACCCCCACCCCCACCAACTGGGATTACCAAAGGAAGGAGTGTCCAAGTGGATTCTTTGGAGAACCTTCAGAACAGAAAGGGATGAGGGAGTTGGACTTCCAATAGAAAGACTAAAGCTTAGAGAAGTCAACACTCCATAAGCAAGAAGTAAAGGAAAAAAACAAATCAAACAAACAATGAAGGCATCTGAAGGAGGCAAGCAAAGCAAGTCTTCAACACAGTAAAGAGGCATTTGGGACCCACGCTGGAATACAGGCAAGGAGAAGCCCATATTCCAGGAACATGAAGAAGAGACAACATGGGAAAGGTACAGGATAATCCCACACCAAGCTCTACCAACCCTGTGGAAGATTCCTACGGTGGGATTCCCCTAGGGATGGCTCAGACACAGATATCAAAAGTACAATTGTGAACATACTTAAAGAAGTACAAGTTTATAAAGAGCAAATCAAAGAATTAAGAAAAGAGAATGAAGAACTCAAGAAGGACCTAGAGAGAGAGAATGACAAATTCCAGAAGGAAGTGGAAACACTGAAAAGATTCCATGCTGAAAAAGATAAGGAAACCAACCAGCAAACCAAAGAGCTACAGGAAGAGATTAAGAAGCTCCAAAAAGAAATGGAAATACTAAAGAAATCAGAAGAGGAAATAAAAAAGGAAATCAAACACTCATCCAATCAAGAGGAAAGGAATGGAAAAAGCCTCCAAAGTAGAATGGAGGAAGCAGAACAAAGAATATCAGACTTGGAAGATAACACAGAACAACTAAAAATCTCAAGTAGAGATTATGAAAAATTCAAAAATACACAAAAGTGGAACAACAAGGAACTGTGGGACACTATGAAAAGATCAAACCTGCACATCATAGGAATAGAGGAAGGAGAAGAATCCCAAGAGAATGGTATTGATCAGATCGTCAACAGAATAATAGATGAAAATTTCCCCAAACTAAATAAGACAAACCAATACAAATACAAGAAGCACATAGAATGCCAAACAGGCAAGATCAGAAAAGAAACTCTCCACACCACATGATAGTTAAAATGCTAGACACCCAAAACAAAGACAAAATCCTTAAAGCCACAAGAGAAAAACAACAAGTGATCTATAAGGGGAAACCTATCAGAATTACAACTGACTTCTCAGTGCAAACTATGAAAGCAAGAAGAACCTGAAGCAAAGCATTCCCAATGTTCAAGGACAATAGATGCCAACCCAGCTTACTATACCCAGCAAAAATGTCGATTATAGTTGAAGGAGAGAAAAACCTTCCATGACATAAAAAAGGTGAAAGAATACATGTCCAGAAAACCAACCCTTCAGAAAATACTTGAAGCAATTCAAAGGACAGAAGAAAGGAGCAACCATCCCCAGGCACCTAGAAAGTGAAATCAATAAAAACATAACTGCAGAAGTAGAAACCTAAACCAAAACAACAAATGGATAATAGGGCAAAAGGAAGCAACACAAACCTATCAGTCATAACCTTAAATATTAATGGACTAAATTCCCCAATCAAAAGACATAGACTGGGAGATTGGATTAGGAAAAAGAATCCATCAATATGCTGTCTATAAGAAAGACATCTTACCTTCAAGGACAGGCACCACCATAAAGTGAAAGGATGAAAAAATATTCCAAGCAAATGGTACCAAAAAGAAAGCAGGTGTTGCTATTTTAATACCAGACAAAATAGACTTCAAAGTAAAAGAAATCAGAAGAGACAAAGAAGGCCATTACATTTTTATCAAAGGAACAATTCACCAAGAAGTTTTCACAATTATGAATATATATGCACCAAACTCTGGTGCACCAAACTTTATAAAGACAATTCTCCAGGACCACAAGTCACAGACTAACCCCAGTACACACATAGTAGGGGACTTCAATACCCCACGGAGCCCTTTGGACAGGACAACAGGACAAAGAATAAACAGAGAGACATCTGAACTGAACGATATGATACACCAAATGGACCTCACAGACCTCTACCAAATATTCCACCCTAATACCAGAGAATACACTTTCTACTCAGCACCCCACAGAACATTCTCCAAAATTGACCACATACTGGGACATAGAAGAAACCTCTACAAATACAAAAAAAAATTGAAATAATTTCATGCATTCTATCAGACCACAGTGCAATAAAGCTCAACATCAACACCAGGATAAGCCCTACCACCTACAAGAACACATGGAGACTAAATAACACACTCTTGCACATGAATAGGTCAAGGAGAGATAACAAGAAAGAAATAAAAAGCCTTCCTGGAACTGAACGACAATGAAAAACCACACCAACACAATAAAACTCATGGGATACCTTAAAAGCAGTAATAAGAGGGCAGTCTTATAGCACTGTTTGCCTAAATTAGAAAAACAGAAAGCGCACAAGTGAGTTGATCAACACTGCAGCTAAAAGCTGAGAGACAACAACAGATGAAACCTAAACACAAAAGGACCGAAGACATTAACAAAAATCAGGCAGAAATGTATCAATTGTGAATAGAAACAAAGACAACATACAAAAAAAATCAATGAATCCAAAGTTGGTTTTTTGAAATGAATAAACACGATAGACAGACCTCTAGCCCAGTTAATAAAAGAAAGAAGGAACAACTCCAAATCAGTACCATCTGTAATGAAAAGGGAAATACCACAAACCGACAAGGAAAAAGATGAAAAGATCCAGAAACAGTGCAGGAAATACTTCAAAAAACCTTATTCTATTAAATTTGAAAGCCCGAAAGAAATGGATGAATATCTGAAATGCTAGGAATCACCGAAGCTTAACCAATAAGAGATTTACAGCTTTTTTAACCGGACCATTAATACATGAAAGACATTGAAATTGATGATATAATAAGAAACCTCCCCAAACTAAAAAAGCCCGAGGCCCAGATGCTTTCATGGCAGAATTCTATAAAACATTTAAAAAGAATACAACATTATTACTGAAATGGTTTAGAAAGATACAAACAGACGGGCATTCTCCCAAATTCATTCTATGAAAACAGCATCACCCTAATACAAAAACCAGGCAAAAACCAGGCAAAGATACAACCAAAAAGGAGAACTACAAACCCATCTCCAATGAACACAGATGCCAAAATTCTTAACCGGATACTGGCAACACCATTTTCCAGCAGACTCACATCACGACATCTCCATCATGCCCAAGTGTATTCTACAGAGATGCAGGGAGGGTCAAACATATGAAAATCAATAAAAAACATCTTCAAGCTATAATTGGAATGAAAGACAAAAAACCACACCATAATCTCAACTGACACTTGACGTGGAAAAGCCTTGCCAAATCCGCATCCGTTCATGCTTAAAACCACAGAGGGAATTGGATTGGAGGGCTCATTCTCAATGTAATCAAAAGCCATATACGGGAAACCCACAGCCAATTATCATCCTAAATGGAGAAGACAAAAGCATTCCCCTTTAAGATAGGAACTCGGGAAGGCTCCGCCGTGTGACCATTCCTCTTCAATATAGAGCTTAAAACACTTGCTAGGGAAATAAGGCAAGATAAAGGAATATACGAAGAGTACTATGGAAAAGAGGAAATTCCAGCTATCCCTTTTGCTGATTGCTAAGATTGTTTACCTTAAGGGATGCTCAAAACTCCACCAGACAACTCATAGAAACGATTAACAAAACAGGGCTTCAGTAAAGTGGCATGATGCAAAATAAATCTAGAAGAATAGGTAGCCTTCTTTACACAAACAAGCAAAGGAGTAGACATTCAAGGAAACCTTCCCACTCATAATAGCCTCAAAAAACAATAAAATACCTAGAACAAACCTAACCAAAGCACACCAAACGATCTCTACAACAAAAATTTTAAACCCTTAAAGAAGAAATTGAAGAAGAATCAGAAGATGGAAAAACCACACATGGTCATGGATTGGAAAATTAACTTGTAAAACGTCGATTCTACTGAAACTTTTGTATCGATTTAACGCAATCCCAATTTAAAATCCCAAGAGTTACTTTTTTTTTTTTAAAGAGTTTAAAATAAAAAAAAAAAAAAAGGTCTTAAATTCATTTGGAAAAAACAAAAAGGCACCTGACTAGCCCAAAAACAACCGAGTGAAAAGAGCAACAACAGGGAGATCTCTTACCAGGACTCAAATATACTATAGGCTATGTCATAAAAAAAAAAAAACAAACGCTGGGTACTGGCAACCCAAACAGGAACCTGTGACCAAGGAACAAAAATGAAGATCTAAACCTGAGCACGTACAATTTCAGGCATCTCATATCTGACAAGGGGGCCAAGAAAAGAAAAACACAATGAAGAAAAGACGGACAGCATCTTCAGGCAAGTGGTGTTGGCAAAATGGATCACCACTGGGAGAAGAATGAAATTAAACCGTAACTCTCACCTTGTACAAAGTTCAACTCCAGTGGATTAAAGGACCTCAGCATGAAAACCCACACTCTGAAGGCAAAAATAGAAGAAAAGGAAAAGTTGGCACCGGGACTACAAGGACATAGGCATAGGAAAGACTTCCTAAATCAGACAGCATCTGTGCAACGACTTAAGGTCGACCATTGACAAACGGTACCTCATTAAACTCAAAAGTTTTGTACATCAAAAGAACCAACAAGGAAGTGAAGCGAAATCACACAGGTGGGAGGAAACCTTCACACAGAAACAAAGCATTGATTTCCAGACTACTAAACTACTCGAAAAACAAAGAACGCAAAGAAAACAAGACCATCTTCAATAGAATGGGCAAAGACTGACACAAGACCTCCCAAGTGAGGAACTTATTAGAGATGGCTGTGAAATATCTTAAGAAGTGTTCAACATCGGGGCTGGAGAATGGCCTAGTGGTTTAAGAGCACATAACGCTCTTGCAGAGAACCCCGGTTCAATCCCCAGCACCCACATGGTGGCCGAGAACCGTTCTGATGAAACTCCAATCTCCAGGAGAACTCCAGTCTGGGGGAAGCCGACACCCCTTTTCGACCTCCGCGGGCATTGCACGACACGGTGCACAGACTGCCTGCAGACAGTACATTTACACATACAGAAATAAATAAAAAAAAATTTAAACATTGTTTTTTTCAAAAGAAGTGTTCAAATTCACTAATCATATAAGGAAATGCAAAGTCAAACCACTTTAATATATCCTCTTACTCCCATAAGACTGGCTAGGACAAGAAAACAAATGGTACCACGTGCTGGAGAGGTTGTGGGCAAGGGGAACACTTATTCCACTGCTGGTGGGAGTGAGTATAAACTGGTGCAGCCACAAAAGATTTTTAAAAAGAAAAAAAAAAAAAAAAATGAACTTGCCACCTGACCACAGCCAGACCACTCCGAGGCATGTCTATGCACAAGACTCCCCCCACCGCAGCTGATACATCCACAGCCATGTTTATTGTAGGTCTCTTCAATCGCAAAGAATAGAACCAAACCCAAATGCCCTCAAACTGACAAGTGGATAGAGAAAATGTGGTACATCGCCTACAATGGATCTTACAGCATAAAGAACGATGACATCAGAGCTTTGCAGGAAAATAGCTGGGCTAGATACGACTTCCATCGCTGAATTGAATGTAACGTACAGTCCCAGAAAAAACCCAACTGGAGAACCTGTTTCCCTCATCTGTTGATGCTTCGTGCCAATTACCTAGTTGTAAGTGTTTCTTGTGCACAGCCCCTTGAGCTTTTCAAGATTGGGAGTGATGCCTATTGGAAATAACAACAACAACAACAGAAAGGACTGCATCAAAGAACTGACTGAAACAGTGAACTTCTGCTCAAAACAGTCAACTTCCACATGGAGAATTTTGAGAAAGACTGAGAAAGAGATGAAAAGCATGTTTGGCAGAATACATGAGCTCTGGTGGGGTGGGGGGATAGGGTGGGGGACACGGGTCTAGATTTGATAATCTTGTACAAAAAATATACATAATAAAAAAATCTTGAAAAAAAATTAATCATCACAGTGGGTTCAGTTCTCCCAGTGAGTGTATGAGGCTAACTTTTGTTCCATGGTAAGAGCCCCCATGTGTGGTGGTGGCATTATTCCAGACTCCCTACCCACTAGCTATGGAACACCTGGGGCCAGCTCCAGGCTAGGCTTTCCTGCCCTGGGACCCAGATTACTATGACCAGCCCTGAAGAACTAGTAGGTGGACCCCACATGGTGCAGAGTCCAAGCCTGCCTGTTTGATACCTGTCGTGGGCCTGTAGAGGAGCTCTTGACTAACTGGGTGAAAACTAGATGGTCTCTCCAGAACAGAAGTCAGAACCTGAAGCCTAGACCAACCAAGCTTTCATACCTAATAAGAAGACAACAAAGGCACCTGAAGAAGACAAGCAAAGTCCATTTTCAAGTCAATAAAGAAACACTTGAGATTCATAACTGAATCACACACACAAAAGAAATAAATCCACATGCCAAAATCAAAATACAAAAAACGATAACATGAAAACCCAAATAGTATGTCTCCACTAAATACTACCAATCCTGTAGAAGAGGGCTACAATGAGGATGCCCTAGATGTAACCCAGGACACAGAATTTAAAAGAACTATCATAGATATGATCAAAGAATTCAGGAATTTAAAGAAGATACAAAAAAAAATAAATCAAAGAACTAAAAGAATATAATGATAATCTTCAGACTGAAATCACAAAAGAGATAGAAATTCTGAAGAAAACTCAGGTTGAAATGAAAAAGGGAGTGGAATGGTCAAAAAGCCATCTGGAAAGGACAGGAGAAAGCCTCAGTAACAGAATGAATGAAGTAGAAAATAGAATAGCAAGACTGGCAGAAAAATTGGAAGAATCGGACTGCTCAAGGAAAGATTATGAAAATTTTATTTAAAAAAACAGGAATGGAATAATCAGGAAATATGTGACATCATGAAAAGACCAAATTATGAATCATATGAATAGAGAAAGGGGAAGAATATCAGGATAATGATAATCCTATTGACCAGACCTTCAACAGGAGTGTAAAAGAAAATTTTCCCAAATTAAGGAAATACAAGAAGCACATAGAGGGGCTGGAGAGATGGCCTGGCGGTTGAGAGCGCCGACCGCTCTTGAAGAGGACCCAGGTTCGGTCCCCAGCACCCATATGGCAGCTGAGAACCGTCTGAAACTCCAATTCCAGGAGAACTCCAGTTCCAGGGGAATCCGACACCCTCTTCTGACCTCTGCGGCATTGCACGACACGGGTGCACAGACCTGCATGCAGACAGTACACTCATACACATACAAAAATAAATAAAATTTAAAAAAAAGAAGCACATAGAACACCAACAGGAACAGAAAAGAAATTCCCCATGCCATGTCATAGTAAAAACACTAGATGCACAAAAGAGAGAGAGAATACTGAAAGCTGCAAAAGAAAAACAAGTCACATATAAAGGAAAAACCCATTAGAATTACAGCTGACTTTTCAATGCAACTGATGAAAGCCAGAAGAGCTTGGACCCAAGTATTCCCAGTTCTTTTTTTTTTTTTTTTTTTAATTTTATTTATTTCTGTATGTGTATGAATGTACTGTCTGCATGCAAGTTTGTGCACCCATGTTGTGCAATGCCGCGGAGGTCAGAAGAGGGTCTCGGATTCCCCTAGAACTGGAGTTCTCCTGGAATTGGAGTTTTGGATGGTTCTCGACCGCCATGTGGGTGCTGGGGATCGAATCCGTGTCCTCTGCAAGAGCGGTCGGCGCTCTTAACCGCTAGGCCATCTCTCCAGCCCGTATTCCCAGTTCTAAATGACTATAGATGCCAACCCAGATTGCTTTACCCAGCAAAAATGTCTATTATAGTTGGAAAAAGGAAAATCTTTCATGACATAAACAGGCTGATCCTGGGTGTGGTAAAGCATGCCTGTAATCCCAGCACTTGGGTGGCAGAGGCAGGCAGATCTCTGTGTGTTCAAGGCCAGCTTGGTCTACATAGTGAGTTCCAGGACAGCTGGGGTTACAAGGAGACCCCGTCTCAAAAAGAACCCCCCAAAAAAACAGGCTGAAAGAATTCATGTGCAGGAAACCACCCTTTCAGAGGATACTTGAAAATACAAAGAGCAGAGAAAGGAACAACTATACCCAAGTAGCAACAGAAAGTAGTTAATGAGGGATAACTGAAGAAATACAAATCTACACCAAGAATGCAAACAGAAACTAAAATGATGGGAAGCAATATACATCTCTCAATAATAACTTTAAATATCAATGAACTGAACTCCCCACCAAGAGGCACAGGTTAGTAGAATGGATTAAGAAACAAAATCCATCTTCTTTTTCTCTGCAAAAATCCATCTTACATTCAAGGACAGGCACAATCTTAAGGTGAAAGGGTGGAAAAAAATATTCTAAGCAAATGGCACTAAGAAGCAAACAGGAGTTGCTATTCTAATATCAGACAAAATAGACTTCAAACTAAAACTAATCAGAAGAGATGAAGAGGATCGCTCATTCTTATCACAGGAAAAATTAACCAAGAAGATAACACAATCATGAATATATCTGCACCAAACTCTGGTACATCAAATTTCATAAACACAATACTTACTGGACTTTTAGACACAGATTAATCCCAACACACTAGTAGTAGGGGACCCACTGGATCCATTGGACAGGTCAACTGGACATAGAATAATAAGAGAGACATCTGAACTGAATAATACAATACACCAAATGGACCTAACAGATATCTACTGAATATTCCACCCAAACACCAAAGAATATACTTTCTACTCAGCACCCATGGAACACTTTTCAAAATCAAACATAGACTGGGACACAGAGCAAACCTCAGCAAATACAAAAAAAAATAATAATAATAATTTCATGCATCTTATCAGACCACCGTGTAATAAAGCTTGATATCAACAGCAGAAAGAGCCCTGCGAGGTATAAGAATACATGGAGACTAAACAACACACTACTGAATAATGAATGGGTCAAAGGAGAAATAAAGAAATAAAAGCATTCCTGGCACTAAGTGAAAGGGATGTTACAACACAGCAAAACCTATGAGAACAAAAGAACACAAATACTAACACTACAACTAAAAACACTTGAGAGGCAGCAACAAATGAATCCTAAACCCAGCAGTCAAGAAGAAATAACAAAAATCAGAGTGGAAATTAATGAAATAGAAACAAAGAAAACAACACAGAAACCAACAAATCCAAGAGCTGGTTCTTTGAAAGGATAAACAAGATAGCTAGACCTCTAAGCCAACTAAAAAGAAAGAAAGAGCAACTCCAAATCAACAAATTAGAGATGAAAAGGGAAACATCACAATAGATAGTGAAAAGATTCAGACCATATTACGGGAATACTTTAAAAACTTACTCTATTAATTTGAAAACCTCAGAGAAATGGATGAATACCTGACATCATGGAATACACCAAGATTCAACCGGGAAAAGATCCACAGCTTAAATAGACCCATAATAAAGGAGGAATTTAAAAACTCCCAACTAAAAAAAGCCCAGGTCCAGATGGATTCACAGCAGAATTCTATAAGACATTTAAAGAAGACCTACAGCCACTACTACTCAAGTTATTCAAGAGGATGGAAATAGAAGGAAAACTCCCACATTCCTTCTATGAAGCCAGCATCACTCTAATACCAAAACCAGGCAAAGATATAACCAAAAAAGAAAACTATAGACCCAATTCATTAATGAACATAGATGCAAAGTACATACAGCCACATATCAAAAAGATCATCCACCATGACCAAGCTGAATTCATACCAGAGATACAAGGATGGTTCAACATATGTAAATAAATAAACATCATAATGCACATAAACAGACTTAAAGACAAAAAAACACACAGTTATCTCAATAGATGAGGAAAAGGCCTTCGACAAAATTCAGCATGCCTTCACATTTAAAGTCCTGGAGGGGATTGGACCAGAGGGAATCAGACTGGAGGGAACATTCCTCAACACATTTAAAGCCATATACAACAAACCCACAACCAGCATTATCCTAAATGGGGAAGTGTTCCCCTTAAAGTCAGGAGCCCGACAAGGCTGCCCCTTATCCCCACTCCTTTTCAATATACTGCTTGAAATGCTCATGAGAGCAATAAGACAAGAAAAGGATATTAGAGGAGTACTGATTGGCAAAGAGGAAGTCAAACTATCCCTTTTTTGCAGATGACATGATAGTTTACCTAAGGGACATCAAAAAGTCCAGCAGAAAACTCCTAGAAACAATCAACAGGTTCAGAAAAGTGGTGGGATACAAAATTAACTTAGAAAAATTGGTGGCCTTTCTTTATGCCAATAACAAGCAATTGGAGAAGGAAGACAAGGAGACTTTCCCACTCACAACAGCCTCCAAAAAAATAAATTATCTAGGAACGAACCTGACCAAACACACTAAAAATCTCTACAAAGAAAATTTTAAATCCCTCAAGAAGGAAATTGAGGAAGATACTAGAAGATGAAGAACCTCCCATGCTCATGGATTGGAAGAATCAATATAGTAAAAATGACCAACCTGCCCAAAGTAATATACAGATTCAAATGCAATCCCAATTAGAATCACCACACGCTTTTTCACAGACCTAGAAAAAAATCCTAAAGTTCATATGGAGAAACAAAAGACCCTGGATAGCCAAAGCAACCCTGGGAAGAAGAGCAATACAGGGGGGTTGCCATACCAGACTTCAAACTATATTACAGAAGTATAGTCATAAAAAGAGCCTGGCATTGGCACAAAAACAGACTCATAGCTCAATGGAACAAAATTGAGGATCCAAACTTGAGCACATCCAATTTCAGCCATCTCATATTCGACAAAGGGGCCAAGAAGACTCAGTGGAGGAAAGACAGCATCTTCAGCAAATGCTGTTGGAATAACTGGATCGCCACTTGTAGAAGAATAAAACTGAACCCTTACCTCTCACCATGTACAAAAATAAACTCCAAATGAATCAAAGACCTTAATGTGAAACCAGAAACTCTGAAAATGAAAGAAGAAAATGTTGTTAGTAACCTACAAGACACAGGCATAGGAAAAGATTTTCTAAATCAGACAGCAGCTGTGCAAAAAATAAGGTAAACAATTGACAAATGGGACCTTATTAAACTCAAGAGCTTCTGAACAGCAAAAGAAACAATCAAAGAAGTGAAGAGAAAACTCACAGCATGGGAGGAAACCTTCACCAGTGATACATCTGATAGAGCATTAACATCCAAAGTATATAAACTACTCAAAAAACAAAAGAGGAAGAAAACAAATGACCCACTCAAAAGATGGGAGTAAAGAGCTGAACAGAGAATTCACAAATGACGATGTAAAGATGACTGAGAAACATCTTAAAAAGTGTTCAACATCGCTAATAATTAAGGAAATGTGAATTAAAACCACCTTAAGATTTCATCTTACTCCAGTAAGACTAGCTATGATCCAGAAAATAAGGGATACCAATGCTGGAGAGGTTGTGGGGAAAGGGGAACACTCATCCACTGCTGGTGGGAATGCAAACTCATGCAACCCCTATGGAAAGCAATGTGGAGAACTCTTAAGAAACTGAAAATGATGCCAGGTTAATCCTAGCACTTGGGATGCAGAGCCAGGCAGATCTTTGTGAGTTCAAGGCCAGCCTGGTCTACAGAGTGAATTCCAGGACATCTGGGGCTACAGGAAGACCTCAAAAAGAAGAAAGAAAGAAAGAAAGAAAGAAAGAAAGAAAGAAAGAAAGAAAGAAAGAAAGAAAGAAAGAAAGAAAGAAAGAAAGAAAGAAAGAAAGGAAGGAAGGAAGGAAGGAAGAAGGAGTAGGATGAAGGAAGGAGGGAAGAAGGCGGGAAGGAAATGAAGTAAGAAGTCACGGAAGTAAGGAATTAGATTGATTAGCAAGAGAGGAGATAGAGAAATACTAAGAAGGAAATAAGAGAAGAAAGAAAGAATAATAAAATAAAATAAGAAATATATATAAGAAATAGATATATAGAATAATAATATGATAATAATAATAATAAGATAAAATAAAAAATACACCTGAACATTAAACCTACCACCTGACCCAGTCATACCACTCCTGGGCATATACCCACAAGACTCATCCTATTGCAGAGATATATGCACATCTATGTTTATTGCAGCTCTCCTTACAATAGCAAAGAGATAGAACCAACCCAAGTGTCTCTCAACTGACAAGTGGACAGAGAAAATATGGTGCATTTACACAATGGAATTCTATGTAGCAGTAAAGAAAGATGATATCATAAACTTTGCAGGTAAATGGATGAAACTTGAAGCCATTGTGCTAAGTGAAGTAGCACAGTCCCAGAAAAACAAATGATGACTGGTATTCCTCATTTGCGGATGCTAGCACCAAGTCCCTAGTTGAAAGGCAAGCTGAACTAAGTTAAGGTTATATTTCTTTTTATCTGAAGGCAACGGTGCTGTTATAATGTGAATCCCTTAATGGGCTCTAGAATTAACTTAGCACTTATTTTCAGACTTTGTAATTGTGTTATATGGGTGGACAGTATGTATTCATATTTTGAGTAATATAAAAATAAAGGGAAAATGTAAACTCCTAAACATATTTTGGTTTATTTTCAGAGATCAAAATTTTGGTATATATGTGATGTATGAATGGGCATATTTTGGAGCAATACAAATGAGAAGGAACAACAACAACAAAAGGACTGGGTCAAAGAACTGACTGAAACAGTTAACTTCTGCCCAAACAATAAACCTCTGCAGAGGAAGAAGAAAAAAAAAAAAAGACTGAGAAAAAGATGCAAGACATGTATGGCAGAATGAATGCATGAAGTGGGGAGAGGTGGGGGACATGGAAAAGGGAATGTGCTTAAACTGGGCTGAGTTTACACAAAACACCAGTAAAAATATTTTATTTTTAAAAAGAAGAATAAAAGAGACTCTGGATAACTGGATTTCAAGGGAGGAGCCAACACTGAGAATCGAGCAGAGAGAGCAATTTGGCACAATGGACTCTAGCAGGAATAACAGAAGTATGAACTCTAGGGACAGGGAAGGGAAAGAGAGGGGGCCAAGGGAGAAGTGGATATAATGGCAATTAAGACAGACTGCAAAGTTATGTATGAAACACATAAAAAATTCAAAGAAAAAATAAAAAATACATAAAATTAATTATCAGAAACCCATCCCTTGTCGCCTTACACCCAACAGACCCCAAAACTAACTGACATAACTACTCTATAAACATCTATCCCGCAAACCCAAAGGCCGTCCTACCCAAGCTGAGAAGGGTTTCTTTCTATACTTCAATACACTTCAGGTTAAATTAAGGGCCTGCAAACATACCTATGTTCTACTTCCCATGAGCTGTAAATACATTACCATAAATGGTAAAAGGACTTTGCAGTTGCGATTAATCATCTTAAAATGGAGATATTACCCTGGATCTTTGTAAGAGAGAAGTGTGAGGATGAGAGTAGAAAAGGCAACATGCCAATGCAAACAAAAGAATCCAGAGATTGAAGATTTCATGTCCTTGGCTTCAAAGATGAAGGAAGGGAAAATGAACATAGGAGCACAGAGGGCTTTTAGCAGCTGTAAGAAGCAAACAAACCCTCTTCTTTCCTGGAGCCTCCAAACCTGCCCACATCTTGATTTTGGCCCATTGAGAGCCATGTAAGGTCTAACTAAATGGTTATAAATTTGTGTTGTGTTAATCATAAACTTTATGATAATTTTTTACAACAATAATATAAAACTAATACAATAAGAGAGTCCAATGGGGATCTCATTGTAGATTCTCTAAGTCTGAAGGGATATGACTGACTGTTGTCAAGACTCTCATCTGGAAAATAGAATGCTTGGCACAGATTAACTAACTGAGATCAGCTGAGTACAAAAGTGGGAACTAGATGCATCCCAGAGCCTGTGCAGTCAGAGAATACAGCAGGACATCCTGACCACAAACCTGGGCCCATGGACATTTTCACGGGAACGTGCATTCAGAAGAAATTTCTGTTTGGTTTCATATTCTACTGTTTCTGGGTTTATTTATGTTTTTCTTTTTGTACTGCTGGGGATTGAAACCAAGACCTTGCATATGCTAGGCTCTCTGTGTGTGTGTGTGTGTGTGTCTGTGTGTGTGTGTGTCCTGCAAAGGGCTTCACATTTTTATATTTCATTCAGTCCTGCAAATCACATGACCTTTCATGATGACCGAGAAAGACATGAGAGAGGCAGAGAAGATGACAGGATGACAAAAGTCTTAATGGCTGAAAAGCAACAACGGAGAGCTGACTTAGATACCCACTTCCCAATCAAGGCTGGAGAGTCCAGTTACATCATGGTTGTGTTTTCAACCTCCCAATATTCCTAAGAGCACCCACAAGAGTAATAATCAGGATCAAGACCATCCAGGCTCTAGAAAACTCGGGGCTACTTCACAGCATCAGTCAAGTAAGAACTTTCAACTTCCTAGTTACATAAGCCATTGACTATGGCTTGTGGAGGTGTCAATGTGGTTCCCATGCAAAGAGAGGCCAGCAAACCCTCCTTCCTCAGCGTAGAGCTTTCCCTTACTGAAGACCTGCCTGCCAGGGTACAGAAGCCTCAACCATACCAAGTTCAACATTTGAGTTTTGATTATTGAACAGGAGCACTGTTTTATAACTAGAAGCAAGCAGAGAAAGTCATGGGATTGCAATTTTCCACTTGAAGAAAGAACTAGCCCCAAGGAAAACACATTTTAAAGGACAACAGGAGACCAAGCAATCTACAGGTTTGTTCTTGCTCAAGGCAATGACTTCATAATCAGGTCAAAGTGAAGAAGTTAAGGATAAAAATCTCACTGCAAGTTTGACAGACATTGTGGCCACAGAACTGTCAGTACTGCCTTTTTTATAAACTAGGCAAAGAATTAAAATATAGCAAATACACGATTTCCAGAAGGAAAAAAATACATGAATGAATTTGAACTTTAGAGACCTTTCTTAGGGACCCCAGTGTTCAAAGCATAAACTATGGGATCTTCACAGGAGGCTCAGACTACCGGCTTCTTGCAAGGAGCATACTACTGAACTTTTAACTTGTTTGTCCTGTTTGTTATTTTCATAGTTCACAATTCCTGCCTCCACAATGGTAAGCAAAGTATTAAGTATAAAGAAGCCTGACGAAGATGTATCTGTCTTAGAAGATCTCAGGAGCTCTACCTCCAGAAGATAGAGATTCCCAAAAAAGAGTGGACCCTGGAGTTGCTGGACTCACAGACGCCCATTTTGCTCAGAAGCAGCAAGACAGAATGACGTCTCAACCTTCAGAGATCAGCAATAACTGTGTGATAGTGGGGCATTTGACCCAGATGATGAATGGAGAGTTTGATGTTCCCAGGACTCTGAGTTTGGGGAAAAAGAAGTAGATAGAACCAGATCTTTAAAAATGATATGTAAGGATATATCTGGGAATGTACTACTTCTCACCCAGAAGGAATAGCAGCAGATGATTCCAGAGAAACTGGTGCCAAGATGGTTTGCTGGAGAACAATAACAACCTAGTTGTAGTGGGGTATGAAGTCACCAAACCAGATGTGATCTTCCAGTAGGAGAAAGAAGAGCCCTGATATAGAGGAAATCCTGCACTGAGGGGAAGTTAACAGTTTCTACTTGAGGGGCTGGAGAGTTGGCTCACAGGTTAAGAGCACTGGCTGCTTGTGCAGAGAACTCAGGTTCAATTTCCATCACCATAATGGATTCATCTGGCCCCACAGCTCCCCCTTTGTTTTTCAAATGTGGAAGTGTCCTCATATTCTTCAAGGAGTGGGTGGACCTGGTCCTGCACCAGGATCTTGGCCACCACCTCAGCAAGGTTGTTAACTCTGCCTTTAATGAACTGAATAACACAGGGGGCAATTACTAAGAGCACCCCTAAGGTGATGAGGGGTCCTATGAAAGGGACAATCCAGGTGATTAAGGGGTTGGAGAACCAGGAGACTGATGATTGGGAAGAATATTGGAGCTGAAGTTCTTTTCAGAGGTCCTTAAGGGCTTTTACATTTTGTTCCACTACCCCAGACTCATTGACTAAAAAACCACATTCCTCCCCACAAAACATACATGTTCCATTACTAAGTATTTGTATCCAGTTTTACACAGATGATGACATTAGCTGTACCCCAAAGTCTCAAGTCTGGCTGGAAAGTCCTGTACATATAATTATGTTGATTAAATAAAATCCAGTTTATATTTTCTGTGATCTCACACCTACCCCCATCTCCTTAATCCTTCCTCGTGTAGTCCCTAGGCTTTGAGGAAAAGAGGCAAGAGTGGGTGAGAAGCAGAACAGTCCGTCTTTTCCTTAAAGTGACACCTTGGAATTTCGAGTCTGTCCCAGTTTTCCTTCCAATGGGTTGGCAGTTCATGAAGGGGTTCCTTTTTGAATTCTACTAATAGAACATAAAGAGTAAAAAGTACAGGCACTTAAGCAAACATTAATTATCATAAAAAGTTACGTTATGGGCATAGGCATAGATGTTTACAAATACTATCCTCCTCCACATTAGAGTGCCTTCTCTAGACAAGTCTTTTGTGAAACAACACCATTTATCATAAACACATTTTAGTAGATAAATGGATTAAGGCTAATTAAAGTCCTTTTTAAGAATAAAATATATCTTAGCCCTTTGACATAAAATCTGAAAAGTAAAATAATGCACCACAGCATGAATGAGGGACATTATTTTGGAGGCTCATTTGGTATTTGTTGTTGTTGTTTTTTTTTCTCCATGGCCCTTTTATAGTTCTCTAGCCTTGATAGACTCATTGGGCCTGACTTTTGGCTCTGGTCAAAACACCTGTTTTTTTTTCTTTACTGACACCAGTTGGCTGCTGGGAGAGGCACCAGCCAGGTAAAACAGTTTCCATTTTTTGTCAGATTTTTTTCAGTAAAGAAAAACACTTGGGTGGTTCATATCCAATTTTTGAACAGTTCTTATTTTTAGTATAATTTTTATGAACTATTCTCCAGGTTCCAAAGCCCTTTTGGAGACTTTTAGTATAGTACCTGGTTTTGATACTTTTTAATTAATGTTCTTGGGGAATAAAGAATATCCCTCCAAGAGATCTCATGTCTATTAGTCAAAGAAAGAAGTCAAGCATGTCCTATAAGGAGTCAGTGTCATAATTGACTCCTAACCCAGAGACATGCCAGGAGGCGCACCTATGCATCACCCTGTGTGTTGGTTTCCTGAGAAGTGGTCTTTTCTCAGACTTCCTCTATTTTTTATGTCTAGATGGGCCAATCCCTTTTTTATAGTTAGTAAAGGATTGGGGTTGTTATTTTTTTATTTTAAAATTGAAAAATTGACAAAAGGTTTAGAGTAGAGAGTTTTCTATTTTACTCTATCCTAGAAGGAGCCATATTAACCTCTCACTTTTTGCATTAGCAAAATGGATAAGACAGTTTTTTGTTTTTTTTTTTATACTTCTACATTTTCATCTATAATTTTTAAAAGACAGTTGTACTACATACTCAAACAGGAACCAAGTTGTAGAAGCCCATTAAGTCCACTCAAACTGTGTCTTATTGGACTGTATACTGTTGATTTAAAGAGGTAAATCCCAGTCTTTGAGAGCCAAACTATCTTACAGATAAAAGAAATGTTATAGGTAATATA
This sequence comes from Rhizomys pruinosus, assembly GCA_009823505.1. Classification (NCBI taxonomy): domain Eukaryota; kingdom Metazoa; phylum Chordata; class Mammalia; order Rodentia; family Spalacidae; genus Rhizomys; species Rhizomys pruinosus. The sequence goes on along the minus strand of VZQC01010984.1, from coordinate 1,332,563 downwards.
CAATACAGAAGTCTGAAAGCAATAAATCCAATTTTACTTAATGTAGACATTTTAATTTTTACTAAGCCTTTAAACTAGAGTTCTTCAATGCTGACACATTCAATCCCAACTTGAGTACTGCTTAAAACTGAGAAACAATAGGGAATTGTCTAGCAAGAGTGTCCTATTCAATTGTGTGGTTTTTGACCATGAAGCTTGTCGATGACATGTCAAAGGACATGCATGAAAGTACAATAAACTTTGGGGGGAAGATGGTCTGTGTGGGACCAGATGAATCCATTATGGCTGAGACAGAGCGATGGCTCTTTACCCCAATAACATAGAAGGCTGGCAGAAGATGAGAGCTGCTCCCACTCATCATATTGGACATCAGGTACCTGCAGCCCACCCCCAGGGGAGTGTAGCTTGAAGTGTAGCATTCCTAAGCTTAGCCCTCCTGAGGCATGTCCACCCTGTCCTCAGGAGGCAAATGGCACAAGCCATAAGCTTATCTCTGGGGGCTACAGTATTCCTGACATAAAACTTAGCTATTGCAGACTGCACATAGGCTTCCCCTCTGTCCCATCCACCTCCTGGTCAAAGAGCCCAACAAAACTCTATATAAGTGTTTTAAACCCCTGTAATAAATGAGTTTGTTTGCTGACACAACTCCAGGGTCTTTCTTTGGATTCATTTAGATTCACTCACCATCCCAGAGACTGTCTTCTGCTCCCTGCCTGAATCAAACCCAGGTCCTCTGCAAGAATAATCAGTGCTCTTAACCACTGATCCATCTCTCCAGCCCCCAAGCTTTTTTCTTTCCTATCACAGCATGTGTCAGAATTTCTTTATTACTTTGATGGTGCACAAATAATAGTAGTGGTTGTATCTTTTGCTTTATTGAATCTTTTATTATTCTTTTTTCACTTATAGATAAAAAGAAAGAAAAAAGAAAAATCTTTTCCTTCCAACCTTTGGATTTATATTTTTTGCTTTTTATGGTATCATAACTGTGATACTGGTTTTCATCATTGCCCTCGATCATCTTAAGTGAGAACATTTTTCTCCTGGACCCAGTGTAATTGCAGATATCTAGTGTTACAGACATGCAGAGTGACTTTTTTGAGCTGGTAGGAAGTTGGTGCACTTCGTGCTAACCTCCTTGACATTTGGTATTTTACACTGAGAGCTGGTTTACCCATTCACCTGGATCCAATAATCAAAAAAGGCGTGCCTCTGTTTAGCCCAAATTTGAACGGGCAGCCACTTCTTCTCTATGTTCACCAATCCATTCTCTATTTTTTTCCCTATGTTCTGAACCTAGTGTTTTAATTTTGTGAGATGCATTTTCAGTTGTTCATGTTTGTCTTCAATAGAATAGAATAGACATGTTGGATTCCACTGCATGGAAATGAGAAGTCCTCTGTACTAAATTTTATCTTATTCATCATCTTGCTTGAAAATACCTTTCTTCATGGCTCTTCTCTAAAGGATTGTGCTATTTCTTTGGATTTTGATCATTGTTTGCTTCTTATTCCTTTCGCATAACTCTTTATTAGCTCTCACTGGATATCTCCCCAAAGCAATTCTAAGTTATAGACAGATTCTTGACTTTCTTCTATGTACACTTAAGATATATTTGTGCTCATCTCAGTAATTCAATATTTAACTCTAAAATTTCAGTATTAGTATATTTATCTGTAATGCCTCCAGAATTACAAGATTCTCCACATCTATTCTTTCAATTTGCAAGTGCCCTTACTTTTCTAGGCTGTAGCATTTATTCAATGTTGAGCTCAGTTTCCAATAAATTGTCCTCAATATTGTCCCCACCCCCAAAAAATATTGTTTTTATTCAAAATAGAAACATAAGGCCATGTCTCTCCCCTGAGATGCCTGATCATAATTCACAGTGTGGAAAATTCTAGGTGTCTCTCTTCCCATCCACCCCTGTTTCACAATGATCTTTCCCAGCCTTGTGCTTAAAAGTCTCTAATGCCTCTTCAGGCACTTTGGTTTGTTTTGTTTGTTTTGAGACTAGTTCTCCAGTAGCCCTTATTTTAGGGTTCAAGTCAAAGCCAAGTCACTATTCTACTGTGCTTCTCCTGACCCTCTCTACTTGCCTCCACATTGTGGGGTCTGATGTGCCCACATTTTTCTCCCTTACAAGCTAGGCTAGCTGGTGAGCCGGGGCTTTTAACTTGAACTGCCTAGATGAATACTATGGAGAAAGACTCAATGTTAGACCTCCACACATAGGTGTATACATGCATACATGTGCCCATACACATGGAAACATGCATATACATACCACACACACAAACACACATACCTGATAATAAATAAATAATAAATAAATAGTAAAGACTAATTAAAGTAGCTAAGATGTATTGTTTACATGAAAAGAAATTATCTCATTGAAAACAAAAATATGTTTCCAATAGGAAGGACACTCTGATAAATATCCATGACACCAGATCCGTGTGACAAGGGAGGAAATTCCCTGTCCTCTTTCATTTTCTTTGGGTCACAAAAAATGAACTAGAAAGTATTGAATGTCATATTTTTGGAGACTTTAAAAGCTTCTCCTTTAGTCTCAATGAGACATTCACTCCTTGTTCTTTATCATTTTCATCTTAAATATATACTCAACACTAAAGTAAAAAATGAGAATGTTGGTTATACTGTAAGGTTCAATGTTTAAATGACTATACAAATGTGTTCTTTGAGGGAAGGGTCCTTGTGCATGCTGAGGATTGAACCTAGGGCCTCATATATGCTAAACATGTGCACTACCGCTAAACTATGTCTACACTTCCTCAGCATGCTTTTATGAGAGGGGAGAGAGAATGTTTATAAATCCAGCCATAGCAAAGCATCCATTGAGCGTCTAAGGTATGCCAGATATAAAAAGATAGTATAAGAAGTAGAAAAAGATAATTTTTAGGCACTTCTATGGGTACAGTCTTATGTTGGAGTCCTAAACCCAGTACTGAAGAATAGGAGTGCTTTTGGTGATGGAGGCTTTAAAAGAGGCAGTTAAGCAAAAATAAGGTTATGTAAGTAGTCAGAATCCAGGGTATTAGTGTCCTTACAGGAGAAGATAGGGACACGATACACCGAGGGGGACGTAGGAAAAAGTCACAGGTGGGTGGAGCTTCTTGCCAAGAGGTAGAATTTGGACATCCAGTCTCCACAACCATGAGGAGAGATGTCTCTGCTGCTCGCCCTGTCTGTCTGTGGTACCTGTCAGGCCAGGTCCTAGCAAGACCTTACAGGTACTTCCATACTCCAAAGTTCAGGGTCCCACAGGAGAGACAGACAGGTAAACAGATCAGTATAGAAGGAAAGGGTCAGGGTGTATGTTGTGAATATTATAAACTCAGCTGAATTCTATACTGATTGAAGTTATTACAGCAGCACTTAGGAAATATTAACAAATATTAAGTGAAAAAACACCTAACAATGAATCTACACTATAATAACCATAAAAATGGGAAATAGGAATAATTGACAAAAATAGAAGAAAACTCCAAAAACAGAGTTTTGATATGAAGTAAAATCTTTAATAAACTTTAATTTTGTAATTGTTGTTCTTATAGTAGTAACGATTTCATAAATTTCACTTTAAAAGAAATATACTTTTGTTAGTTCACATTCTCACATTTTATTGGATACTAAATTCTATTACATCTGAATTGTAATTTGCATATAATGAAAAGGGGAAAAAAAATCAACCTGGGTCAGATGACAGGATTAACTAATAGCAACTAGGTCCACTCTCCTCCCATCTCATATTTCAATGTAGTCCAAGTTTCTGCTTTGGTGAATACTAGAGATGTATTCTGAAAGGAAATCCAAAGAGATTTTATGAACCTAAAATGTATACAACACTAATCACTACCAATAAGAAAAGACACAGTGGAAGTTTTGTACATGAATCTGAATTAAAGGAACAATTATCTAAATGAACTAACTTCTAGCACCTCAGCTAGCTATGAGCCTTAAAATCAAGCTCATCTGTAAACTTATCCAAGAACACAATTAACGACCTTTAAAAGAGAGGACAAGCAAGGTGAGCACAGAAAATAGCTCTCCACCTCCCACCCCTCCCCCACCAGGCAGCTAGAGCGGCCTGTCAGGTAGCACTCAGGACTCAGGGGTGCCTACCTGGCCAGTCCCCATAGCAAATGCGTGCTGAGCCAGCAAATCCAGGCAGGGCTCCCAGCCTGGAAACAGGGTAGGAGTTTCCCAATAGACTTGCGCCTAATGTGAGGGGTGTACCCCACAGCGTGGAGATTCTCAGCCACTGTTCACACAGGACAGGGCGGGGCATAGAGACATTAACAAGGGGAACAGCTGCTCCAAAGCCTCACTGGGTGTTAATCAAGCCAGCCATCTGCGGATCTGCAGGAAGGCTTATATCAAAAACCACATCTTGCCCCAAGGCCCTGTTTTTACCTTGATTTAATGGTTCTCTCTGGTAGCAATCTGCTGTCCTCATCCATGTGGGGCCCCAAGCTGTAGGTTCTGCAGCTCTTCCAGCTAGCTTCTGGTAGCTCCTCAAGGAGAAAAGCTCCCAGGAAGGAGACAGGGCTTTATTTTTATCCCAGTTAAAGTCCCTATCCAATCCATTAACAGCTGCAATAACCTTGGCCCAGGGCATTTCTTGGAGAAGCTGTAACCAGCTGGGGTTAATGAACTCTCCCTACCATCAATTCCTGGGAGAGGCCATTGGCCTGAATTGTTACTTAATTACTCTTCTGTGTACAGCTCCATAAAGCAATGAAATGCCTTCTTTCAGGAAGAAGGGAGATGGTAATGGGGGTCATCAGAGGCCATTAATTTTACAAATAGTTTGTTAGAAACTCCAGTATGTTAAGAAGTCACTCTGGCTCACAAATCTCCATGTGTGCCTTTCTGAGTAGAGGTCTAAACTTGGCAGGTTTCTGAGACTCACACCCCCCCCCAAAAGTTCCAACTGTGCAGGATCTGGCTGACATGTTCCAACATTCAGGTACAGAGAATACAAATTCTTTATATTCTGTGGCTGATTTTCCCTTAAAGCTGGCAAAAAAGACACAATGGAGCCATTCGAAATAATCGCAGACATTTGCAACTTAAAAATCTTTTAAATAATCTTTTGGTATTCTGGCAGGTGATGCTTCCTCTCTGAAGCCCTCTTCTATCCCACCATGGTGGCAAGGGATGAAGAAAGCTGTGTATCCATGGGCCTCTGCAAGCAAACGTGGGTCTTTAAGTGCCTGCTGGTGTTGGTGGATCTGCTGGACTCTGTGTCCATTTCAACACCCACCAAGTTCCCCTCTTCCCAATCAAGTCTCTTTGTACTTCCACAGTCCCCTTCCAAATAGGAGAAGGCTCAGCAGCAGCCTTCTCTGCACTAGCCAATTTAAAACTGTAAGAACTTCCTTTCAGCCTGGTCTCCAGCTACAGTGGGTTCTAGGACAGCTAGAGCTACAGCTAGACCCTGTCTCAAAAAAAAGACAAACGAAAAAAGACAAAAAAATTAAAAAAATAAAAATAAACACTTTAGAATGTAAACTCTTCCACAAGGGAAAGTGCTTTGGGTTGTTTTGTTTCCTCTTTCTAGTGCTTTGACCAGAGTCTCACAAATACCTTGTCTTTTCACTTTTTCATACTTGGATACATGACAGGATCCCATGTAAGGCTCTTCTGGGCAGGAAGGAAGCCCTATTTACCAGAGAAATTATTCTGAAGATGGTCCCTTCATACTGCCCCGGAAACAGACACCTGAAACTATCCCTGATAAGGCAGACTTGATCAGGAAGCCCACACACCTGCAGAGGCTCTGGTTTAGGAAAGATAAGAGCCCATTGCCATGGGCACCACTGTGACACACTGCTCTGACCATCCTGGGTCGAAGTAGAGTCATGACTTCATGGAAGTTTGGGCAGTTCTACTGGACGGCTCCAGCAGGAACAGATCAGAGTCTCCAGAAGCTAATTGACTAGGGAGTATCAGGAAGACAAACCACATCGGTAGAAGGGAGGTAGAGTCTGGAGAAGAAACGGAGGGGGAAAGGGGAGTTTCATGGCAGAGAGAGCCAAGGGCTTTCTTCTACTTGGTTTTCAGATTCCTGATTAATGCTAACAGACTTCCTGACCAGCTTGCAGAGGCCAAAGGCTAGAGAACATGGGTGTTTTTAGGGCCAAGTTCAAGACAACAGTGGCAACTTTTCAGGGCAGTGAGGTGCCTACATTTGTGTCCTGGGAGTTTAAGGAAAGCAGTAGGATGTTGAGGAAAGACTCAGGAAGAACTGTCACCTATATTTCCTACTGTTTCATATGAATTTCCAAATTGATTTATTTTGGCAAGGAATCTCTGAGTGCATTTGCTTGCTGGACTTATATTGAATTTTCCAGCAGTATCTTCCTGATGCAGAGTCCGATGAGTGGCAGAAATGGAAGGCTGGGTTTTGTCATGGAGGGAGAAAAGGAGTTCACATAATTGCTGACTTTCTAGTGGGGCATAAATGGACCGATTTCCCCAGTTCATAAATGTGTCTCTGCTGATATTTGAGGGACTCTACAATGGAAGAATGGAAGGAAGATCAGCTAGATTATGAGTAAGTAAATTGTGACTGTGTAAAGGCCCACTCAGGCAACAGGTGCGAGGCAGCTCTGCTACTGAGAGGTTTGCTAACCCTCCACTCATCTCTCTCTGCCCCCTCCCCAAGCACTCTGCTCCTTTAGGAAGGGAGAACTACTATAAATTTCCCATCCAAGTCAGCCCTTCCAAGATAGGTGTTCTCATTTCTCTTTGATTGCTGAGACAAAACACTCTGACCAATACCAACTTGGAGAGGAAAGGGTTTATTTGCCTTACATCTCCTGGCTCACACACAGTTCATCACTCAGGGAGCCCAAGGTAGAAACTCAGAGCAGAAACCTGGAAGTAGGAGCTAAAGCGCAGGCCATGGAGGAATGCTGCTTCCTGGCTTGCTCCTCTGGCCCATGTCAGCCTGCTTCTAATATGGTGGGTACAGAACCACCTACCCAGGGGTGGCACCGCCCATAGTGGGCTGGGCCCTCCCACATCACTCAACAGTCAAGACAATACTCCACAGACATGGCCACAGGCCAGTCCAACGGAAGAAATTTGCCTCGCCAATTGAGGCTCCCTCAACCCCGGTAGGTCAAGTTGACACTAAAGCTATCCAGTACAATAGGACCTTTATTTTCCAATATCATGCTTCATTTTTTTCCCATAAAAAAGTCCCTGGGCCTGCCTTCCTTATTCCTACTTAAGAATGCCAAAGACAAAGCAATGAATTAATTTACATATTAGAGAAAATTTAGTGTGAGCCTTTCTTGGCTTGGGTACTCCTTATAGACTAAAGTTATTATTTCATTCACAATTTTTTTTCCAAAGAAGTTGTTTGTATTCTTGAATACTGTGCCTGAAATATAAGTATGTGCTTACTGAAATGGCCCTCACAGTGAAATCTCAAACACACTAATCACCAGTGTAGGTAGAGTTAAGAGCATTAGTTCTTGCAGAAGACCTGGGTTCAGTTCCCAGCACCCACATGGCATGCAGGTACACTTTCACACAAGCCCACAAAACACTCATACACACTAAATAATTAATAAATAAATAAATAAATTATTGTAAAGTGTAATGAGGGAAAGAGTGAACACCTTCCATGGTGGTAGAAACTCCTTTTGTCTCTGCATAAAGCCAGCTAACTCACAAGTGATGGAGCAGGTGCCTAGATAAAAATATTCAGTAAAAGAGTATTGCATAAGCAGGTTTTGAGAACAGTTTAAGAAAAGGTTGCCATGGGAAACAATTCTCTCCACTGGAAGGCTATTTAAGGAAATAGAGCTTCTCATGAAAGCAGAGTGGAGGTGCATGGTTATCATGAGCATTTTGGAGGACAAAGCTTGGGAAAGATGTCCCTTGATGAGTTGAGAATTATTGAAACAGATTATAGGGCCAAAGGCTAGGAAGTAGCCTAGTCAAAGTGCACTGGGCTAGCATGGGATGGCCCTGGGTTCAATTCCTAACACAACTAAAACCAAAACCAACACAAACAAAAACAACAACAGATTGTAAAGAAAGATTTTTTAAAAGTGCCATTTTCTAAGAATAAGGAAAATTATATTCCCAGAAAGAGCACAGTAGATAAATGACCTGACTTCTATTATTCTATTTGGTCCAGTGATATTTTTTTTTTCATTAAAATAACCTCCCTTGTTCATTTGGGGGCTGAGTCTATAGGTCCGAAAAATTGGAAATCTTAAAATTGGCCCAGTCAAAAAAGAACATTATCAGTTTGAACATGGATCTTGAAAGGGATATGCAGAGAATAGATGAAGCAAATAAGGAACTTCTTCTCAAAATCCAACAAAAAGAAAGTGAGATCCTGAGGTGAGTCTTAGCATTTTATGAGGGAAGTTCTCAATCTGAAACTAGGGGTGGAGAAAAATAAACCACTGTTTTCCTGTTTAATCTTGAGAACTGTATTTTATGTAGCAGAATTTTTATTCTTTATTCTTTGGTATTACTCTACATCTGGAACCATCAAACATAGCAAGTTTCAAAAACAGACTCCTTGCCAGGCGTGGTGGCGCATGCCTTTAATCCTAGCACGTGGGAGGCAGAGGCAGGTGGATCTTTGTGAGTTCGAGGCCAGCCTGGTCTACAGAGGGATTTCCAGGACAGCTGGGGCTACAGGGAGACCCTATCTCCAAAAGACCAAAAAAAAAAAAAAACAGACTCCTTTAAAGCTATTCAGAGAGCTTACCTGGGTTGAAAGTAGGCTGGAGTGTTTGGCCTAAGATTAAAGCAGATCTGTCTTGCTATGCCTTGAAATTATCTGATTCTATGGATCCACAAAAGAATGGTTTCCAACTTGAGATGCATGTATAGTCATTCAAGCACAACAACAGATACCTGAGTTTTCCCACTTCTGAAATTGTCCATCATGAGTCCTTATACATTACACATTTATCATCCAGGCTAGAAATTGAGGTTACCCAGACTGAAGACCCTACAGAGGACAAGGAATGGGAGAAGGAAAACTGTACTGTGATGGAAAGGAAAAAAGCCTTGCAGGACCTGGAGGAAGAAACAGCCAGAATTGTAAGCAAGCTCCTGGGAAAAGTTACTACATAGGTTTCGTCCAAGCGCTCAGTCCTGAGCAGCTAAGCTGATCGTTTTACGTAGAATGTGTCCATGCATGGGAGGAAATGACGAAAGTCTGTGTTTCTTGGGAAATATTTAATACTGGGAAGTTATGTAGATAAATACCCACAGCCTGGTGCTTATTTCATCTGTGGTTGATCTCAAGATCTACTTCTACAAATAAGATTGAATTTGAAATTGCTGCAGAAAAATACTGTCAGGTAAAATGGACATATTAGCTAAAGAAGAACAGAGGGAGTTTTATTGATGCAGACTTAAACACTGGCGCATTTGCTCCCCCAGGAAAGGAAGAATGAGGCTCTGGCCCACAGTATAACAGAACTTCAAAGAAAGGTAGGGCTTTGTGTTTCTCGATGCCTCCCACAACATCCTCATTTCCAAAGAAACAAGACACAAAAGGTGGACTCAGGTGTCAAAGAGGCCTGGGCTTGGAGTTGTCCCACTGTGCTGAAGCTAGGGCTCATGTCTAAAGCCATGGGTCATCTCTACAAGTATACAATGGAAGAAGTAAATGAGATGTTTAGTTGTCCCAGGAGTTCTTCAGTCTACCTATGAAAGAGGATTCGGGCAGACACTCTGTTAAAGGGCTTAACAGGAATCGTTATTGGCCCAAGTTAATTTTACCCTCAGCAGAGACTAAACACATACACACAACTACCCTCAATGCCCAAAGATGTCCTCTTCCTTGTCTAAGCTTGTCCCCTATCTCACCCTTCTTGACTTACAGAAAACTTCCTACCAGTGCCCACTCTGACCCATGCCTGCAGTCTTGAGTAGCCCAACTTGAATTAGGGCTTGAGGGAAGTACTCTTGCCTTGAGTGACGCCAGCTCTGGTAATGAGGATACAGGTAGACCAAAGATGTTTCCACAGGACACTGAGTATCTCCCAAGGAGCAATCTCCCTTCTCAAGGTGTATATCAAGCCATGGTTATACACACACACACACACACACACACACACACACACACACACACGAGAAGCTGTCTTTTCTTTCTGTTTTGTTTTTCAATTTAATTACTTTGAATATGGATTTGAAATGTGTTTTTATTTGAAACTTGTAGATGACAAGGAAAGCACGAAAGGTGGCCAGGTTTGACCAAGGTGATCTTAACATAACCCCAGAAGAGTCAAAGGTAAAAGCCAAAAACCAAAGTCTGCGTGGGGTTTGGGCTGTGTGGCCAGGAAATAAGCTGGGAAGCTGGAAACAGTGATCAAAGTTGCCACGAATCCTTTGTACTTTCGCCCACATCAGGCTTAAATTAGAGCCACTGAATGTGTGTCTCCCTCCTCTGCCCTTAGTCAAGAATTTCCCCAAAGCAGGCCCTGTTCTCCCTTCTACTGCAGAGAGCGGGACACAAGTGCATTCTACTGAGGGACTTGGATCCCCTCATTTTAACTCTGGCTCCAGCACCTAATCCGGGTGTTTATTTACTCACTTCCTCACATCTCCAATTTGAGGATTGAGTGAGATTATATATGAAGTATTCTTTCCCTTTTTACGATCTCTGAAACCTCAGGAAGTCACATAGTTTCAAAGCAGTTATGTAAAAGTCTGGCTGAGGTTGTGTATAAGTCTACAAAGGCAGGGCTAAGATCTTTATGTCTACTGAATGCCAAACAAGGTATGTTTATTGACTGCAACCCCAAAAGGATTCATTCAGTCCATCCACTATTGAATGATCTCTATTTTCTGAACACATTGTGCAAAGTCTAGCATTTCTATAATTATGCTCCAGAACTGAGGATCCAAGGTTAACCACAACCTATCTGACCAAAAAACAGGAATTAGAGGCAATTTTTGTACTGAAGAAGCAGATGAAGTTCTTTCTTGACTCTCCAAAATTACATCTTTGTCCTTATCTGGTATCTATACATTCAAACACCCATACTTCACAGTATGTATGAAGCCCATGAAGAAATGGAGACCCTGAAGATAAGAGAGAAATAAGGTCTACAGAATTCTTGCTCTTTCATCCGCTGGCCCATTTAGTAGCAGTGGCCGCACAAGCAGGCAGCCCAGTGCCACCTAGCAAGCTTGGTTGGCCATGCTCAGGCAGAAAACTTTATCTGGAAACAAATGAGGAGTTGGGGTCCTCCTTGGGAAGAAATTGAAATTAAGTCTAAAAGAGTTATAAAGATTTTGACCACAGGGTTGCAGAGATAGCTCAGCAGTTAAGGTCATTGACTGTTCTTGCAGAGGACCCAAGTTTGATCCCCAACACCCACGTTGCATGACACAGGTACACTTACATACATGCAGTCAATACATGCATATACATAAAATTGAAAAAAAAGATTTTAAAGACGTTGACTATGTCTGACATGTAAGTACAATGGTCAGGAGACTAGCTTTCTCCCAAGATCCCTTCTTTTGCCCAGAATAGGTTTTCCTGAAGGTAAGCCAGCCATAATCGATGGGGACACATTGAGTCTGGCTGTCGTAGCTGCAGCATCACAGCCTTTGTGAAAGCTAGCAAGTAGTGTCACTGTTTGCTGCAGAGTATCATTAGCTCGTTGACTCACCTGCTTCCTGGAATCCTTGCCTGATCATTATGTGACACACATAGCAGCTCTTTTGCTTCTGTTCCTCCAGCATGTTAGTAATCAGTTCAGCCAATTTAAGAGATATCTGCTTCCAAACCCTATGACTCACACCATGAGCCGGAGACCACAGCCCTTAGAACATCTGGATGACTGGCCTTGATGTAATTAATTGAAGGAAGACTTAATTCTGCAGATTGCAGATGTCAAATAATGGCATCTGGAGGGAATGACGAGACAGAAACGCATGGAGAAGGAAATGTGCTGTCTCTGCTCTGCCCACCACGAAGCCCCTCCTCTCTCACCCTCCCCTCCTGAAGGCCACCGCATCATGGGCCACTGAAGCCCCTTAGCTGCTCTCGTCACTTCTTTTTTTAGTCCTGAACAATCCACTTTCTAGACTTGAAAGAAAATCGTTCTTTCACGTCACAAATCAAACCATATCTGTATACCTTAGGCAGGCCCTCCCCTGAATTCACACTGCAATTAGGATAAAGAACCTAGAAACTGCAACGTCCTCTATAACCTTGCCTGCCCCATTCCTCTACCTGTTCATGATAACCCCAGTGTACTTGCTTCCTGGTCTTAGCCTTGGGAATAGCCTCCCCGTGGAGCATATTTCTTCCAGATCTCCACTGAGCTAATATCATTTAGGCTTTAGCTCAAGTATCGTTTCATTGCAGAGGCCTTTGTCCATTGCCTCTTACACCTCCATGTCACTAGCCCTTGTCATATTCTGTTTCTATTTCCTTTGCTGCACAGAGTGTGTTTACTTGTTATGTCCCCTGACTTTTTTACCTGAAGGTAAAAAGCCTATCAGTCCTTGCTCCGCACTCTAGCCTCAGAACTTCCAACACACACACACACACACACACACAGAGGCACACACACACACACACACACACACACACATACACACACACCATCTTCAGGCCTCCTTGGGTATTGCATGACACAAGTGCCCTTACATATATGCAACCAAAACATTCATACACATAAAATAAAAAATAAGAATATAATTAATTAAAATAATTAAAAGAAAGTAGCTTGATGAGAGAATGAAACTAAGAGCTGAAGCTCAGAGGGTTAGAGGCAGATGAAGTCAGTATAGAAGAAGGTGCTCACCATAGCTGCAAAGACCCCTGAACTCACCTAGGCCCTGAATCAGCTGTGGCCAATGCAGTTCAGCAGCTAACCCAGAGCCACTGTGGTGACTGGCCAAGCTTACACAATTCCCACCTGCTGAGATCCCCCTCCTTGCCTCTCAACAGGTGAAGTTACAACAACTGGAAGCTTCCTGTGCAGACCAAGAAAAGGAGCTGGTGAAGGTAAGAGCAGGGACCCCAAAGATGCTTCTTCCCAAGAAAGGGGAACTTAATCCTCAGCCAACTGAATATATGCTCAAAAGATTGATGTATATTCAGGTTCCAAACCTAAGACGATCATGGGCTTTAAATCATAGATTATTTTTAAAAAATCCAGTCCACTAGGTCATATTTACCTGAACTTTTTACAAGATACATTCCATCTTTTATCTCACACATAGTAGTATCTCTTCCTCTCCCAAATGCCCCCCAAATAGTTCCCATTTGCACAGTAACAGTAAAATATGATTTCTTTGCCCTCAATTTGTAAAAATAAATGAAATGAATTTATACATATGGCAAAAGATTATATTTGGGGTCTGGATAAAAGTATATATACTTTAGTCCTTACGGAAATTTATTGGAATAAAATTAAGAATCGACTTTTGTTTTCCAGATAATGGAAGGCTATGTGTTTGTGTCCCAGCTCTGTGAAGATCAAGGCCTCTGCATAAAGGTACAGCTTCTCAGGCAGGGACAGCAGAGGGATTATTAAGGCACAGACGAGATGTAACCAGGCTGGTCAAAAAATGCCCTGTAGATGAACTGTAACTCAATATGGTACTAGCAAGAGACTTTCAGGTCACCAACCCCCTGCCAGTACCACCCTATTGTCCATGAATTCTTGGTAGCTACTGTTCTACTCTTTCAATGACTGTGTTCTCAATTAATAATGAGCACAACTGCTATGTCTAACCCCAGTTACCCTTGAGAACCTACCCAATGCTGAGGCATGAGGAGAGTTAAGGTTGAGGGGTTGGGTCTCTGAACACAGAGGAAGTAGCCGTGGAATATGAAGCATTTATGCTACAGCCTAGTGACAAATGTTGTCAGGCTTGGAAAAAACAAGTTTCTAAGTCATCACTGTGGCACCTTTCATTTCTCTTTAAAGAAGTACCAGGAAGCTTTGAAGCGAATAGAAGAAGAACTAGAGACTGGATTCCTTGAGCAAGAAGTGTGAGCATTGGCAAATGAAGGATCATCATCCTGGTTTGGTTTTCCCCAGCTCAGCTGAGTCAGAGCAAACTCTGCCCAGTTCCCCTCCAGAACTGAAGGAGCCCCAGAGCTACGTCTTTGCTCTCCTTTTGTGATGTGGTTAGAATCACAGTCTTTTGACTATAGATACACATCTTCCTTTCTCATACTGTGGCATTATTATTTGAGCTTATATTAAGAGCATAAATGTGTACCTTTAGAAGTGTTGTAGCTGGAATACTTAATAATTCCTTGTATTTCAAAGGAAAGCCATAAAACTATCCTCACCCTCCCTTCTCCCAAATATATGAAACCCACCCTTGGACACACTGTAGATCCTGCATTATGAAACAGATCTGTGCATTGTATTGAGCTATGAAAGTTGAAAATTAGAAATAGTAAAGGACTTCTGCAAAAACATTCCCTGCCCTTCTGGAATATAGATACACAAACCCAAAACAAACAGCCTTCCCTCAGTTGCCTGACCCTCTTTCTCAGCTTAATCTTAACTAAGTAAAGAAGCGTTCCCGTTTGTTAAATGTTTGGGGATATTCGGACCCACAACAAGAGGCCACCCTCTAAGTAGACACATACAAAGTGCATCCTACAAGCCTGGATTGCGGGACGCAGAGAAGAGAGAGATCCTTATCCTGAAGGAAGCTTTCAGTCTAAGGTGCCCAATGAGCACTAGGTCAGAGCTTTACTGTTAAGATTCTAGAATAGATCCAGGTGTGGTGGTGCACGCCTTTAATCCCAGCACTCGGGAGGCAGAGACAGGCAGATCTTTGTGAGTTCAAGGTCAGCCTGGTCTACACAGTGAGTTCCAGGACAGCTGGGGCTACAGGAGACCCTGTCTCAAAAAGACAAAAAAAAAAAAATTCTAGAATAGGGTTGTCTAGTAAAACTTTCTATGCCATCCAATAGATAGTCACTAACCATAAATAACTGACTTCTGAGTACTTGAAGGATGGCTACTGTGCCCCAAGGAGCTGAATTTTTTATTAATAGTTAAACTGCTAAAGGTACCCAATGGATATGATGTTGGATAATGCAACTTTAAGTATGTTTAAATAACCACCTTGTGTTATGAATATTTGAATACTCTCTTCAGTCTCTTTCCTGTTTCCTTTTTCCCTAGATCAAAAGTCTTAAGCATGGATTCTGAGCGGGAGAAATGTAAAAGTGAAAATAAGGAGGTAAAAAGACAAAAAAAAAAAAAAAAAAAAAAACCGACACTACCATAGCAAGAATAGACAGATGATAAACTATTGATAAACACATAAGGGATAGACCTTCCCAACACACTCTGCCTACAATGTAATGTTTATGAAATTTCNCAGAACTGAAGGAGCCCCAGAGCTACGTCTTTGCTCTCCTTTTGTGATGTGGTTAGAATCACAGTCTTTTGACTATAGATACACATCTTCCTTTCTCATACTGTGGCATTATTATTTGAGCTTATATTAAGAGCATAAATGTGTACCTTTAGAAGTGTTGTAGCTGGAATACTTAATAATTCCTTGTATTTCAAAGGAAAGCCATAAAACTATCCTCACCCTCCCTTCTCCCAAATATATAAACCCACCTTGGCACACTGTAGATCCTGCATTCATGAAACAGATCTGTGCAGTTGTATTGACTATTGAAGTTGAAAATTAGAAATAGTAAAGGACTTCTGCAAAAAAAACATTCCCTGCCTTCTGGAATCATAGAACACAAACCCAAAACAAAACAGCCTTCCCTCAGTTGACCTGCCCTCTTTCTCAGCTTAATCTTAACTAAGTAAAGAAGCGTTCCCGTTTGTTAAATGTTTGGGGATATTCGGACCCACAACAAGAGGCCACCCTCTAAGTAGACACATACAAAGTGCATCCTACAAGCCTGGATTGCGGGACGCAGAGAAGAGAGAGATCCTTATCCTGAAGGAAGCTTTCAGTCTAAGGTGCCCAATGAGCACTAGGTCAGGCTCTTACTGTTAAGATTCTAGAATAGATCCAGGTTGTGGTGGTGCACGCCTTTAAGCCCGCCACTCGGGAGGCGAGAGACAGGCAGATCTTTGTGAGTTTCACGAATGTATCGCCTGGTCTACACAGTGGAGTTCAGGCACAGCTGGGGGCTACAGGAGACCCTGTCTCAAAAAAGACAAAAAAAAAAAAAATTTCTAGTAATAGGGTTGTTCTAGTAAAACTTTCTATGCCATCCAATAGATAGTCACTAACCATAAATAACTGACTTCTGAGTACTTGAAGGATGGCTACTGTGCCCCAAGGAGCTGAATTTTTTATTAATAGTTAAACTGCTAAAGGTACCCAATGGATATGATGTCTGGATAATGCAACTTTAAGTATGTTTAAATAACCACCTTGTGTTATGAATATTTGAATACTCTCTTCAGTCTCTTTCCTGTTTCCTTTTTCCCTAGATCAAAAGTCTTAAGCATGGATTCTGAGCGGGAGAAAGTAAAGGTAATGAAATAAGGAGTTTTTTTAAAAAAAACAAACAAAAAACAAAAAAAAAAAAAAAAAGCCGGGCGTTGGTGGCGCACACCTTTAAATCCTAAAAGCACTTGGGGAGCAGAAGCAGGCGGATGATCTTTTTGGTTTCACAGGCCAGCCTTGGTTTCTACAGCATTGAGTTCCAGGACAAGCTGGGGCTTACATGGAGACCCTGTTCCGCGAAAAAGACCAAAAATAAAAAAAAAAAAAGAAAAGGAGGTAAACTAAGCACTCTGCCCCCTCCTGCTACCTTCCATGGGATTTTCCAGAAACTGTAAGACACCAAGTGGATATCTAGTTTACTGATAATCCATTCCAAACATTCCCAACTGTAGCATCCCAGCACTAAAATAATAAGAAAGATGCTGAGGAGCAGTGGGCCCTCCTCTCTTCCACCCAGACAAATGAAAAAGTCCCAGGAACTTGCCTCAGACCCAAGAGGAACCCAAATGGAAGTAGGAAAGAGCATTAATGGGGGGAAGGGGATTCTGCATAGAGGGGGGAGCAGGCACACAGGATGTCTGCCACCCCTCCATCTCCTATAACCACAGACTGCTTTCCTGTTCATCCCAGCACTATCCAGAATTTTTCACCACATAGAGCACCAAGGTGCCTGTCACAGTCTAGCTGGAGTTGGTCTGTGAATTAACACACAGAAATCCATACTTGTTTCTGACACACGTCAGTGCTTGTCCGTAGTCAGCTCCGTGAAGTCACCAGCTCACACACAAAGGCTTGAAAGAGGCAAGGTTTTTGGATGAAGCTGTTCAGTCCTGTCAGCCTCCTGGTTGTCTCACAGCAACAGGCACACAGTGAAAATACAAACTCGTGTTGGGTTCTCGTTTTGTAATTTCTCCTGGCTTTAAAGCCAGGGTTGACCATCACCAGAGATCTTACATAGTCAAGGTTTTGATAATCTCAGAAACAAGAGTCCATCTTTTCCTTTAAAAAAAAAAAATACCAGCCATTGATCTTTGTCCTAGGATCAGGCAGATATCTGCTTACATTAGGCCTTGTCACCACATCCTGCACAAACCATCCTGCCACACAAGTTTGCACACAACAGTCAGCAAGTGAGACTCCTGAAATTCACTGGATCCAGTGTTCTAGAATTGAGCTTAGCATGTTCCACCATCGACTCACAGAGGCTCACTAAAGGATTCCTTCAAGGCAACTTTCAGAGAAAAATTAAAGTTGGCTTTCTCAAGGCCATTATAGTCTCATGAGGGTCTCCTGGCCTAGTGATCTCCCAAGCCCTTCACAGAGGTGAGGCTGCCTGGGCTGATGAACACCTACCATGGCACTTAACTCCTCCAGGCTGAGAACCTAAGAGTTTCTGATTCCAGTTGTGCAAGCTCTCAAATGTCCTCATACGTTCTTACCCTTGATTTCACAAGGAGATTGTAAAGACAAGTGAAATAACCGAGAAAATATTTTCGAAGAAAGAGGTCAAAGAAATCCAAAAATCTTCATTGGAAGATATTTGCTCCTTTTAAAAATTATCTTTTTGGAACATTTGGGTGACTTTCATAGGCTTTAAGCTTCTTAAGCCAAGTGACAGGTAAACAAGCACAGTTCAGAGAGCTAGGAATGTGGACTCCGAGGACCCAGCTCACAGGTCACTTACCAACTATATTACTTTCTGCACCTTGGTGTACTATCTGTCCATAAGACAGCAACTGAAGCAATAGCAGTAAATATATATTTATGTATATTTAATATAATATAATATAATATAATATATATATATATATATATATATATTGCAGAGGACCTGAGTCTTATTCCCAACACTGACATCAGGCTGCTCACAATCAGCTGTAACTCCAGCTTCAGGAGATATGATTGCCCCCTCATCTGGCCTCCATGGGCACACATGTGCATGCATCTATGCATTATGTGTTGGTACATATGACAAGAATGTGTAAGATTTTTATAAATATAACATTTTAAGTGATGACCCACTAACATTATTTGGCAGCTTCCAGAAATGTGCTTATCGATGTTCTCTCTTTCAGGATAATTCTATCACCAAAAAGGCAACACAGTTCAGTAAAAGGTAAGAAAAGTATCATGCAGTAAGCCTCCTAGAAAGCCAAGGGGCTCTTTATAGCTGTGTGCAGAGAACAGCATCTCGAACAGACATGCGTCAGATCAGCTGACCAGTGTCACGAGCTGAGTATCTCAGTTCTAGCAATATAACTTCTTGGTCCAAAGAGAACTAAGAGACTCAACTTTCCAGAATCTTGGCCCCTGAAAGAGATGTGGAAAATCTCAGATTCACTCCCTTTTCCCTTTAGCAATTTGAATTAGCTGGATGCATGAGATTTCCCACTGCTATAGATAGATGGGAATTGGGGGATGCACCCCTAGATCTAACACCACTGCCTAACAGCAGACATGAAACATAAAGCAGCTGCAAGAAAGATCCCTAATGATATCCAGTGCGCAATAAACGGGAAAAAAAACTTTTAAAACTGAATAAGTATTCAAGATCTGAACACCCGAGTAGATATTAGTCCTGAGGGAAACACTGTGATAGCAAAGTACAATTAGTATTCATGAAGCCCCTCCACGTGCAAGAAAAGGTCAAATTATATTCAATATGATCTGTTTAAGAAGGCATAAAGAAACATGTATTCAAAGTGGTGTGAAATATGGTTTAGGAAGAGTTCCATCAAGATAGTTAAAATTATTGGTGCTCAAAGGTCAACTCCAATTGTCTGGAAAATTTGCTTAAGGAGATCACCCCTTCAGAGCACATAATATAGTGTTCATATCCCCATATCGTTGTGAATAACATTCTTAAAATAACTAGCTGTGTTTCCACAGAACCCCTAGGCTGCCCCTCTTATGCCATAACACCAGAACCCGGCAGGAATCACTCTGACTCTAGCAAAGTTTTATTCCTTAGAAGTGAGACTTTAAGTCCTGTCTACACTCCAGTTGAGGTATGGATATTAAAGGAAAGACTCATAATCTGCCAAATTATAGTACCATGGCATACATTTTGAATAGATGCTACATAGACTTTGAACTTTAAACTAGAAAGACTTTGAATAGAAAACAGGAATATCTTTTCTGCCTTATTTTCGTTCTGTATTGTCTTGTTTAGCTTTCTGAGATAGGAGTTTACTATGACACCTCGGCTGGCTCCAATTCATAACCCAAGTGCTGAGGGTAGAGACACATGCCTTACGTGTTGATTCTAATTAAAGGAAAGGTTGACAAATGAGACCTTACTAAGAACTTTTTTTGTTTTAAGATCTTAGAGCAAGTGAACACTACAGAGGTAGAGATGTAGAACAGTAATGTACAGTAGAAAAGGATGCAGATCAAGACCGTATAAAGAACTATAAATCAACAATCCTGATAGGTAATGGGCGAGAGGAAGGAAACCCACTTGCAAACCCATAGACAAATGTTCAGCATCACTGTTCATCAGAGTTAAGCAAATTGAAACTAAATGAGATCTTAGTTTATACACAATGGAGTGGCAAAGTCTCCAATGTCTGTTAGGGAAGATGAGGTCCCACAGACACACATATATATATACAACTACTTTGGAAAATAATTGACAACAACTAAAATTAAATTAAACTAAAATCTGGGGAAATGATTACTTTACTGATAAATGGCACAAAGACAGTAAAGCAGATGGACAGAGATTCCTAGGCAGGGCCAGTGGGAGAAGAGAGCAGTGGACGGGTAGCATGGAGCTACAAAGAAGTCAAAGGACTCAGGTCTGGCTTATTGCTCTGCTCTGCTCTGCTCTGCTCTGAGTTTCTTGCTTCTGATTAAGTGTCTTGCATTTCTCTTTCAGGATTTTTCACTCCCTCTTTTTTACCACGCTCTTTTTCATCCGACTGCTGGGCTACCTGATCTTCCATTTAAGTTTTATAAATCCTGACCTCCTTGTCAACGTGCTTCCCAAGATCCTGAGCAGAGACATCTTGTGGAAGGTGAGGTGCTTCCTGTTCCAGTCCCTCACACTCGAGATAGAGGACATGTTACCACACTGATCCCAGGACATGCTCTGGGGCAACAGAAGGCAAGAAGCATGAGACACAGGCAGGAGATGACGGAATTTGTGGAAAGAAGAGGCATTCTTCCGTTTTCCCCCTTGAGGTTGGCCTAACTGGTGACCTTCTGTCTCCATGTCATTTTACAAAGATTAACCTTCCCCAGTAAAGAGCTCTGGCAATAAGTTTCTGTCATTGAATGGATGAGTGTCACAGAAGTAAGAAAACTTCACTAACTTTAGAATTCTATAGATGCTTTCAATCCTACTAATGAAGTACAAGCAATTAGATATATAGGTATTTAAACAGCACTAATAGTTATGGTAGGTTACCTTGGTATAGACACATATGTTTGGATGATATGTTAATCCATGAATTACATTTTTTCCTGTTAAATATGACAGGGTCTTACTGTGGCTTATAACATCTCCTAACCTGTAGAGGATGTAAGCTTGTGGCATCAGCCATGGGTTTTTCCTCCAAGGAGAGAGCCAATAGCCAATTAGGTTTGGGATATACAGGCATGTGGCTGCCTCTGCTGCACAGTATTTCCAGGCAGGTGAGGTGTAGCTGGTGCTGATGGTGGAGTCTTGCTTGACTCAAGGAGACCCATATTTGCTTTATTGGTTTAGTGGCCTTTGGTAACACTCTCTGGTATTCCAGAGGCCATCTGTACACTTGCATGTGTGGTCTCAATACATCTTTCCCATGTTAACATCAGGTCTTTGGCAGCAGGGCCTTACTGCCTCTCTTCTTGCAGGTATCCCAGTTTAAAGGCAAGGAGCCTTTACCTTTTGTGGGGCCTTGGATCCTTTGGCCAACATCTCCCTGGTAGAATAATCCATTGCTGATGTCAGAGCTCCTATATTAATATATTTTGCTTAAGTGCATAGATTAAGGACTTTAGTATTATATTTGGTTCCGAACAGAGAATAATCCTTTTCACAGTTCTTATGTCTATTAGTCAATTAAAGAAGGCAGTTTTACCAGTTTTATAAGAGATTACCTCTATAATAATTGTCTCCAATTTACAGTTGGAGAGCGACCTCATCATCATCATATTTCTCCTTTTTCTATGGGGGGGGAGGCAAGAAAGTCTCTCATATCAAAACCTTTGTGGCACCTGGAAGGTAAGTTTCATTAGGACTCATTATAAATAGTTGGATCAAAAGGTTATTCCTGGACAAACTGTCAGCCCATGAAAGGAAACAGCCAGAATTGACCAGAGTCCAAGACAACAGCTCCAGAGAGAGTGGACTGTTTTGCTTCTCATCCACCTGTGCCCCTTTTCTAAGCCTAGGGAACAATCTGCAGAAGAGGGGGCATGGTAGAATGTAAGGGCTGTGATTGGGGTGAATGGTGAAACTACAGCAATGTAGTCTGGACACTCATTTGATCAACTTGATTGAACATACAACCCCTCACCCCCCTGCTGGATGGTGGGGCTGTGGGGGTTTGGGCACAGCAGCCTGAAAATTGGTTTTACATGAAGGATGCTTGTACTCATGGATTATCACTTATAGCTAAAAAATGAAAAAAAAAAACTGAGAGAAAGGTGCAGGACAGTTATGGTAGAATGCATGATCTGGGATGGGGTGGGGGTGGGGGGTAAGGGAAAGGGAAATATGCCTGAACTAAATTGGAAAATGATGTATGAAATGCACAAAGCATCAATAAAAAATGTTAAAAAAAAAAAGAATTCTATAGATGCTGTATAAAGTTGAGCAGTGAGTCCACTGAATCCCAGAATCTAATGAACCCGGGATCCCAAGATACAGAAGATCCTCACTACTTACAGCAGAACTTACATTAATTCGAACCTTGGCTTCCACTAATGTAGTGTCTGCATATGTGTGTCCATCATAGGCTTGGGCATGGTGATACACACCTGCTATACCAGCTAGTGAAAGTGCCAAGCTAGAAGAATCATGAGTTCAAGGCCAGCTTTGGTATCATAGGAAGAACCTGTCTCGAAATAAACAAACAAACAAACAAACAAACAAACACAGCACCACCAAATGAACAACCAAAACTACAAATAGAATAGGTTGGTTGGAGGCTGGTCCAGGAGCCTCAAAATAATGTCATCAGGGCTTCATTTCCTTCTGATTTTTGTCATTCTCCTTTTAATACAAGATGACGGCCACCGATATAAATTCCATATGACCGATTAGCAACCATTGCAGAAGGAGTCTTTCTGATAGCTTCAGCAGAAAAGCCTAGAGAAGAACACAGCTGGCCTGTCTGAAAGTCAGTTGCTTGACCCCTGTCTCACAATCAGTGTTGCCAAAAGAATAGACTCTGGTTGCTCAAGCATGAATCATATGTCCAATTCCTTGTTAGGGGATAGGAATGGTAAAAGAAGAAAGGGGGCTGGGGAGATGGCTTGGTCAGTAAGAAGGGGCCCTCTTCTGTGTGATCATGAGGACCTGGGTTTGAACCAACAGTGCCCATGCCTATACTATAGGCATGCCTCTAACCCCAGCGCTGAGCCTGGGGCTAGACAGAGACAGGATCCCAGGAGCTGGCTGGCCAACCGGCTGAGCCAAGAAGGGTGAGCTTTGGATTCAATGAGAGGCCCTGTCTCAAGGGAATAATGTGAAGAGTGATAGAGAACAAGACATCAGATTCCTCCTCTGTCCTCCACAGGTTCCCACGGTGCACACACACACAAAAGGCAAAGCAATGGTTAAGGAGGCCAGCCCTAGCTACGTATGTGGAATGTGTTTCCCACAGGAAAAGAGGCTGTCTTTTCCAGAGAAAGGGAAAGGAATGCTTGACAGGCAAAAGCAGACATCCATTTAATCATTAAACTCAAACTAAACTCTCATAATTAAACAAGCTCTTAAAGCTGTAGCACATTCAATACGTTTTCCCACAAGCAAAATTTGTAACTTCTCAAGATCATAGACTGAGATACTGGAAAATTCCTACAGGGAGCTCAGGATAAGAATCATGTCGTTAATCAAGTCTCTAGAGCAAGAATTCTAAAATAAACTGCATGTAACTGGTATAAACTATTTTGCAAGTGTACAATAAACACACGGCTGCAGCTTTTATTTTTCCTATTAAAACTGCTGAAGCACCTACATGCCTTATTAACAGGATGCGTTCAGACTCCCTTTTCAAGGTCTGTCTCTCTCCTAAATTGTCAGGACCCACCCCTGACAGTTCTGGGCAGAAAGCAGTCAGCCTGGCTTCCATACTGGCCCCTAATGGACACGACGTCTCAATCCATTGCTATTGCTTCTCCTAACCACATGGTGTCGCTGTTGAAAATGATCCCACACAAGGGATAATTTATCATACAAATGAAGACATACTGGGTAATAGAAAGAGATGATATTAATATGTGCGTCAGGACAAGAAAAATCCAACTGGCCTGTTTTGAAAATTCTTAGATGCAGCTCAAGTTTCTGTTCCTTGAGAACTTTATGGAGGTAAATGAATCCCATCCTTCAGTGCAGCTCACACCCTGAGGTGCTGCCCACCCAAGGTCCTAGCACCATGCTCCAGACCTACGTCCAAATCATCCATTCTGAGGTAAAGGTTTTGGATCCAAGATTGAGTCAAGTTTCTACATGTCCGTCAGGAAAGCTTCTAGTAATTGAAGCACCTGCTCTCTGAACCCCCTCTCTCCCAGGGTCAAGATTCCTTCCTTCTAGACACAGCCCAGGAAATTCAGAGGGTTCAAGAACACCTCCAAGGGCACATACTTCCTGCCAGTGACATTCCACACTCTTCCGGAATATCAGCCCCTGGAGAAAACTGAGTTTAATAAAAGGCAGTCTTAGAGCTGCCTCCTGCCTCCTTGGCCAGACACAAATTTTCTAAACCACTATCAGCTGGTCTATTTAGGCAACTGCACATTTACATTCCCAAACAGTTATTGCACAGAATCACGAAGTCATGTTTCTCTTGTCTGAAGGAAGAAAAAGAATGAAAAAGAGTGTCTATTAAACTCTGTAATGTTCCAGATAAAGACAAGGAAGACGTAAGATCTGTTCTTGAAAAGGGGAGACAGATACATTATCTATATTCATCATGAGTCCTATAATAGAAACCAGAGAAAAATAGGAGGTGACATCAGATATGTGGGTTATGCTAGACTGGGGGGAAAATGACCTGTCATGTATGAAATAAGCTGCCCATGTGTCAGTGACACCTTCACGGGAGGATCAAAAGCATCATCTTGGGCTGTAGAGATGTCTCATTGGTCCATTGTTGCTGTGTAAGCATGGGCGCCTGAGTTCAGATCCCGAGCTTCGGATCCATAGAAAAGTCGGATATGGTGCTTGGTTGCAGCTGCAGTCCCAGGGCCCAGAAAGCACAGAGCAGCAGATCCCAGTGGCATAGAAGCCAGTCTAAGTGAAACTGTGACCTCCAGGTTCAGTGACAGTCTGTCTAGAGGTGGAGTGTGATAGAGGAAGATGCTCGCCATCAACATCAACCTCAGCACACTGCACACACAGGTGCGCCCATGCACACACGGGTAGAGATGTGGTGGAGATGTTGCCTAAACAGACATTCAAACACACACATACAAATCTTTTAAGTTAATATTTTACATTGAAATTACTAAACAGAATTACCAAAAAATCAAACTTGATAGGCATAGTGGTGCATGCCTTTAATCCCAGCACTCAGGAGGCAGAAATGGATTTCAATGAGTTTAAGGCCAGCCTGGTCTATATACTGTGTTCTGGGCCAGCCAGGGCTACACAGACCCTATCTCAACAAAAGAACTTAGTCTGTTAAATTCTGTGGAACTCTTGCGTTCCTTATAATGGAGGAGTCTACTCACCTTCCTACCCCCGTAAATGGTAGACCCAGCACCTCGCCAAAGCCTAGAGGGCTTCTAATAGGGGTCTACATTTTGCACAGCTGGTTAGTCAGTCATTCCCACTGGGGGCTCAATGCTGTGCTAAACTGGACTCCCTTCTTGCTGTACAGAAAGGATAAGACATAGTAGAATCCCACTGAGCAGCGTTCCGCCCCACCACAGGAATCAAAACCCTCTAAACTCACACATGTCACAAAAAGAAGTTCTTTAACACACTGTAGTTTCAGAATTATTTTTAAAGAAAACTTTGAAGATTTTTTTCCTATCATGAATATGATGTTATATTCCCTCTGCTGTGACTAAGTGGAATCAAGCTGAAGAGAGGCAGCTCAAAGGAATCCCAGAGAACTCAGTTCCCAGCACCGGCTCAGCATCTAAGGAAGGGCCTCCTCCATGACTTAAAATGAAGCCTAGAGGGGCTGGAGAGATGGCTCAGCAGTTAAGAGCTCCAACTGCTCTTGCAGAGGATCTGGGTTCGATTCCCAGCACCCACATAGCAGCTAAGAACCATCTTTAACTCCAGTTCAGGGGAATCCAATGCCCTCTTCTGACCTCCACAGCATTGCACGACATAGGTGCACCAACCTACATGCAGACAGTACACATACACATAAAAAAAAATTAAAAAAACTTTATTAAGCCATGTTTATTGCAGCTCTCTTCACAATAGCGAAGAGCTGGACCCAACCCAAGTGCCCCTCAACTGATGAGTGGATACAGAAAATGTGGTACATCTACACAATAGAGTATTATGCAGCAGTAAAGAAAGATGGCATTCCGGGGCTGGAGAGATGGCCTAGTGGGTAAGAGCACTGACCGCTCTTACGGAGGACCCAGGTTCAATCCCCAGCACCCACATGGCGGCTGAGAACCATCTGAAACTCCAATTCCAGGAGAACTCCAGTTCCAGGAGAATCCAACACCTTCTTCTGAACTCCGCGGCATTGCACGACACAGGTGCACAGACCTACATGCAGACAGTACATTCATACACATAGAGAAAAATAAATAAATAAAAATTTTTTAAAAAAGAAAGATGGCGCATGGTGGTGCACGCCTTTAATCCTAGCACTCGGGAGGCAGAGGCAGGCGGATCTTTGTGAGTTCAAGGCCAGCCTGGTCTACAGAGTGAGTTCCAGGGCAGCCTGAGGCTCCAGGAGACCTTGTCTCAAAAAGACAAAAAAAAAAAAAAAGAAAGATGGCATTCCATGGATTAGCATACCATCCAAACATCTGTATCTATACCAACGTAACCTGCCATAATAATTAGTACTGTTTAAATGCCTGTATATCTAATTGTTGTGCTTCATCAGTAGGAGTAAAAGGTTATTCCTGGATAAACTGCCAACCCATGAAAGGAAACAGCCTGAACCGATCAGAGTCCAAAACGACTTCTCCAAAGAAAGTAGACTGTTTGGCTTCTCGCCCACTTGTGTCCCTTTTAAAGCCTAGGGAACAATCTGCGGAAAAGGGGGCGTGGTAGAATGTAAGGGCTGTGATTGGGGTGAACTACGAAACTACAGAAACATAGACTGGACTCTTATTTGATCAACATGATAGTACATTTAAGTTCCCCCAGCTGGACAATGGGGGCCTCGGGTTGTATAAGTTTGGGCATAGCTACTTACAAATTGGTTTTTCGTATTCATTACTTATGACCTATTATTAAAAAATAATAAATAATTAAATAGTTAAAAATAAAAAAGAAAGATGACATTATGAAATTTGTGGGTAAATGGATGGAACTAGAAGATTTTATGCTAAGTGAAGTAACACAGTCCCAGAAAAACAAAAGATGAATGGTATCCCTCATCTGTGGGTGCTAGTACCAATTACCTATGTGTAAGACAAAATGAACAATGTTAATGTTATATTCCTCACGATCTAAACACAACTGTGCTCTCATATTGGGAATCCCTACATAGGTTCTAGAGCTGACCTTACACTTATTTTCAGACCTTGGATTTTTAGTATATGATGGAGGGTATGTGCGCATCTTTTAGAGTAATATGGGATTAAAATGGAAAGATGCAAATCAA
Organism: Rhizomys pruinosus; assembly: GCA_009823505.1. Lineage (NCBI taxonomy): Eukaryota > Metazoa > Chordata > Mammalia > Rodentia > Spalacidae > Rhizomys > Rhizomys pruinosus. Next base: position 1,305,111 of record VZQC01010984.1, on the reverse strand, counting down.
GAAGTATGACATGGAAATAACACAGTTTGTTTCCAAAGGATGCAATGTTAATATAGTTGCGATGTAACAGGTTGGTGCAACTTAGCCTTTCTGGGTGCCTAACAACCATTCCTGACATCCATACCAATTTGACTGAGAGACCTGGGGGACAACTTTGTTCCTTGCCCTCAGAGGTCAACCAAGTCTTAGGGAATTATGCATGGGGGCATCTCTTGAAAAGTCCTGCAGAGGTGGGTCACCAGTCTTCCTATTCAGGGAGGTCTTGGAGAGCCACTAAGGGGACTTCAGCCAGTGTCCAGTCTATAAAGGGGAAAGTCTGCTCATCCTTCAGAAAAGGAAGCCTGTTCTAGCAAGACCTGATTTTGTCCTCAAGTGGATGGAACTGGTGGATGAGGAGCTGAAAGAAGCAAGGGGCTCCCACCCTCCCCCCTCAAAAAAAAAACCTGAGAGACCCCTGAGGACCAGATCCTCAACTGACCTCAAAAAACAAAACCTTGGTTAATCTGGGCTAACTATGTGGCCTTAAGCATCCAGAAGGAAAGTACAACCAGGAATAAATAATAAGACCAGAGAACCAGTAATGCAGACCTAAAACTTGAGATCTTAGTAAAAAGAAAAAAGAGAACACTGTTATTTGGCATGTCCTCAATTCTTACAGGCAGGTGCATCTGCTCTGTGGCTGCCACTGCTTTTGGCACTCCTCAAGGACATGAGGTACAGCTTTTTGACCTTCCAATGTGGACTGAGGTCTGCTGAGATACCCAGTGTGCTGGATAGCTTTACTGTCAACTCGACACACCTGGGTTGAGGGAGCCTCAATCGGGGAATTGGCTCCATTGGACTGGCCTGTGGCCACATCTATGGAGTATTGTCTTGATTGCTGAGCAATGTGGGAGGACCCAGGCCACTATGGGTGTTGCCACCCCGGGCAGGTTGTTGTATACTGCATAAGAGGGCAGGCTGGGCATGGGCCAGGGGAGCAAGCCAGTAAACAGCATTCCTCCATGGCCTGTGCTTCAGCTCCTGCCTCCAGGTTCCTGCCTTGGGTTCCCTAAGTGATGAACTGTGACCCAGGAGACGTAAGCTGAATAAACCCTTTCCTCCCCAAGTTGGTGTCGGTCAGAGTGTTTTGTCACAGCAATGGAAGACAAACTAGAACACCCAGTTTGTGAACTAAGCAGCGAATGGAAATTCAGCCTCATCAGAATATGGACTGCCATTGTTGGACTACCTGGGCTGTATCATGGAGGCCAGTGAAGGGGGATCAAGACAGGAAGCGGGCTTACTAGACTTCATTTGAGGGACTATGGGAGGGAAAGACCCCAATGTAGAGCAAAAGTGCAGGATTGATGGTTGTTTGGGCTTCCCAAGGAGGAGCCTTCAAACACTTCCTTAAAGAAAATATGATATCTTTTAGGGGAAAAAAAGTCCTCCAATTCAAGTGATATGTGTATGTATGTATATATTTATGTATATAAATATATAACTATGTATATATGTATATATACTGAAGCAATACAAGTAGGAGAGAACAATAACAACAAGAGAACTGGGAAAAAAATCTCTGGAAAGACTCAGAAAAAGATGCAGGACATGTATGGCAGAGTGCAGGTACTCAGGTGGGGTGGGGGACATGGAAGGGGAAGTAACTCTAGATTTAACTGAGAAATGATGTATGACTTATGGAAAAGTTTAATAACAAAAAAATAATTTTGTGGAAAAATAAAAGAAGCCTAGAATTGAGTGCACTGTTTGGGGTCAGAATACAGTAGCTGAAGGTGAAAACAGGAAGTGCAGGTGTCTTCTCAGAAAGTAAACAGGAAGTGCAGTTGTCTTCTCAGAGAGTAAACAGGAAGTGCAGGTGTCTTCTCAGAGAATAAGAAACCACTCAAAATTAATCTCAGAAGGCGAGAAATCCAGCAAAGTCATTTTACTATATAATATTACTGACGAAAGCAATTCCAGGGTATCTTAGATGGTTTTATTAAGGTAATGAGAGGAGGGAAAGGAAGAAAGGAAAGGAGAAGAATGAAGAGAGGAGAGAGGAGAGAGATTCTTTGCCAGTGTAAAGTTAAGCAATGAATTGAAGCTGTCTTTAATTACAGCTATCAATTGGTCTGCCTTAAAGGCTTGAGATTTGAGTTTTATGATCCTCAGAAGCAGCAGTCTCTTCGTGTTAAGCATCAGTGGTTCACAACACTGTTTTTAAAACTCCTTCTGGGCTGGAGAGATGGCCTAGTGGTTAAGAGCACCGACGCTCTTGCAGAGGACCCGGGTTCGATCCCCAGCACCCACATGGCGGCTAAGAACCGTCTGTAACTCCAATTCCAGGAGAACTCCAGTTCCAGGGGAATCCGAGACCCTCTTCTGACCTCCGCGGCATTGCACGACACGGGTGCACAGACCTGCATGCAGACAATACATTCATACACATACAAAATAAATAAATAAATAAATAAATAAATAAATAAATAAATAAATAAATAAATAAATAAATAATTAAAACTCCTTCTGATCAGGAGCAGAACTGACATCACTGCTTGGGTCTTTGCCGTAAACATGGGGCAGGGCATATTCAGGTACTGCACAGAGTCAGAATCTGGCTGGAAATAGGGGCTGCTGCAGCTTCTTCAGACCCCAGACCTAGACTCTGGCCTTCCAAAGGTCATCGCCATCACTGCAGACAACTGAGCTGGTTGCCTGCGCTCCTGAGTGGGCACACCCTTGATTTGACCACAGCTGCATATCCTCCTCATGAACAGTAGAGGGCACTCCTCCCTGACACATGGAAATCTCAGAATCCTTTACATACGGGAATTATATACATGATACACGCTGACCACATGGAATGTGGTCCCTGAAGATAGCCGACCTCCTCCACTTTTCACAAGGCTAGAGACAGAGCTGATCATCAAGAGTACTGGCAATGAAGTATTTGAGTACCCAGGACTCCCCAAACCTACAGTTCGAATCTGCCCCAAATCAACAGGTCTGAGTATATGGGGTTTTGTTGTTGTTGTTGTTGTTTCGTTGTTTTGGTCTTTTTGAGACAAGATCTCCCTGTAGCCCTAGCTATCCTGGAACTTGCTCTGTAGACCAGGCTGTCCTTGAACTTACAGAGATCTGCCTGCCTCTGTCTCCCAAGTGTTGGGATTAAAGGCGTGCACCACCACGCCCACCCAGTATATGTTTTTTAACACCCCCCCTTGAAGCAGGACTTGCAACTTTGATGAGTCCATGAATAGATTTCACTCCATGATTCTACATACATTTAGACAGATGGATGGACACAGAGAGCCGGAGCTCTTTGTATTCATGGACAGCCAAGGGCACTGGTGCCCGCCCGGCTGCAGCTAGAGCAGGCTCCCCTGGCTCACCAGGTTGCTCCGAATTCCTCTCTCCTCTTTAATAACCCCATTTGCCTTTGCCTCTGTACCCATTAAAGTTTAAAAATAAGCTACTGTCCAGAATCACTCTTATCTCTCCCTCACTGGGTGTTTGGAGCCTGGGACCTAGAACTCACCTGCAATCTAAGCACTTGGGAGGCAGAGACAGCAGGAGCTAAAGGTCATTGGCTACACGGTGAGTTGGAGGCCAGCCTGGGCTACATGAGACCTTGTCTCAGAGGGGAAATAAAAGTTTGGGAGGTCATAATGGTGTTTCAGCTGCTCGGAAGTGAACTTATGGCAATTACACGACAGACCCCCATAGCAGAGGTGATGGTAATGACCATGACTTGTGGGGCCCCTGTTAGAGGCCAGTTTTCTAAGTGTCTCTTGTGCAACATTGTATTAGGCACAATCTTCCAAGGTAAGTGTCATTCTATTCAATATATAAACAAACCATTTCCTGAAAATAAATAACATTGATTACCAAGGTTTTAATGTGAAACTCTGGCTTCCATGGCTGTTTCTGGTTCTACAGTCTGGAAACCATCTATTGTTTCTGACAGCAGGTTAGAGAGAAGAGAAGAGGAGGGGAGGAGAGAGGAGAGGAGGGGAGGGGAGGAGAGGGGAGGAGAGGGGAGGAGAGGAGAGGAGAAGAGAGGAGAGAGTCCCACAGGAAATGGAATGTTTATCCACATATGAACATCCCAACTTCGGCTATACAAAGTAGGTGCCAGGCAGACTTTGAGGGCAACCACAGACCCATGGAACTGGCAGGAAACTTAGAGGATGTTCATTCAAGAATAATCCATCAGGCTTTGTGGTGTGTAGGGGAGGGTAATGTTAAAATTTTAAACTCTTGAAATTAGAGTGATTTTTCCCCCTAGGGTTATATTATTGGGGTCCATAGGTTTTTTTTTCTGAAAAAATATTTTAATACAAATGACCAGATTTCTATAATTATCTGTGTTCCTGATGGAATTATAACATTGTTTGACTCAACCTCCTGTCTCAACTGCTTCACGATATCTTAAATCTGCACTTCATGTCTGCCAGCCCACTAGCTTCTTGTCATACATAAGTTCAAAAAAAAAAAAAAAAAACAGCCTTCTGTGAAGGAGAGCATCACAATGTGTCCCAAAAAGCTCCCCTAATGTGTCCCCAACAGCACCCCATTTTCAACACATGAAGTCCTTCCAACAGGAAGCTTCAGATACACTGTCCACATCTGTGTGCACCAGGCCAGGCAGGGAAGGAACCTTCCAAGGGGACAAATTCTCACGTAGCCTAGGCTGGCGTTGAGTTCACCAGGTAGTGAAAAGTGGCTTTGAACTGTTGATCCTCCTGCCTCCATAGTGCTAGGATTTACAAGCCTGAGCCACAGCTCCTGATTTTATGCAGGACCAGGGATCCAGCCCTGGGTGTGCAGGGCAGACACTCTGGCAGCTGAGCGACACCCCAGCCTTTCCCTGCACACTTTATCACTTCAGCAGCTCATTGAAGGGACGTGTAAGCACCTTGATTTCTTTTTGACTTTCCGAGAATTTTTTCAGTCATGCTTCCTAAGTTCTAGTAAAACCTTTTCCTTTAGGGCTAGGGAATTCCTCAGAGAAAGTAGGAATGTTAAAAGCATATGAATGGTGCTGCACAAGCAAGAAGGTCCTGTCCCTCCATCTGTTTGATGTCAACCCCCAACACTCCCCACACCAGCCAATTCAGTGGTGCTGCAGGCAGGAGAATCATTAGGGGTTTGAGGCCAGCCTGGACTGTGAAGTGAGTTCCAGCCAAGCCTGGGCTCCGTGAGAACCTGACCAAAAAAAAAAAGTGAAAAGAAAAAAGGAAAGCCTTCTGAAAGGTGTGGGGCAGTCCGGAACCTATGGCAGGGATCCATCTAGAACCCACTGAACATTCTGGACCCTTCCTTCTCCTCCCCGTAGTGCTCCTCAGACAAGCCACGGGCCCAGGAGCTTGTCGACATAGCTCTCTTCTCTCCTCCCCATTCTGCTCTGAGTCAGGAAAGTCGCCTCGCTTTCCCTCCACGGGGATGAACTATGTGGTTCTGTCAAATTCTTCTGCTCTCTGGAATCAGATTTTCTTGCTCTTCCTTCCCTCTGACTCACCCCATATCCCTTGAGCAATAAAGGTCAGAAAGTCACCCCAGTGACACAGAGTGAAAAATCTTCCCGGGGAGACACTTCCCCGGACCTTCCACCCCCTGCCCAACAACCCACAGGGTGCCTGTGATTTGCAAGGCCTCTTGCGTGTCATCGTCCTGCAGTTCGGTCGTTGTGCGAAGACACAAGACCCTCGGGAGCCCAGCAGGACATGGCACTGCTGCAAAACTTATTTTTATCAGTAGGTTGCTCTGCAGTGACTCAGTAGAGATGTAAGAAATGGAGAGGACAGGAAGGGCACACAATGCCCGTTATGCAACTTTAAACGGCCGTACTCATTTTTCCCACACGGTGGCGCCAGCTCCCCAAAAATTCTCTCAACTTGGACAGGAGAGGAAATCGGCCACCTTCCTCTCATTAATGGCAAGGAGGCAGGGTTGGTCCGGCAAAGGAGCATCTATAGAGATGGGTCTGTACCCATCCCACCCGCAGCCCCATTCCCAGGGGGGGAATAAAAGGAAATAAAAATGCGATTCCATCTGAACTGATCCTGGGGCAAGAGAGTGACCTTCGCTGGGCCACAGGGTGTACGCAACCCTGGCCCAGGGAGCAGGGTGAGGGAGCAGAGGGGTTGGGGAAGAAGCTGGGCAATGCCATCTAAAGTTCTTGGATTCTTGTAAATGCAGCTGGAAGAGTGCTGAGCAGCAGGCCATTAGCTAGTGTGGCACAGAAGAAATCAGTGTCAACACTGGCCAATGGGCAGCTAAGTCCAAGAAGCCTATGTCGGCCTTCCAAACTCCCAAACATACCGACTGCCTCTATGACCAACACGCACCAGCTGCCACTTCGTTTTGTGGATCTAAAGATTTCCTTTAAGTGTTTGTAAAGCTCAGAGGAATGCCATTAAGAATGCTAAGTTGCACGGGGCTGAGTAGCAAACACGAGCGTCTGGGAACCTCATGAAGTGGAAGAAGGGAAGACAAATGGATGGAGAACATTCTCCAGAGTCTGACCTCTAGCTCGTCGGGACACCAGCACAGATGGTGAAACCAAGTCAAGCGTCATTGATTTGGGACAAATGACACGCAAACAATACATCCCCAAACCAGACTCTCAGACAAACGCTTGGGTAGAGGGAGCTCATGCCAGAGGTGAAAGTAGGAAACAGAAATGAGACACAGACAATTGCAGTAAGAAATGGAGAAGAGCCATATCTTGGGCTGATGAGCAGGTAATTGCAGGATCCGAGCCCACTGGCCACTCTTCAGAAGCTTCTAGAATGCTGAAGATAGTCCTCAGTCAAAGAAGAAAGCCGAATTAAAGTAGGAAGTAAACATCCAGAAACATCTATCAGTGCTGTATTCAGAGGCTGAAGAGAAGTGTGTGAGTGCAGCACGGCAGGCCCACTCCTGGGTTTGCACCCCAAGGAACGGAAGTCGGCCCAACACAGCTACTTCCGCGTTTATATCAACCTCCGTGCTCCACAAGATATAGCCAAATAAGGAGCTAGCCTGGGTGCCCATCAACAGACGAATAGATTTTTTTTTTTAATGAAGTGTATATACACAATGGCGTCTTAGTATTAACGAGAAGGATGAAATGGTGGTGTTTGGAGGAGAATGGATAGAACTAGAGATCATCATGTTAAGCAAAATAAGGCAGGCACAGAAAGATAAAATATTACATGTTTTCTCTTGTATAGAATAATGGATAGATAGATAGATGATAGATAGATAGATAGATAGATAGATAGATAGATAGATAGATAGATATAGATGTGGCATGAAAGTAGAAGAAAAACTAAGAGGAAAGAGAGCTAAAGAGAGGGTGGGGAACAAGAAAGGAATGGAGGAAGGAAAGACAAAATATCGCATAATGTAAATTTTCTTTTACATGCCAAATCTAGACTTAAGGAAACATATATTTGACATAAAAACAGAAGGAGGCTAGAAGACAGAAGGAAACCAGCAAGAAGAAAGCAGTGGGGGCGGGAGGATGGAGAGGGGACATAGGAGAAAAGTACAATGATCCGTTGTGAAGATGTCATGACGAATCCCATTATTTTTTATATTAACTAAAAAATTAATAATGACTTTTAAACTGCCTTCAAAAGTATCAGTACAAGAGTGAGGGGCGGAGATCCACATTTTCTAAAGTTGTTTGGCCTCTAAAGACTTTCCTCCACGAAACTTCCCAAGTACTGGACTCTGGACTTTCTTGTCATGAAAACAACTGTCCTTGCAGGAGAGGCTGGTATACGGTAAATAGGAGAAGACAGATGAGTGGGTAATCAAAGCATTCGCTGAACACCAGTAGGCCTGTAATATCTCTGGGGTAGAAACTAAGCCAATACATGCCAGTCAGTGCCAGGGATGAGGTCAACTCCAACATTAAAAAAAAAAAAAAACAGTTAAGAACAATCACCTCTAAACGAGGTTGCCAGCTGAAGTGATGTGTGTCCGAGGAGGGACAGAATGTTCAAACTGTAGCTGGCACCGGAACAAGGCATCACCATCTGCCATGCAAGTCCCTTCTCCCGAGCCCTCTAACCATCTGCACACCTGCTCAGGCGTGTCACACTAGGGAAGGGATGCCCAGACCATCATTAACACTGTATCGAGAAAAGCAAAACCTCCAGAAATAGCTCTCAGTCCTCTGACACCAATACTGACTTAAATTTCTTCCCCGGGATAAAGAGTATGTGGAAAAGATATTCAAAAGCACTTGGACCTACAGAATGTGATCGGAGTCTCTAAACTACTGGGTCAGACAGGAAATCAGCAGTGTGAGAGGACTGGCAGAGCAGGTGCTGAGCAGAGCCCAGCCTGGAGCCCAATATACAGATTCTCAGTTTGAACTGTGATCCACAGAGAGTGATATATTCTTTTTTTATTTTATTTATTTTTGTATGTGTATGAATGTACTGTCTGCATGTAGGTCTGTGCACCCGTGTCGTGCAATGCTGCTGAGGTCAGAAGAGGGCATTGGATTCCCCTGGAACTGGAGTCAAAGACGGTTTTCAGCCGCCATGTGGGTGCTGGGGATCAAACCCGGGTCCTCTGCAAGAGCAGTCAGAGCTCTTAACCGCTAGGCCATCTCTCCAGCCCCTGAGTCATATATTCTTTATCCTCTTTCCTATTTCTCCTCAAGATCCCCCTGTATTGTGATAGCCAAACTAAACTCATTCAAAAGCTATCATAGGGTGCGGCCCCAAGGACTCAATTCAATCAGTTCTCATAGAAAGCTCTGCACACCGGGTTTAGCTTGGCCCATCCTGACCTTCTACCCTTCAATTAGAGATGGGGTTTGTGTGATTGTGGCACATTGTAAAAGGAACAGTCTTTATCCAGGGACCCTTCTGTGAGAAATGCTCTGTGCTTCTAGGAACAGGAGTTTTGTTTTAAATATTAGAAAAGCTCTGCCCATTTCAAGGTGCCTTTTCTTTCAACTTGGGGATTCGAAAGCTAACAATAGATTACTGTAAGAATGGACTGGAAGTTTTAACACAAAAGGAAATAGAAGCACATTTTTCCAGTAAGCTTTAGTGTTCAATGAGGAGGCAAAAGAGCACAGCACTGACAAGGGCCTGCTCTGAGCTCAGCCTGCCTGGTTGTCCTGGCTCCGCCTCCACCTGCTGCCTGAGGTCCCAAGTCAAGACTCTCCAGCTCCCAGAGATGATACTGTGCATAAGTGGAGAGTAAGAAGACATGTAAATGAACGCATGTAAATGAAAATACACATGAGGTGACTCTCATGGGATCTAGAGCATAAGAGTATAATAACAGCAGCTGTGTGCAGGAGGCCAAAAAATGTTCCCCAAGAGACAGTCACTAGCCCCTGAACCAGTGCATATTACTAATTATGGTGTGAGTGTCTCCTCGCATGAGAGTAAGCTCAGGATCTTGAGATGGAGGACCAAGGGATCTCTATGATCACAGTGGATGCAACTGAAGGTGCCCTGATAACAGGGAGGCAGACGGAGAATGAGCACAGTTACACACACACATGAGCACACAGGTGCATAATCCATATGCATATGGACACATGCATGTGTACACACCTAACACATGCACACATTCAAAGAGACACAGACACACATATACACCTACATGCACACACATGCACACACATACATGCATACATGCCTACACACGCAGAGACATATGCATACACACAGGCACATACATAAACACATGTACACATACACATATTTGTAAACACCTACATATATTCATACACATGCATGCATATACAAAAATACACACATGCAGGCACACATAGGAAATACATCCATACACACCTACAGACATGTACCCATATCCTCACATGCACACACACCTAACAGGAAGATGGGGATGGACAGATTTAAAAGTGCTGGCCCTAAAGCTTTAGGTGATATAATGACCATAGCACCAGCAGCTCCAGAAACTAGACTGGGCAAGAAAAGGACTCACCCCTAGAATTCCTGCTAGCCATGTGGTCCTCCTGCCCAGTCCCTCATTTCAGCCAATACTGATTTTGTGTGTCTTCCCTGTAGAACTGTGAGAGAATACATGTCTGTTGTTTCAAGCCACCCAGCTTGAGGTTACCACAGCCTTAGGAAACTGATATAACACTATGTTGTTCTTACACTTTTGTGTTGACTATCTATTGCTGTATAGCACAACTTAGACAGAAGCAGTATCTGAGTCAGGAACTTGGGCTGTTTGTGTGTGGCTGTTCTCAGGGATAAGCAAATCTGCCCACTCCAGACGGGGCACCAACAACACACCGAAACCTCTTCCACCCAAGTCTGCCTTAGGAGAGCACTGAGTCTGTTGGTTATCTCAATACAGAAATGTGCTTAACAGGTTACTCACAGGAGCAGGGATAACTTAAAGGCAGCTGCAGCCTCAAAAGGCATGTGCCAGCATGGGTGACAGCTCCTGAAGGCCACCTCCCATCCCTAGGGAGCTCAGCAGCTGTACAGGTGGGAGAGCGGGCAGTGTTGTCGCTTATGAAACCTTGGGAAGGAAAAGCCTTGTGAATCTCGAGTTGAGTTTCAGGAGTTTCCTGAGGCTTCTAAGTTTGTTTACTTCCTTAACCTTGGAAGTTTTGTAAGCTCCCTGAGCCTCAAGGAACCTCCGTCCAGGACTGAATGCTTCAAATTACAGGAATGGCTCCAGCTTAGCCCTGTGTCTTGGGCTCAAGATGGCTCACAAAGACGCAGTCCAAGGTGCTGCCAGGGGCTGTGTTTTCAGCCAGAGGCTCGAATGACAAAGAATGGAGACAAGATCTGGATTGTCCCAAGCCAATCTGGACTGAGGGGCTTCTGATACTAGACATTAGCCGAGCTACCCTCCCTCGGCTCCTTGGACCATGTGCTTCTTCATAGGCCTCTTGTGGAAGCTGACCACCTCGGGTGAGTGAAAGAATGAGCACACAGTCAGCCTTTTTGTGACCTCCCCTCAGAAGTGATGTCCCACCCCTTTCGCTGTGTCATCTTTGTCAGAAGTGGGTCACTAGGACTAAGACTGGTGGCGACCCACAACCTGATTTGACAGATAGTCTGGGTCTTCGTCATTCACTCATTCTTTGAATACCTGCCTAATCGAATTCACATTGGTCTAGGTGTAGTCTGTGCAGCTGCTAACAACAACAAAACCTCCCAGTCTTTCAACCTGCACATGCCTGGTATTCAGACTTGAAGCGGAGGCCTCAGCCATATCGATGTCATTTTACATCTGTTTCCACGTGCTCCTATGTGTCCTGCAGCTCCCCATATGTCTGCTACACAGCTGCCTAGGAATGATTTCTTCCACTGCCACAGATGTGATCAGAGGGCTTTTCTATGTCTCTCTGCATTTCATGCAGGTCATATCATCTCCTTCTCAATGGTACTTACTCCTGCTTCTCACTGTCAGGGGTCTCCAGCATCTGTGGGTAGACGTCCAAACCAGCCTCTGTTTCAGTGCCATTCAAAGAGACACAGACACACAGAGACACATATACACATGCATGCACACACATACACGCATACATGCCTACACACAGGCACATACATATATACATAAACACATGGACACATACACATATTTGTAAACACCTGCATATATTCATATGTTTTCTCCTCCACATCACTTCCATCAAATTCTATAGATCCTTTGACCTGATCATATCTTAAATCTGTCTAATCAAACCCTCTAAGAAAAGCTCAGGGAATTTGTTTTTCTCTGACAGTCCCAATGTGAGATCAGAGTTGCCACTGGAGCCCATCTTCTCAGAACCACATGTGTCCACATGTGTGTGCACATGTATGTTTCCCCATTGCTTGATACTTCTGGACACTCTAGTTCTCATGCTCAAAACATCGACTCAGAAATGCCTGTAAACAGCACTATAACCCACGCTAGAATAAAAAATAATACCCAAAGCAAACAAAATTGTACAAAGAATTGTGATGAGAGGAGTGTTAATTTGGGAATTTGGCCATTGGAGGGACGTTGATTCTTTTTTTGGATTCATGTCCTCGTTTTCAGGACCAAGTGACAGAAATTATACAATACTGAAATGATTATAAAGAATTATGAACTCTTCACAAGGGATTAGCTACCAAGAAGTGATTTTTTTTTCAAAAGAAAGAAAAAGAATCTAAAGATTACACTAGTCTGAATGAGTCAAAGGGAACAACAAAATTGGCAGAAGACCTATGGTGGTGTGGATGAGCATTCGTGGATTTAAGACTAGGTCCACATTTGGTGGCACTGTTTGCAGAGGTTATGGAACTTTTAGGAGGTGGAAGAAGCACACTGCCAGAAGTGGGCTTTTATAGCCTCAATATTCTCTCTCTCTCTCTCTCTCTCTCTCTCTCTCTCTCTCTCTCTCTCTCTCCCCTCTCCCTTAAGTTGCTTTTGGTTATGGTATTTTATCACATATCTCTGCCCAAGACTGGGCTTCAGACCTTATCAGAGGGTCTACGGTTTCAGCCCACTGAAGCAAGGAAATCAAAGAGTCCACAGTTCTCTGGAGCCTACAGGCAGGAAAGCATCAACATCCCTGGGTGCCAACTAAACTCCTTGAGAAGCCGTCTATAGAGGCTACCATTGGCCTCACAGGAAAGTTGTTGTAAATACTGCAGAATTCACCAGGTAGCCATCCCCACGGGATGCTGCTAAGCTTGCTGGAAGGCCAGAGGGCTAGTACAGAAATGAACAGGAGTTAGTTTCCATTGGCCACACATCTGACCCAGGAAGAGAAACCCTTTCCTCTCTGCCATGTTTTTCTATCACTCCCTACTGACAAAACAGTCACGGTTCCCAGGAGTAAAGAAGAAATAATTCACCAAACCATCTTAGATTTCAGGCAAGGCATGGAAGGATGGATTTTGACCTGACGGGCAATAACACTCTTGAAATCAGTGCTGTTCATGAGCTCTAGTCACAGCTCCGCTGATGTGCTAACACCCAGGCACCCAAGAGGTGTGTGATACCCTGATACTGCTCCACTTTCTTTACTCTGACCTATGATAAACCTACCACGCCACTCAACCACTTGACTGTCAAAATAGCACATGCACTAAGCATATGCATCAAGATTCCTAGCACTCATAATAATAGAATTTTACTGATTTATTTTTCAAGATTCCAAATGATAAAAAAAATAGACAATCTACATTCAATTTCTATTGCTGCTATTGAAAATTATCACAGATTTGGCAGCTTAAACAGCATAAATTTCTTATCATACAGCTGAAAATTTAAATTATGTTTGCTGGGTTGCCCTGTTGGAGGAAACTTGGGCTTCCCTTTCTCAGTTCTGAAGTGAGCTACATTACTTGGCTCAGGGCCCCTCCTTCCATCTTCGAAGCTATTTTTTCTCCTCTCCAACCTCTGATTCTGTTGTCATTCTGGCTAGCTTTGTCCCTTTTGCTTCCTTCTCTTTTTATACTTTTATTGATTCTTTGAGAGTTTCATACAATCTACTTTGATCATATTCCAACTTTTCAATTTCAACCCCCCACCTCACTACCCTCCCTGATACCCTGTCCTCTATTATTATCTTTTAAGGCCTATCAAGTCTAACGTGTGTCCCCAAATGCTCCTGGGTGTTGGTCAATCCCACAGAGCCTGGCTTATTTATCCAATGTCATATCTTTAAAGAAAAATGACTCTCCCTCTCCTCAACAAGGGTTAGGGCTTCTTACCACCACCTCCCTCTATGCTGGGATTCTGATGGTTTGAGCTTGCATAGGTATTGTGCATCCTATCACAACTGCTGTGAGTGCACGTGTGCAACAGCCCTCCTGTCTGTTTCCTTGAAGTCATCTACCGTCTTGGACTCTTACAATCTTTCTGCCCCATCTTCTACAGTGATCCCTAAGTTTTGGAAGGAGAGGTTGTGATGTAGGATTCTAGTTAGGCCCAAGCACTCTGTCCTCCCTTATTCTCTGAACACTGAGCAGTTGTGTTCAATGTGTTAATTGCCATCTGTTGCAAGAAGCTTCTCTGGTGAGAGTTCAAAGATGCATTTATCTATGGGTGTAACAGTAAGTCACTTTAATACTACGTCCATTTAGCAGGATAACAGAAGTAGGTTCTCCCCTACAGCATGTGACCTGTCAAGCCACAGGTTCTTGAAGTCAATAACAGTGTCAGATATAGGCTGCATCTTATGAAATGGGCCTTACGGCCAAGTAGAGAATGGTTGGTTACTTCCTTAACAGTTATGCCATTACTACACTAATGGGCATATCATCCCATGCCTGCTCTTTCTGTAGCTTGCAGGGTTCACATCTTGATAAGGTTGGTTATTACAATTCTCTTCAGGTACCATGCACAACACCTTCCAGTATCATGGAAGCTAGCCAGCAGAGACAAAGCTTCAAGATCATTGCCAACTTGATTTCTTTTTTTAATTGAATTTTTATGTGTTCCATACATAATTTTTCCAGCCGTCTTAATCACGATTATACCCACTTCTCCCTTGGCACCCTCTCTCACTGCAGCCCCCCCACCTCCTTCTGTCATTCCTGCTAGAGTCCATTGTGCCAAATTACTCTCCCGCCTCACCTCAAAGTGCCAGCCCCTCTCCTGAGCTCTAGCCAGCCCCTCTTCTGAGCTCTAGCCAGCCCATCCAGAGTCTCTTTTCTTTTTTTTTTTTTTTTTAAATTTTTTTATTATTATTATTTATCTTTGTATGTGTATGAATGTACTGTCTGCATGCAGGTCTGTGCACCCGTGTCGTGCAATGCCGCGGAGGTCAGAAGAGGGTCTCGGATTCCCCTGGAACTGGAGTTCTCCTGGAATTGGAGTTACAGACGGTTCTTAGCCGCCATGTGGGTGCTGGGGATCGAACCTGGGTCCTCTGCAAGAGCGTCGGTGCTCTTAACCGCTAGGCCATCTCTCCAGTCCCCAGAGTCTCTTTTCTAAAGAAGGCCAGGTCTTCCTCACTTAACCACCATCTGCTGTCAATATTTCCTCAGCCAAAGTTGGGATCTGCTACCCATTTCTACAGTTCTATGCTAAATTTTTGTCCAGCTGTGTTTGCATGGGTCTTGTGCATGCTGATACCAATGCTGTAGGTTCATATGAACCAGGTCCCAGGAGCTTGTAGGATTCATTTCCATTTGGTTCTGCATCACCTCCCTCACTCTTACAATATTTCCACCCCTTCTTCTGCAATGGTCCCTGAGCCTTGGGCAGCCTGTCCGTGGAGCCACACTCATGGTCTCCTAATCATGGTTTGGCCATTTGGGCCCTTTTGGGTTCCTGGCCCCCTGTTGCATGGAGGAGCTTCCTTAAAGAGAGCTAAGAGGTAGTTAATGCCTTCTTGGATCCTTGTTCTATGATGCCTGGGACTTATGTGTACAGGCTGCATTGTAAATGTGTTGCCTAGGTATGAGCCATTCACAAACCATGTCTATGTGTCCAGTTGTGGAACGTGTACTACTGACACCTGGAGCAAACAAGCTTCTTTTCTGAATGGTATCTGGGATATTTGTCTATAAATATAAGGATACTTCTTTTGGAGTTAGTAAAATATTACCTTAGCCTAGGGATGTGTCTACCTTGTAGAATTGTCTAAGATCTCTGACCTCTTCAGTTGTGTGTATCCGGCTATGTTAACATTACCATGCATGAGTTTTCTTCCACTGAGTGGGATTTAAGTCCAATTGGTTAGCCACTGATTTCCCCCAAGATAGAAGTGCCTCTATTGCATGAATGGTGTATGCTGTGCTGGTCATTGACGTGGATATTTGTTCTTGAGGCTGATGTTAGACCATCTGTTCATGACCTTCCTTAGTGGCTTGCATAGTGCTCTCCACAGCTATGAGAGCTAGCCTTCAGGGGTGGTGGCTTCCAGGTCAGCTTCAGCTCCATTGCTCAAGAAGCAGCTTCCGAATCATGCCCTGTCTTCAGCAATAGTGTCTTTCCTTTGGGTTCTAGGAGGCAATCAAGGGCTGCAGTAATAGCTTGTGTAATTTTAGGGGTCTCTTGGACTACCCTGGCCAACAACTCAATGGAAGGTTTCTCCTGTCTGGTACTGTTTCTTGATATGCAGCCTTCATCTTTGCATATGGACTCATGTAGAGGTATTGTGGGTGTATTTTGTCAATAGATTGTTAGACTAATATGATTATCTCAGGTTTTTCTACCCTAGCAAGTCATTATTTCTCTCTCCTCTCTCCCTTTACCTGTCTAGTCCTCCCTCCATGTTTTCTCCAGGTCTTCTCCATTTAAAGTATCCCCACTTCTCCCTGGACACTGCCAGTCTCCTAGGGCCCCACTTCTCTTGGGCTCCTTTTATTTTCCCCTCTATCCCCATCTTTCCTTCTATAAGTCTTCCACTCCCCTCCCAATTAGATACTCTGATTTTATCCATTCCTCCCTTACTAACTATCACCTGTCACCTACTAGCCTTCTGTCTCAGGTTCCCTCTTTCCCTTGACCTTCCCAGTTCCTTTTAATTTACCTGGTTCCTGTAGTTACATCAGGGTATATACTTACATATAAAGATTTGGTGCTAGGATCCACAAATGAGAGACAACATAATGTCATTAGTTTTTCTGAGTTTGTGTTACTTCACTTATCATAACAGCTTCTAGTTCCATCCATTTACCTGCAAATTTCATGATGCTGTCTTTCTTTACCGCTGCATAGAACTCCATTGTGTAAATGTACCACATCTTAATCCATTATAGTAGCCTATGCCTCTTGATTAGGGAGTTCAGTCCATTGATATTTAAAGCTATTATTGAGAAATGTAATATACATTTCTTCCCATTATTTTAGTTTCTGTTTGCATTCTTGGTCTAATTTTGTATTTCCATGGTTATACCTTCATTAACTACTTTCTGTCGCCCTTTAGGTATAGTCATTCCTTTCTTTTTTTTTATTTTATTTATTTATTTTGTATGTGTTTGAATGTATTGTCTGCATGTAGGTTTGTGCACCTGCATTGTGCAATGCTGTGGAGGTCAGAAGAGGGTGTCGGATTCCCCTGGAACTGGAGTTCTCCTGGAATTGGAGTTACAGACGGTTCTCGGCCACCATGTGGGTGCTGGGGATCGAACCCAGGTCCTCTGCAAGAGCAGTCGGTGCTCTTAACTGCTAGGCCATCTCTCCAGCCCCAGTCCTTCCTTTCTTTCACTCTTTGTATTCTTCAAGTATTCTCTGGGGGTTGGTTTTCTGGACATGAATTCTTTCAGTCTATCCATGCCATGAAAGACTTTTCTTTCTCCTTCAACTATAATACACATTTTTGCTGGGCAAAGTATTCTGAGGTGACATCTATAGTCATTTAGAACTAGGAATACTTTGAATTAAGCTCTTCTTGCTTTCATTGTTTGCATTGAAAAGTCAGCTGTAATTCTGATGGGTTTTCCTTTATACATGACTTGTTTTTCTTTTGCAGCAATCTTTCAGTATTCTCTCTTTGTTTTGAACACCTGGTGGTTTTACTATGATATGGCATGGGGAATTTCTTTTCTAGTCCTGCCTATTTGGTATTCTATGTTCTTCTTGTATTTGTATGGATATGTCTTTCCTTAATTTGAGGAAATTTTCTTCTAATCCTGTTGAAGATCTGGTCAATACCATTATCCTGACATTCTTCTCCTTCTTCTAAACCTATGATGCATAGGTTTGGTCTTTTCATGGTGTCCCACATTTCCTGATTATTCCATTCCTCTGTTTTTAAATTTGTTTTCATAATCTTTGCTTAAGCAGTGAAATTCTTCCACTTTATCTTCCAGTTTTGATATTCTATTTTTACTTCATTCATGCTGTTACTGAAGCTTTCTCTCATCCTTTCCAGATGTTTTATTGGGTGTTCCACTTCCTTTTTCATTTCAGCTTGAATTTTCTTCAGTATTTCTATCCTTTTGTGGATTCAGTCCAAAGTTTATCAGTATTTTCTTTTAGTTTATCCCTATCTTCTTTTACTTCTTTGATTATTTGTTTGCATGTTATTTAAATTCCTTGAATTCTTTGATCATGTCTATGATAGTTCTTTTAAATTCTGTGTCCTGGGTTACATCTGGGGATCCTCATTGTAGCCCTCTGCTACAGGTTTGGTAGTATTTAGTGAAGACTTATTTGGGTTTTTCATGTTATTTTGTTGTTGTTGTTGTTGTTGTGATTTTGAGATGTGGATTTGTTTTGTTGTTTGTGATTCTGGTATGAATCTCAAGTACTTCTTCATTGAATTGAAGACTGCCTTTGCTTGTATTATTCAGATGCATTTGTTGTCTCCTTATTAGATAGAAAAGGCTGGTTGGTCTAGGCTTCAGGTTCCCATTTCTGATTTTGTAGTTGAGGGAACAGCTAGTTCTTGCCCAGCTAATAAAGAACTCCTCCAGAGGCCACAGATAGGTATCCATCAGACAGGTTTGAACCCACAGGGCCCTGCACCATGTGAAGCCAAGGGAGGGGTCCAGGTGTTCAGGAACTAGGGAGTAGGGAGTCTGGAAAGCCAGCACACTAGTGCAGTTTGGGGCTCTCACCATGAAGAGGAGGTCAGCCTCGTGCACTCACTGTGGGAGAGTGAAACCCACAGAACCACCACGCAGGGTTCACCTACCGGCTCTCCAGGGCTGATTGCAAACCTAAAGTAATAAATTTTTTTTCACATAAATTTATTTTTATTTTTTTAACAAATCTAGACCCGTGTTCCCGCCCATTCCCCCACCCCGCCAGAGCTCATGCATTCTGCCAAGCATGCTTTTCATCTCTCTCTCAGTCTTTCTCAATATTCTCCATGAGGAAGTTGACTGTTTTGAGCAGAAGTTCACTGTTTCAGTCAGTTCCTTGATGAGGTCCTTTCTGTTGTTGTTGTTGTTGTTGTTTCCAAATAAATTTTAATAATAGAATCATTCCACATACTTTGTAGAAGTAGGGAATTATGTTAAGGAATTTATTCACCTTAAATTACTACATAAATTCCATGCAATACCAATAAATACTTCATTGGTATTTGTTGATACTACTTGAAACTTGAAAAGTTCAGCCCACAATTCATTCAAAAGCATAATGTTAAAAAATAATGAGAAAGGGTCTGGAAAGATGCCTCAGTGGTTAAGAGAATGTGTTGCTTTTGCAGAAAACCAGAGTTCACTTCCCAGCACCCATATCAGGTGGCTGGTAACTACTTGTAACTCCAGCTCTAGGGGGATCTGATGCCCTCTTCTGGACTCTTTAGTTAACTGCACTTACATTCACACACACACACACACACACACACTACACATAATTTAAAAAGTAAAAATAAATCTTTAAAATAAGAATGTTTTGAAAAATAAAGTTTTGTTATCTCAAACTCTACAATGGTCATTAAGTTGGTATGACATTGCCATAGAAGTAGAACATGACCCAAAACAGAGCCCACAAAGTAACTTGGAAATACATGGTATAATCTAGTAACAAATCATAGTACATAGCTTAGAACACTAGGATATTTTGCCTAGCAATCCGCAGTCTAGATAGGACTTAGCAAAGATAACCATTTGTTCCATGTCAGGCCTGGGGGCTCCAAAAGGTGTCATTGGCCAACCATCTCTCTTCATAAACCTCAAGACCTCTCCACGGGGTCTCTAACATGAGCTCTTAATCACAACGACCTCAGAACTGGATTTCCTATTTGATATTCAAGTTCCAAGAGTAAGCATTACAAAAGTTAGCATTCTAGCCAGGCATGGTGGCACATGCCTTTAATCCCAACACTCAGGAGGCAGAGGCGGGCAGATCTCTGTAAATTCAAGGCCAGCCTGGTCTACAGAGTGACCTCCAGGCCAGCTGGGACTAAAGGGAGACCCTGTCTCAAAAAGACAAAAAAAAAAGTCAACATTCTAAGAGATCTGGGCCTGAACTTGAAGTTTTTATGACCTAGCCTCAATCATTTTTGCCATATTTTATTGGTCCAAACAGATCAGTGAGGGCCAATAATAATCAAGTGGAGAGAAATTAGGTCCCATTCCCCATGGAAAGTATAGTAAAGAATTTGCACTAATGTACTACATGTGGAGATGCAATGAGGTTGCTGGGGAGGGGGCTTTTAGAGGGAGGGGAGAAGGAATATTGAGCTCTGACTCACACCCCATGTAAATATAACACTTGTGTGGGTTAGCAATTCAGAAAGGAAAACACACACCAATAAAAGCCTACCAAAAAGAGTAAAACCACTCTTTCCTCATAGTCTACCCTTCAAAATTGTCCTGACACATCAGCCTTCCCAGCACTGTATTCTAGTTCAGGAATTCATTTTTAGACATTAGGACATGAAAAATCCAGTAGAAAGAATAAGTCAAATTTCAAGTATTATGGAGCTAGAGAGATGGCTGAGCAGATACAACCACTGGCTGCTATTGCGGAGGACCCAGGTTCAGTTCCCAGTACCCACATGGAAGCTAACAACTGTCTGTAACTCTAGCTCCAAGGGATCCAACATCTTCTTCTGGCCTCTGTGGGCATTGAACACATGTGGTGCAGCTACATACATGCAGGCAAAACACTCACACAATAAAACAATAGTAAATAATAAATGTTTTAATTAAAAATTCAGGTATTTTTTAGATTTGAATATCCAGTGGTATCCAAATTCAAATGTCAGTCTCCACTTGGCTTCCTGCTTTCTCAGCCCTGGACAAACAAGCTAGACTGTGGTCTTTTGTTCAGTATTTTTCTCCCTTGCTGGTCTCTCCTGTTGCACCCTGCAGGGCCACACTACTTCTCCAAAGAGGACAGGGCTGAAGGATGGCTCAAGTCGACCACTGACATTGGAACCTATTCTTTATCATTAAAATCACCTCAGAGCCACTGTGCCTCTTATGTCAGGACCACAGCTGGGCTTGGAGAGAGCTGTCAGATGCACCAGTGGCTGATGAAAGCACCATTCACACACAGAAGGGTTAAACCTTTAATCACCGCAATGGTGTAAGCAGGAAACCCAAACCAGAGAACGCAGACTCCCCTTTCATATCTCAGGTTGAGGTGCTCTAGGGGAGGGTCGGGTGAGGAAGCACAGATTGTCTCACTCTTGATGACGCTCCAGACAAACGATCAGCTTACGAAGGCTGGGGTGAAGAGGATGAAATGGGGATGACTACATGTACTGGCTACGCTGGATACGCAGACCAAGGGTGGAGAAATGTATCTTCGAGGTTCCCTTCCCATTCCAACACAGGAGGTCCCCGCAGACGTACCAAAGAGACCTAGGGGGTGAAATGCCCGAGTAAGCTATGTAAACATGTGAAAGAGCCTGACAGCCACGAGACATATCTTGACTGGCACTCCATCAGAGACTGCAGTGCACCTGCTGAGCGGCGGACCTCAGAAGGAAGTGCACCTCCCAGCCCTGAGGCCTGCCGGGCGGAGCACAGCAACTGAGCTCTGGCCCAGAAAGCCAGCCTTGCACTAGTGTTTCTTGCCTCTTGTTCCATCCAAAGACACACACACACACACACACACACACACACTCTCCTTCCTCTGGAACTGGAGCCCCCCCCCGCCCCCCGCAGCCCCACGCACACACTTTTGGAGAACAGGTTCCACAGCACCTGACAACTTGAGCCATTCCATTCACCCCTGACCCCTTTGGAGAAGCACTGTGGTAGTACCGTGTGCAACAGGCGGAGTGGATGGCATGGGACAATACTCAGCGAGAGACCACAGTGCCTGAGCCTGCTGAGCAGGGAGGAAAACTAAATATAGAGACTGATATTTAGATTCGGATAACATTGGCTGTTCAAGACAAGAACATCTAGAACCAAACCCAAGAACCAATTCGTGCTGGGCTCACTCTGCCAATGAGTCACACCCCTGCTCCGGTACTCTCCCAAAGCTTGGGCTGTTTGTTCTCAGTAAAACTAACAACACATCCAGTCTCTCTGCCGCCCAGACTTCATGGGGCATTGACCTCAGACTGTCAGGAAAAAGGACACTCTCAAAGCATCGCACTTCGTCTTCCTGGAGGCACAGACAGAGGTTAGGTTAGGTTGAAGTCCTCACTTGGCTTGAAGTGACTGGAAATCTCTATTGAAGAAGGGGCAATGCATAATTTTCCAAGCAATACATTTGAAATTTGTCTTTAGGCCAGGCATGGTAGCATGCTCCTATAATTGCAGCACTGCAGAGACCAAGGCAGGAGCATCATAAGTTTGAGGTCCATCTGGACTATAAAAAGAATTGCCAGTTTAAGAAATCTTCAAATACTCTTACATATATGATTCCCCTGCCTTCTTGTCAGGGGATATGGGGGTCATATACAGACTGAAAACTCAAGCATAACTGGAGAAAGCCCCGAGCTTACTTTAATTCCTCTTCATAAACCCTGCAGAAAATAAAATGACTGTATTATAGGGGCTGGAGAGATGCCCTAGCACTAAGAACATTGACTGCTCTTGCAGAGGACCGGGGTTCAATTCCCAGCACCCACATGGCAAATAATAACTGTTCCTAACTCCAGTTCCAGGAGATCCAACACCCTCTTCTGACCTCCTAAGGCACTGCACAACAAGAGTACACACCTACCTACCTGCAGGCAATACACTATACACATAAAATAAAAATAATAAATAAAAATGTTAAAGACTATATTATTTAGATTGGTGTGATCCTGAATAGTGAGTGTTGTTGCACCTATAACCTCTTCTCCACCTCATTGTGAAAGAATGAGATGTATGTGTATACATGTACATAGGTATATATAAAGATTCCTCACTTCTCTTTAGAATGTGATGATGTTTTTCATCTTAAATTCCCAGCACTTCTTCCAAGACTCCAGGCCATAAGAAATATTCCACGTACCATATTTTTAGAGAAAAAGCAGAAGAAGCAGAGGAGCTTTGGTTGGATCTTGGAGATGTCAAAAATATGTATAAAACTCAGATTGATGCAATTCTTTTTTTTTTTTTTTTTTTTTTTTTTTTGGTCTTTTCAAGACAGGGTTTCCTTGTAGCCCCAGCTATCCTAGAACTCACTCTGTAGACCAGGCTGGCCTTGAACTCACAAAGATCCGCCTGCCTCTGCCTCCCAAGTGCTAGGATTAAAGGCGTGCACCACCACGCCCAGCTTAGATTAATGAACTTCTAAGACAAAAGGCACAGTTAGCTGTGAAGATTGAATTCCCATCACAGTGAATGTAATAACAGTAAATCCACACATCAAATACGTTCTTTTTTTAATACATTCTTTTATAGATTAGAAAATGGGATCTACTGTAGAGCATAAAAAACTTTTTAAAAACTTCTTCTCTACTGTTCTATGAAAGAAAACACTCTGGAGAAGAACCATATGAGTGTAAAAAGTATGGTAAAACTTTCAGATGGAACAGTGGTCTTCAAAGACATGAAAAAACACATACTGGGGAAATATTAATACATACTGTATAAATATAAACAATGTGGTAAAACCCTTAGATGTAACAGTCATCTTCAAAGGCAAGAAAAACATAGTGGATAGAAACCTGATGTATATAAATAATGTGGTAAAGCCTTGACACTGTACAATAACCTTGAAGTACATGAAAATTTCATACAGGAGAGAAACCCTATGCATGTAAACAATTCGGTAAAAACTTTAGACATAATCATTATTTTGAAAGACTTGAAAAAAACACACCCACTAAGAGGGACTGTGTCAATTCAGGGGAAATTGCTTGATAACAGTCCACCCATTCCTGTGGCTCTTAATTTTTTTTAATAATGCATTTAGATCTTGTGGGTGGGGTTGTGGAGATAAACATGTCTGTGACTACCTTGAACCACTATGCCTTGCCAACAGTGATGGAGTGCATCCCCAGAAAATTTAAGCCAGCCCCAACCCTTCTTTTCTTTTTTTTTTTTAATTTTTTAAATGTATTTATTATTTTTTATGTGTATGAGTGTACTGTCTGCATGTAGGTTGGTGCACCCGTGTCTTGCAATGCCACGGAGGTCAGACGAGGGCATCAGATTATCCTGGAAATGGAGTTAAAGATAGTTCTTAGCCACCATGTGGGTGCTGGGAATCAAACCCGGGTCCTCTGCAAGAGCAGTCGTTGTTCTTAACCACTGAGCCATCTCTCCAGCCCCAACCCTTCTTTTCTTACAATACTTTTCCCCTATATTTTCCTGTACAAGTGAGAAAAGTCACTAAACTGTATCTCATCCCTTAAAAAAACTTATTTTATAGTATGTAGTAATATTTGCAGTTAAATTATTTCATGCAATATTTGAACTTTATTTTTGAAACTATTCTTTAAAATTTATTTTTTAAAACATCCGATTTTTTGCCTTGAACAGCACAGAAATGTAATACTTCATACATGTATCAATGTATGAAAGCTAGGAAAGGAGATTGGTGTTCTGTATTATTGTGGATATATAATTAATTGTATCTATAATTGATGTGTTTGTATATATCAAAAGGAGTTACAGAATAATATCAACATTGAAACTTTGAAATCATTCACATTAAAATCTTAAACATTTTAAATTTTAAGTAAAAAGGTTATTAAACCTGTGACTATATAAATTTCAACTAAATTTTTCCTTAAAAGTAGAAGTCATACTGATACTGTCTAAAATTTATAGAGTAATTTAAACTTAAAAAATATTTTTGACTTGAAAATTTATTGTAGTCAGCTTCCACAATGAAGTATGAACAGATTTTGATACCTTTTAGTACTTATCCAAAGAAAGTTATAAATACTCAAACTTACCTATGCATAATTGGATAGTGGAAATTTTTACCTACAGTAAATTGTGATAGCTTCAGTAACAACTGATTTTTGAAGAAGTGTTTTTTGACCCTATGAAACAAATATAATAAAATCATTAACAAAATTTACTCTTTAAGAATTACTTGTTTAGTTTACTCTTTAAAAACTACTTGTATAATTTCATAGCTATATTTCGACACTAAAAATGAATGTTTTGATAGAATCTTCATAGCAAAACAAAAAAAATAATTATATTATTTAAATCGGGGATTTTACAATTTTTTGTAGTTTGTCTTTTTTTCTGGAAGCTTAAATATTAACAAAAGCAGTGTGGGTCACTCTAGAGTACCTCTGTGCCTTCTTCCAAGTGTTACTCTGTTTAAAATTATCTAGGTTGTGTAATATTTTGATACATTTTATTATTGAAAGTTATTTAACTGCCTTTACAATAGTCCTTCCTTAGGTGGTTTTGCTTTTTGTGATTCTAGTTATAATCAATAAGAATTCAAAAATATATATGGAAATTCCAGAAATAAAGAGTTTCTAAGTGTTGAAGTATAAAAAAAAAATAATAATATTTACATGTATTTAATCTATATAACTCCTATGTTAAAATATATAAAATTAAGATAGAAGAAGCTTTTTCAATGATTTTTAATTTTTTTTTTATGTGTATGAATATACTGTCATGTGGGTTTGTGCACCTGTATCGTGCAATGCTGCAGAGGTCAGAAGAGGGTGTCGGATTCCCCTGGAACTGGAGTTCTTCTGGAATTAGAGTTACAGATGGTTCGCAGCCGCCATGTGGGTGCTGGGGATCGAACCTGGGTCCCTCTACAAGAGCAGTCGTTGCTCTTAACCCCTAGGCCATCTCTCCAGCCCAGAAGAAGCTTTTCAAAGTTCAATCAAAACTCAGAATCTAGTTAAAGTTTAGCAGATTGAACTACAAAATATTTTTGCACTTTTATAAGTAAAAAGTAACAGAAACTGAAAGAAATACTTGTAATACATATAATGAAATGTTTACAGAATATATAGAAAGTCACTGCATATGAAGAAAAATACTCAGGAATAAAACATGTCACTGGGAATAAACAGTTAAGAATTTAGTATTCGGGGCTGGAGAGATTGCCTAGTGGTTAAGAGCACCGATTCTCTTGCAGAGGACCCGGGTTTGATCCTCAGCATCCACATGGCGGCTGAGAACTCTAATTCCAGGAGAACTCCAGTTCCAGGGGCATCCAACACCCTCTTCTGACCTCCGCAGCATTGCACAACACAGGTGCACAAACCTACATGCAGACAATACATTCATACACATAAATAAATTAATTAATTAATTTAAAAAAAAGAATTTAGCATTCCATGAGGTAACAAAGATGATTTCACAAGCTAAGGAGCCCAAGAACAGTGAAGACACCATAGCATTTCTCAAGTTAAGAAATACCATGATCTGATTAACACGAAAATGTTTCAGACCTCACCAGTAATCAGATTTGAATGTTAGACCATCAAATCTTAAGATGCTGGTACCCACTGTAACTCGTGGGACTGGAATACTCCGGAGGACTTCAATCCCACCTGTCAGCCACATTTGAACAGGGAGCTGCCCTTGTCACAGCACATGGAGGGGACACTCAGTACACCAGAGCAAGACGTTTGTCCTCACTGCTTCCCATTGCAATGGGGAAAGTAGTCTGTTTTATGAAGCACATAGTGAAAAAAAAATAAATAAATAAATCTCCAACAGATGCCAGTTTTGTTTCCTTAATCCTTTCCTGATGGCCGGCCTCTTCATCTCTCTCCTTTACTTCTCCCTTCTTGATCTCCCCAACATCTCCAGCTCCCCAAATCCATCCACTCCCCCAAATTCAATTCTGACTCTTAAGTTATTATGCTCCTTCCATAAGGCAAAGCCTTCAGTTAGCTGAGTGGAGGCTCCTCAGGAAACACCGATTTTACCCAAATGCACGCCTTTTGGGAGGTATATTCTCCACATCAAAGACTTGCTAAGTATTTTCTCACCAAAACTTTTGTCATGGTATGGGAAACCTTTTGGGACTTGTTGGTCAAAGGGTCCAAGAGACTCCCAAGATGATGCAGGCTTTGCCTCTGCCCTCCATTGCCTCCCAGAACGTGAACATAAGAACTCATTGCTAATGACAGAACACACTTTGGACACAGCACTATGAGGAGCTGAGCTGGAACTGACCTGGAAGTTTCCCAGAGGACCAGTGCTCATAGTATTAGAAAGTGCTCTACAGGCTGACAAGGGAGAAACGCAATCAACAGCCCTGCCTGGCTGTAAAGCCTGTGAATCACAACAGTGACCAGACCAAGAAGACACCTCAAAGGCACAGTAGTCATACTTTTATCTTGAGGTTAACCAACAGTTGCCCAGTTTGACTCAAGGCCCACTCAGAAGAGAATTCATGTCTGGGACTGTAAACTTAGTCAAATACTCATGGCTGGAACAGTTAAAGATCCTAGAGGAAAACTACTACTACCACTTGCCTAAACCAATATAATTCCTAACTATATTCAGAATCCAAACTCTTATACTCACAGAAAAATGTAGCTTTCACTCCTCATCAAAGAAGTGTCTTTCTTCGCAAAAGACAGAGACTACCACAGAGATCTACAACTGGTCAATATGCAGAGTCCCCAGCCCCAAATGGTCCATCTGCAATGCAGTCCCTACACCAGTGCAGAAAGATTGTAAGATCCAGAGGATGGAGACACCTGCTGCTAGATAATGTCTTCCAGACCTGACAGGGAAGCTGAAACCCAAGAAATCTCCACAATATGGCTTCCAAAACAAGAGCTGCACAATGGCCCCACCAGTTGGCATGTCGATGTGGATGGAGGATGTTCTACAAAGTCTCAAGAGTTACAATCAATGGCCTGTAAGAGAGGAGAATCAGTCTTGTCCAGAGACAGAGTCCCTGGTAGGTTATCCAATCCCAGTGGTCAATCCTAAAGATAATCCTAAGAGCAACACCAAATAGGCTCTTATGTGTTTACATACAGTGATTAGTTGTGCATATATGTATGGATACAATATGTGAATGTAGCAATAATAATTATGGAAAATGAAGTCATGGCATTGAAATGCAGTGGGAGGAGCTCAGGAGGTGTAGGAAGCACCTCCAGCTACGAGCAGGCACAGCTCAGTCCTGCTTAGGGAAGGAGGGCAGTGGTCGCCTGCAGTCACAGGGGGGCTGACCCCTCAGCTGACTACTTTGGTAGCCCAACCTGAGTGACTACCGCCCCTCTCAGGTTCTTAGCCTAGGATGGCAGAACAGCACCCTGTCTGGCAATGTCCACTAACCTACCCAGAAACTGTTGGCCTATGGACAAGAATTTCAGGCTGACAACTGATGGCCAATCTTCAGCCTACACTGTTGGCAATTCACCCTCCACAGCTGGTGACCTGATTAGTCTCCATCCAGCCCCCATGCTATCATACCAGGCTAGTGGTCTGATGAACCCCTCTCTAGCCCACAAGCACATGACACTCAAAATTCAGGCCTGCTCCAGCCTGTATATGCGCAAAGGAACGGATCCGGGGATCATGTTTTGATGGTAATGAAGAATCCACTTTATTGTACGCTGCAGGTCACTTTTAGAGGGAGAATGACATCATCTCTCAGGGCCAGTCTCAGACCCCTGCACCCACCCCGATACATCACCTGCTACTCCTCCACCCAGCATCATGGGGTCACGAGCTGCTGTCTCCTGGGGCGGGGTCCAGGGAGCCTTGTGACTTCCACCTTATCCCAGCCAGGAGATGCTAGCTGAAAAGCTAGCCTCTAGCTCAAACTGGATCTTCCCACAAGGACGGTATGAAGGGAAAGAGGGAGGAATGGATAAGAGAGATAAATACACTACTCATACGTGAAATTCTCAAAAAACAAAAGTTAACTAAAAATAATCACATTGCCTTGGAAAGCCAGGTGTGTTTGTAATCCCAGCACAGAGGACACTGGGGCAGGAGGATGCAGAACTCGAGGCCAGCCTGGGATGCATAGCAAGTCTGGAGCCAATCTAGGCCACATAGTTTACCCTCCCCTTGCCCCCCACACACAAATGTTCCAGACAGTGCTGGCAATGGTTTGAACAAGACTCACTCTCAGACATAACTAGTAAAAGACCAAATTAGTTACATTAGTTAAGGTTAAATTGTACTTGTCCTTCAACCCCGCTATATTGTTCAATGATTGCTTTCAAAATGCAATCATTGAACAATAATGTAAATTGTAATCGTGAGCGGAAACAAATAGAAACAGCAAAGATCTGAAAGAATGCATCCCCCCCTCCCCGAGCTTTTGTCCAAAGCAGTTGGGAGTGATGCATATTGGAAACAACAACAACAACAACAACAACAACAACAACAACAGAAAGGACTGCATCGAAGAACTGACTGAAACAGTGAACTTCTGCTCAAAACAGTCAACTTTCTCATGGAGAATATTGAGAAAGACTGAGAAAGAGATGAAAAGCATGTTTGGCAGAATGCATGAGCTCTGGTGGGGTGGGGGAATGGAGGGGGGACACGGGTCTAGATTTGTTAAAAATAAATAAATAAATTTATGTGAAAAAATTAAATTAAATTTAAAGAGTGGAAAAAAAAAAGAATGCATCCCCCATTAACAACGGAAAAATCTGGAAAGTCAAATGGAGAAGGGGAAGAAACAGGAAAAAGGAATGGAGCGGCTCTAATTTCTGCCACCATCCTCTACTAAACACTGAGTTTCCAGTCACAAGATCTCAGGAGCAGCAGTCCATTGTGACATGAACCCATCCTTAGACTCCGGTAAGTGGATCCCAAGCCCAGACTCCAGGACAGTGTCTGATATTTGGATAGGACCTGCTAATCTGGCTTCAAACCTCCCATCCAGAGAGTCGTCTAAGCGTTCAAGGCCTCAGAATCCCCTGCTCTGCAGTTCCAGTGTCACCCCAGGGTCTGCCTGGCCCTTTTCCCAGGACTTCCTCTCCAAGTGAGGCCTGAGCCAACAGCGTCCTCTGCCCCACACCTCAATGGCAGTCAGACGCAGCTGTCAGTATTAGGAGACAAAGCTCAGATGTGGGGTTAGGGATCCAGGGAAACTCCTCCTGTTGCTAAGTGAAGCCATGCCTGCGGAGGTTGGCGCCTGTCTGGACACCTCCAACTGTCCTCAGCACCAGGTCCCACAGAGGTAAGGAAAAGGCCTTTCTGGGGCTCTCTGTGTCGGCCTTCTGCACGATGCCCACGTGCTGCTCAGGCTGGCCGTGCTTCATCCAGTGCTGGCCCGACTGCTCTCCACTGCCCTTGGACTAAGCTCTACTGAAACAGGGCATATGCTTCCGGAATGCTACAGAGCCCTGGCCAGGACACAAACAACAAATGCCACCCTGTCTCGGACAGTGCCAGGGCAAATGCCTGTCGGTCTAAGCCATTGGCTAGCAGCACCCTGTCAGCACCTTGTGGCCAGCTCTTCCAGCGCACCTGTCACGGGCTGCCATCCTTCAGGACCCTGGGAAGCACCCTCCTCAGGCCTGCCCTTTCTCCTAGTCTCACTCCACTTTGGCTCTGTGTCTCTTCCCCTAAATCCACCTGCCATCCTGTGATTATTAATCAACCCACCCTCTGTATTCAGATTCCTTCTTCACTTCCTAGTAATTGTAAACTGTCCCTGGTGTCAGTAAACTGGCCTTCCACTTTCTTGACTCCATCTCCCAGTCCTAGGCTGGCGAGTGTCTCAACACCCAGATAACTAGGACAGGGACATGCATCATATTTTCTGGCTGTCAGTTGCTGCTGCACTGTCACCCTGCCCCCCCCCATATCACAGTTTCTCCACTGAAGCTTTAAGCCACTGTCTGCAGCTTCAGCTCTTGTTTTCCACCATCGTCGACTGTCTAGTCACGTCGGTATTTATGACAGATTTGAGCTCCTGGCTCGGACTTGTTGCCAACTTTTTTCTTCAGAGCTGTTCTCATTCTAGAGTCTGGATGATCCCACTCCCCATCATGACATCCGACCACACATCACAGCCCCTTCTCCACCTTTACTTCAGCAACTTGCTTCTATTCCAAACCCAGCCCACTCTAACTTTCTACAACCGCTCTACTGCTCGGCTTAGACTGTGACAGTCACTCCGAAATTGTATCATCCCAGTTTACTATCCCAACTCTTAGACCTCCACAATATTTCCAAACTCTTAAGTCCACATGTCCCCAAGGCTTTTGGCTTCCGTCCACTCACAGGACTTCCAGTTAACCTTCCAATTAGCTTTGTCAACAAAACCTAGTTTTGCCAGTTTCCCACTGAGAGTTCTTTAAAGCTCTTCTAGAACTTTCAAATTCGTTCAGCAAGATCCTTTATTACTTGGCCACTCACTCTGGGCTGACACACACACATCTTGCATTCAGTTTGCTCTCCATCCTCCAAGAACACCTTTCCGTTGTCTTTCCTCCTTCTTAACTCAACCTTGAAAACAGTTTGATTTTTTCATTCAATTTTTTTATTATCAAATAATCATAGAGTCATATGCAGTTTACCAGAAATACTCAAGATTTCATGTATCTTTTACCCAGCTTCCCCCAACAGCAACTTTTTTACAAAACCACAACAGTAGTAATGGTAGAGTGTTATGTAGTTTACTATAGTATCACAGAATGCAGTGTAGTGTAATACAGTACAGTATCAGAACCAAGATATCAGTGTTGACATAGTTAAAACTTGAAAGAGTTATGTCATCACCAGGATTCCTCCCGCATAATATTCTGAAACCCCAAAACCACTAATCTGGTATCTTTTATCAAGAGTTTTCCACTTCAAGAATGTTATTGTCTATAATCTTTTGGGATGTTTTCTTTTTCCCTTAGTATAATTCTACAGAGACTCTTTTGAGTTATATCAGCAATTCATTCTTTTGTTGTAAACTAGTTTTCCATGGAAACAATCTGGATTGTTTAAAGCTATGGGGTTTTGTATTATAAGTAGAGTTACTATAAACAACCACATGAAGATTTCTGTGTGGGTGTGAGCTTCCATATCTTGGAGATTAATGTCCAAGAGTATCCTTGCCATAGCATATGGTTGTTGCAGGTGTATTATCTTTAATAAATGGCCAAACCTTTCCAAAGTGGCTGCACTGTCACATTCCTACCAGTTGCCCTTTCCATGATGTGAGATTACAGGTAGATGGTACCGTCTATGAGGAAGGAAGTCTTTACAAGTCACCAAATCTGCTGATCTTACACTTCTCAAACTCCAGAACAATGGAAAATAAGTGTGTGATGTCTGTAAGCCACCCCATGATCTTCTGTTCCAGTAGCCTGGGTAAACCAGGCTCAAGAACAGAGGCAGACTTGGTAAATGTGGAACTGGAGTTTTCTACTTGGCCTTTCTGGTGCCAGACTGCTCCCCGACTCTGTAGTGCCTGGCCAAAACAAGCTATGGTGTTAACTAAGTGCTCCTCCCTTGTTAGACTTCTCCTCTCCTGATCTTTTGAGTAAAAAATGTAAGCTTCCTTTGTTGTTTTGTTTTGTTGTGTTGTGTTGTGTTTTGTTTTGTTTTGGTGCCCATGGAGTTTCTAAGTCCCCGATTTCTTCAGCTGCAGAGCATAAGGATTCCCAGTAAATTCGTCCCACATCATTCCTTGAGTTGTTAACCAATGTGCCTTCTTCTCACCACCCTCTAGAAGCTTTTGAAGTTTGCTTTACATATAATGTCCTGGATTTTTGTTACCTGTTTGTTATTTGTTTTTAGTTTGGAAGCTCAAACCCAGAGCCTTGTACTTGATAGATAAACCATCTACCTCTGAGCTACAATCCCAGCCTATCTATGTAGTTTTTATTTGTACTTAACAAAGAATATGGAAAACCACAACTACTCCATTGTCTTGGCAACAATTTAAAGTTTAAAATACATGTATGTGTATTATGTTTCATTTTTTAAAAAATATTTTATTTATTTTATTTTTATTGTTTATGTGTATGAGTGTACTGCCTAAATGTGTGTAAGTGTGCCTGTGCTGTGCAATACCCACAGAGGTCAGAAGAAGGTATCAGATTCCCCTGGAACTGGAGTTATGTTAGCCACTATGTGGATACTGGGAATGGAACCCAGGTCCTCTGCAAGAATGCTCAGTGCTCTTAACTACCAAGCCATCTCTCCAGCCCATATGTTTATTATTTTTTCAATTGGAGAAAATAAAACATGTTTTTTAAAGATTTAGCTTAACCATCATTCCTCCAGAAAGCCTTGCCTCCTCTGTCAACATCAGGTTATTATCCCTTCCTCTGTGTTCTCAGCTTCATCAATGATGCCTCATGACAGAATTAGAAAACTGTTTTGTAGATGCCTATTTAGTTGTCTGTTTGCATGAAACTGCCACCATGGCGGCCATGTGGACAATGCTTCATTAGATATCCAATCTCCAAAGCCTCGATAAATGTCTGGAATATGATGGACACTCAATAAATACACTTTGAAAATCATACATTAATACTTGCCTAATTAAAATTTTCACAAGTGTGCAGTTACTTTCATAGAAAGGCTCGTGCTCAGTTTATTAGAGACTGTGCACCCAAGCTTATTAGCATCTAGAAATGAAGATCTCACCATTTGACATAAATCTTTCTTCAGCAAAATAATCAGCATGTCTCCTGTCACTTCCTACCAGCCTCATTTCCGCCCACCAGAAGATACATTCACTCCTAAGTGGATATGAGGAAGGAGCCTAGCTCATCTCATACCCCTCTTCCCCCAGAATCCTTCCTCTAACCACCTAAAGTACTTTCCTCAGTATCATGCAGTCACCTTTGATATAGACTGTCTCATTCTGCCATGATTTCCACACCCCATATGCTCCACACAAGTAGGACCTAGGCCTTTTGTTCTTAACGTGTGGCAAAGCATCTGGTATATACTAAGTCCTCAGTAAACATTTATTGTTGAAAAAAAAAGAAAATCTAAATGTGCATTGTTTGAAGAGGAGATTATTCAATCATGAACTAAGATGTTTCACATCTTCCAGGTCAGCTCCTTACTTAGTAGTACTAACTAGACCAAGTCACTTAGTTCCCTATCCCTTGATTTCTTCATTGGTAAGCTAGGAATAAAACATAACCCTTATGGACACTTAAAATATACTTATGATTCAGGGCTGGAGAAATGGCTCAGCGGTTAAGAGCAATGACTGCTCTTGCAGAGAAGCCAGGTTCGATTCCCAACACCCACATGGTGGCTAAGAACCATCTTTAACTCCAGTTCCAGGGGAATCCCATGCCTTCTTCTGATGTCTGCAGCATTGCACGGCATGGGTGCACCAACTTACATGCAGACAGTACACTCAATACGCGTAAAAAATAATAAATATATATATACTTATGATTCAAGGTGACGAGTAAATGATGTTTAATGGAATTGTTTTGTCTGTACATTTGTCAGAGACAACTCAACTGACTAAGATCAGAGGTAGCAGGGGAATGCAGTGATTTTAAGTGCCCACGAGTAAGCTGCTAGCTCCAGACTAATTCAGCCTGTTTGAAGGCCCAGGTGTTGGAAGCTACCGTAAGATAAGCCTTCACTGGGTACCCAGTACAGCTCATGCTAACAGTCCCATCAGTCATTTTCAGAAAATGCATTTATCTGTACAAACTCGCTTTAATCACAGATCAGTTTCTCTATGAACCATCTTAAATACAAATATTTTGGAACAGAGGAAAATACAGGATCTGTTTTTCAGAGTCACTTTTTGGAGAAAAAAAATAATACAGTCAAGATAACTGCAGTTGGATGAAAAGGTAGATAGATGGGCTGGCAAGATGGGTCATTAGATAAAGGTATTTGCTACCGAGGCAGATGACCTGAGTGCAGTCCCAGGAAACCATAGTGAAAGAACAGAACTGACTTCCATAAGTTGTCCTGTGACCTACACACACACACACACACACACACACACACACACATAATTACTTTAGAAAAGGATCAAGGGGCCAGGCATCGTGGCGCACGCCTTTAATCTTAGCACTTGGGAGGCAGAGGCAGGAGGATCTTTGTGAGTTCAAGGCCAGCCTGGTCTACAGAGTGAGTTCCAGGACAGCTGGGGCTACAGGGAGACCCTGCCTTGAAAAGACCAAAAAAAGAAAAAAAAAAAAAAAAGAATCGAGGAGAGAGGACTATGGAGATGTGTGGTCAGTTAGTAAAGTGCTGCCTGTCTAAACATGAGGACCTGAGTTGGATCCTCAGCAGCCATATAAAAAGCTAGGGGAGGCGGCACACACGTTGGGAAGCCAAGACAGGAGACTCCTCAGATCTCACTGACCAGTGAGTGGAGACAAACTAGGGAACTCCAGGCTCAGGGAGAAACTCTACCTCAAAGAATACGGTAGAGAAGCTAGCCATGAGGAAGACACTCTAGATCAACCTCTGACCTCCACGAACGAGAACGAGAGACAGAGAGAGAGAGAGAGAGAGAGAGAGAGAGAGAGAGAGAGAGTCAAAAGAAGGGATGGAAAAATGTAAGGAACCAAGAACTTGGTGGCAAACAGCTCCAGGAATCTGATAGTGCTGCCCAGAAAGGATCTCCAGCACGCCTTCCTCTACAAGATCTCAGAATGGACCACAAGAGACTTCCTTGATACAAACAGGAAAGTTCAGATCCTTCCAGAATGAAGACTCAACCCTGAGCCTACACTCAATGGAACCAAACATGGGGCTTGGAATTCCAGAGAAACATTTTTCTAATTCAATAGAAAAATAATTTTAGCAGTTTCTGTAGGAGGCAAGAGAAGCTGATGAATCAGACTAGCTTGGGTGTATAAAAGTGAGAGGACTGATGATCTAGATAGAGCGGAGAGAAGAGGGAGGTAGTTGCAAAGTTATGCCGTCTGAGTTGACTTTAACTCTTGAAACCCAGTGTCAGTGTGGTGACCATTAGAGCCATTATTATGGACTCAGGATCTACACATATGTGTACCCGTACACACTTAGTGGTTGCCTACTGACTGCTGGCAATTTCATTAAGTGTAATCCATAAAAATAGTATTTCAAAATGGAATACATTACTAATGCAACTCTCTCCAAATGGAGAAGTATGAGGAGTAATGCATAGGGCATTGGTATGCATTTGTAAACAGGAGGCTTTTATACCAGGAAAGAAGATAGAGTTACTATTTGTTGTTTGTGTTTTAGGTAGATTTGGTACTGTAGAATGGTTTAGGTTAAAAACCTGATTAACTTTTCCTTAACCATAAAAACCTCATAGGATTGCCTTCTAGAATGGGTAAGAGCTCATATCTAGTCTGCCTTTGGATGGCAAAAATATTCATAACTCCTAGGAGGAGTTGCATGTCCTACCTTCCAGACTCTGTGTCAGGAAGTATTCATTTAAAATGCATAGGCCTCTCTCTTCGATGGCCAGGGACACATTTTTCAGAGAACTTAAAGCAAAATCAACCTTAACAATGGTGTCCTACTGTCCACTGAACCACAGTGTTTGGCTCAAAGAATCCCAACTTGGACAGCTCGGCTGTGATCATCATGTCCCCTTTTCGCAGGTCTGCTCTGATCACTGTCAGAGTTCAACCCTGTCCTTGACTTTATCTCCTACCCCCAACTAAATCAGTCTCAAACTCCACCTATGGAGCACTTGAATCCAATTCTCATTAATCCCAGTTGGAGGCACAGTCCATTCACACCTCTAATGCCACAACCTCTCAATTCCTCTCTCGGCCTCCAGATATGTAACTCTCAAATTAGTCTCCATTTTGCAGCCACAGCCAACATTACAGTGTATGCTCTTTCTTTTTTAATTTTCATTTTTATTGATGCTTTTTCTATTTCATGCATCATTTTCCAATTCAGTTCAGGCATATTTCCCCTTCCCTTCCTCCATCCCATCCCACCCCATCCCAGATCATGCATTCTGCCATAACTGTCCTGCATCTTTCTCTGTTTTTTTTTTCATTTTTTAACAATAAGTGATAATTTATGAGTACAAGCATCCTTCATGTAAAACCAATTTGCAAGCAGTTGTGCCCAAACCCACACAGCTCATGGGTCCCACCATCCAGCGGGGGGGGGGGGTGGGGCTTGTATGTTCAATCAAGTTGATCAAATGAGTGTCCAGACTATATTGTTGTAGTTTCACCATTCACCCCAATCGCAGCCCTTACATTCTACCATGCCCCCTCTTCCACAGATTGTTCCCTAGGCTTAGAAAAGGGGCACAGGTGGATGAGAAGCAAAACAGTCACTTTCTCTGGAGCTGTTGTCTTGGACTCTGGTCAGTACTAGCTGTTTCCTTTCATGGGCTGACAGTTTTGTCCAGGAATAACCCTTTCGATCCTACTAAATGAAGCACAAGCAAAATTAGATATATAGGTATTTAAACAGTATAATATAACCTTTCGATCCTACTATGAACACGAATTAGATATATAGGTATTTAACAGTACTAATTGTTAGTGGTAGTTGCTTTGGTATAGACACAGATTTTTTTGGATGGTAAGTTAATCCATGAATTTAACATTTTCTTCTGTAAGTCGCAGGGTCCCTTCGTGTGGTTTATAACACTCTCCTAACCATTAGAGGATGTAAGCTTGTGGCATCAGCCATGGTTATTCCTCCAAGGAGAGAGCTAGATAGCCAATTAGATTTTGGGATATACAGACATATGGCTGCCACTGCTGCACAATATTTCCAGGCAGATGAGGTGATAGCTGGTGCTGACGAGGGGTTTTGCTTGACTCAAGGAGACCTATATTTGCTTTATTTGGTTTAGTAGTGGCCTTTGGTAACACTCTCTCTGGTATTCCAGAGACCACTGTACACTTGCAAGTGTGGTCTCAATACAGCTTTCCCATGTTTACATCAGGTCTTTCGACAGCAGGGCCTTATCGCCTCTCTTCTTGCAGGTATCCCAGTTTGGGGAAGGAGCCTTTACTTTTTGTGGGGGCTTGGATCCCCATGGCCAACATCGTCCTTGTAGAATTAATCCATTGGCGGCTGTCAGAGCTCCTGTATTAATATTTTGCTTAAGTATACAGCTTAAAAGAGACTTAGTATTATATTTGGTTCTGAATAGAGAATAATCCTTTTCACAAGTCTAATTAGTCAGTTAAAGAAGGCAGTCTTTAGTTTTACTGGTTTTATAAGAGATGTACCTCTATAACAATTGGCTCCAATTTAGTTAGGAGAACACCCTCCAAATCATCATCATCATATTTCTCCTTGTTCTATGGGGGGGGTAAGAAAGTCTCTCCTATTAAAACCTTTGCGGCACCTAGAAGGTAAGTTTCATTAGGACTCATTATAAATAGTTGTTACAAGTAGGATCCACAGAGGGGTTTGATGTTTGTAGCAGTCTGAGGCTTTTCTTCCCTTCAATGTTCAGATGGGCCAACCTTTCTGCAGCGTATGCTCTTTCTAAGCCGTTTAGTGCCTTCTTCTCATTCCCCAAATAAAGCCCAAACAACTTACTAAGAACAAAGTTCTTTTTTTTTTTTTTTTAAATTCTGTTAAGTTTATTTGTGCTTCCTGACATCTCCAGCTTTTCTGGGCTAAGAATGTACTTCCCCTTCACTTCCCAACAGCCTACACCAATTTAACTGCCAGAGGTTCTCTGGGACGACCGTGCCACTGAAGTTGTTGGCCACTCTGCAGATGAAACTCAAGGTCCTTTAGTGCCATTCTCTGTGGCATTAGCAGCCCACAAGGCTGTACTGCTGGGAAATACATGCTGCCAGGCGACCAGCTGCAAAACTCAGGGGAGCTCATACGGCTCCATGAGCAAAGTGGCTTTACAAAAGAACAAAGTTCTTTTGATGGGGCCCTCATTACAACTCTGACTTTGGGCATGCCCGTACACCCCACCCCACCCTGACTCTAGACACATTGAACTAACAGCTTCCCAGACAGCTCACTGCTACTCACTCCCAGAAAATGACCTAGTGCTTCTTCATCTTTCACATCCCAGTTGAGATGCCTCCCCCTCAAGGAATCCTTCCCTGACTTACTGAAATGGGTTGCATGCCTTTCTAAGTCTCTCGTTTATATCTGTACTTCAGTCCTTCCTATTTGTCACTTTTCTCATCATCCTTGTGACAAACCACCTAACAGACAGAAGTAACTTCAGGAAGAAGACTTTGAAGCAGATGGCACAATCCATCATGGTAGGGAGGGTGTAGTAAACCAGCTGTTGCTCATCCACATGGCAGCCTGAGCTTGTGGCTCCTGCTTCATATGGTAGCTAATAAGGAAGAGAAAACTCGACCCTAACTGGAGACAGACATAACCCTATAGACCTACCTATAGTGAGTCACATTCAAAGGTTCCAAAGCCTCCCAGGACAATATTACCATCTGAGACCCAAATTCTCAAAACATGATCCCAAACATAATACCCTCGACAGACATTGTGATGCTGTGCAGTCACCGACTTATTTAACTCTGGGCTTTATCCCAACTACAGCACAAATAAAGGGCTGTAATAGGTGAAGGCCTTCCACCTACCTCTGTCACAGTGACTGTAAGTTTGGGAGTGGGTCTCTTGCCCTCCTCGGTTGTCTCTTTTTTTGTTTGAAAAATAAATGAATCAGAGAAAATGGTCATTCAAATCTTTCCAGACCATTCAGTGTCTATTTGAAATTCTTCAAAATAAAAGCCCCAGAATCATCCTCTCCCACATTTACTTTGGGTTAAAGTATTTTGGTGTTCATCATTTTACCAGAGTCATAATATATAAGTTATACATAATGTATCCCACACAACAGTTACAGAGGGGGATGCCTAGACATGTTTAGGTATTATGGTTTAGACAAGCGATGTTCCTTGAAAGAGCTCCCCTGTAGAAGATTTCATCCTCAGCTGCTTGTGCTCTTGAGAGATGACTGCATCATGAGTACTGTAACACCCATGCTAGATGAATGGACTAGTAGGGGGTGGGACCTAGTGGAAGTAGTGTCTGACTGCTCTGTTCCCTGGCTGTCATGAGGTCAGAAGCTTCAGTCTGACACACTCTTCAGCCATTGTGTTCAGCTTCACCACAGGCTCAGAGAGAAGAGAATCATCTGATCTTTGACTGACACTTCTATAACTACGTACCAAAATAAGTTGTTCTTTCTTTTAACTGTTTCTCTCAGTTATCTGTCACAGTGACCAAAGTTTGACTAACACAGAAAATCAGCACCAAGAAGTGAGTGGTTGTGGTGACTATCTGACCACATGGTTCAGGAGACTTTAGCTCTGTTTAGTGAGGCAGCTTAGAAGCAGCTTTAATATGCTATGGCTAAGGACAATGAGGGGTTCTATTTAGCTCAGAAGACTAGAATGTCAATAGGAATGCAGACAGTAAGGAGCATGCTCGTTTTAATGAAACGAGGACCACTGGGTATTGGACAAAAGGTGATTCGTATTATATCCTGGAAACAAATGTATTCACATTTTTTCCATGCCTTGAGATTTTGTGAGAGGCTGAATTTAAAGATGCTGAATTAATCTGGTGAGGGAAACGTCAAGACAGAACACCTTCGGCCTGTGGCATGGTTACTGCTGACTGCCTTTGTCCAGATTGAGCAGAAGATTTTAAAGACTGGCAGTTAGGACAAAACAGAAGTTGGGGCCAAGGAAGTATGATTACTGAAGAGATTAGCAGCACTAAAAATAATCCACCCACTTTTCTTTCACCAGGTAATAAGAAAAAAATGCCTTGAGCTGGTCAAGCTCCACACAGGCTCAAGAGTATAAAGGTATAAACTCCTCTTAAAGACTCTGCTTTGAGAGGAGACTGTTAGGGTGCCCTTTTTACACAGTACCACCAGGTTTACTGTACACGTTCAACCATACAGATGCTCAGACGCAGTCATGGCCTGAGTGAGCCCAGCTACTACTTGAGCTGGCACCAGACTTGTCATCACTCCTGTGATTCTGGATTCCCGTGAAGCTACCAGATGTTGGTCTTACTTTGGTCCCATGTCTCTTTTCTATGCCCCGTTTCTCTCTTTTAAAATGGAAATTTTTACCTTGTGCCTTTCTGTGTAGGAAGACTGTAACTCATTTTTATTTCTGTAGCTGCTCATAGATAAGTGTCTCAGAGGAGAGTTTGAATGTGAACTTTGCCTTATGTTTCTTGGATTTTGAACATGACCTTTTGATTAATGCTGGGACTCATAAAGCTATGGGAACTATTAGAGATGGATTTTGTATTATGGGATGGACATGAGTCTTTTAGGGGCCAAGAGTAGAATGTTGCATAAACTGTTGCAGTTACAAAATATCCTCACAAACTTAAGAGAAAAGGGGTGTTTCAGCCACAGAGTATCAAGGTACAGTCCATCCTTGCAGAGAGATCTTAGCAGCAGGAGCTTGAGACGGCTGGCCTCATCACATCTGCAATCAGGAAGCAGAGAGCAATGAATGCTTACACTCAGCCACTTTTCTCCATGGTAGACTCACAATTAAGGTGAGTCTCTTTACTTTGATTAACGTAATCTAGATAATTTCCTCACCCATGGCCAGGGCTAAATTAATCGAGATGAGCCCTCACAGGTATTCCTGGAAATCTGTTTCCTAGGTGATCCTAGATGCCACCAAGTTCAAAGTAGTGATTAACCATCACAAATGTTATGATTCTTATATGAGTACCCCCAAAACTCTTGGTCCCCAGCTGGTGACACAGTTGAGGTTGATGAGATCATAAGCCCTGATTTCACGAGTAGACTAAGCCATTGATGAATTTATATCTGATGGACAGTTAGGAGTTAGGGCCCAATTGGAAGAAGCAGGCCACTGGGAATGCATCTTTGAAGGGCACCTCTTTCTTCTGGCCACTTCCTGTCTTTCTCTGCACCTTGGCTCATGAAGTTTGCAGCTCTTCCTGGACTGGATGAACCGAAATATTTCCCCTCTCTTTAAGCTGTTTTTCTATGATATTTGTCAGAGTGGCGAAAACTCCAACTAACCTATGAGAGTCTGTGATGCAAGAACATCTCCCTGATAGTATACTTTTCCCCCCAAGTTTCCAAAACTCTTTTCCAAAATTTCATACTACACATCAAAAAGACACTGCATTTCCCCTGCAAGTATCTTTGCCTTTTGTTGTCTCTACAATAAAATACTTGACACTGGGTCATTTATAAAACTCATTTTTCACAGTTCTGGAGATTGAAAAGATTAAAGTACCAGTAGTTTCGGTGTCTGGCGAGGGCCCACTCTCTGCTTCCAAGGTGAAGTGTTGTTGCCTTGTTCTCCTCAAAGACAGACACTCGGTCGCCACGTGGCAGAAGGCATCCAATGGCAAGAGGAGCCTTGCTAGGTCACTACAGCCCTTTACAAAGTTGCTAATTCTACTCGCTAGAACTCCATCCTCCTCACTGTCTTCTTCTAAAATCCCCAGGTCCTAACACCATCACATGGATAATGAAGTTTCAACATATGTATTCAGAGGGACACACTCAGATCACAGCTCTGGGTGTTTTATGAGGACATCGAACACCAGAGTCCTAAAATTGATCTTTATCCCCAAAGATTGAGAGAGCCTAGTGAACATGATGTGACTGGGGCTGTAGCAGCTCCATACATCAGCATGGTGTGAGGACCAAGGCAGAACATAACTCCACCATGTTCCATTGGGATCCGTTTGTATTTGCTTTTACATTTATAAGGATAAAACTCCTTTCAAATGTCAAGGTGTAACACTGAGTCACTTCCTGAGCCTCTTTCCCTGGCTTCACCTCCCCAGCCTCCCCCAGGGTTCTGTTCTTAGACCTCTACTCACTCCGCCTCACTTTCCTGGCTGAATCCATCTACTCCCACCATTTGGTGACAATCCATATGGCACAAACTCCAAATGTTTGTATCAAGTTCTAACTTCGTAAGTCCATCATCAATGTTTACGAGTTCAATTGCCTACCAGACAGCTGTCAGTGTGTCCTGTGGATACATCATGCTAAAAACCACCAAAGGGTCCCTGGATTTCACACTGTAAAGGGTCTTCCCAAGACTTAACTATAGCTGTCCCCAGAGCCCACATCTGGAGTGTACAGTTTTCCTTTCTAGGTTGGTTTTCCTGCAGCCAGGATGCGTCACTCTATACACATCCCAAGATGTGAGGATGGCTCTTTGTTGGACTATGGATCATCCTGTAGGCTGGAGAATCTATCCACAGCAGTACTGGGAGTAGAGGTGGGCAGGGAGAGAGAAAAAGACCTGGAGATTTTCATGTAACTCTAGTATGAAACTCATAGATGTCAAAGAATTCTAGGTTGTAACATATGCAGGTACATGAGAGACTACAGCATTTTACCTATGTATTAGCTTAACTAATTACTTCTTAATATTTAGACTTAAGGCATGTGGAGTCTTCCAAGGAGAGAATACTGGAGTCATTCACATATCCTTTCCCTCATCCTTCATCGCCCATCAGACACAAAACCTTGACAACGTGGCCTGAAGTATTTCCCAGCCGGAGCCTTCCCCTGCATCTTTTTTTACCTTCGACTTAGCATAACTGTCAGTCCAGTTGCAGGAGCATAGTCTAGGTCTATACCAATGGGAAACTCCAAGATGCTGTCTCCTACCAGCAGCATTAGAAGATTTAATTTATTTATTATTTTTATTTTATGTGTATGAGTGTATTGCCTGCACGTGCATAAATGCACCCTTGCCATGCAATGCCCACAGAAGTCAGAAGGCTTCACATCCCCTGGAACTGCAAGTTACAGATGGTGGTTAACATCCATGTGGGTGCTGGGAATCAAACCTGGGTCCTCTGCAAGAGCAGTCAGTGCTCTTAACCACTGACCCATCTCTCCAGCATTGGATGGTTTTTACAGAGCGGCTCTCTGACCCATCTGCCCACCTCTTGTCTCATCTGT
Source organism: Rhizomys pruinosus (assembly GCA_009823505.1). Classification (NCBI taxonomy): domain Eukaryota; kingdom Metazoa; phylum Chordata; class Mammalia; order Rodentia; family Spalacidae; genus Rhizomys; species Rhizomys pruinosus. The sequence goes on along the minus strand of VZQC01010984.1, from coordinate 1,261,572 downwards.
TTGCCACTACCTGCACTGTGTCCGATCATTTGACTAGTCTGTTTTAAGATGTTTGTTCCTCACTCCCCATGGCAAAGAGTGAAGTCAAAATTCCATCCTAATATATAGCATCCTTCCCTCTTGTTCCATTCGTCTCTCACCTCATCCCCCCCGACACACACACACTGCTCCAGCCACACCCAGCTTCACATCACTCCCCAAAACAGCCATATGCTTGAGCACCTACATACTGTTCCTCCTGCTGTTTCTCAGTCCAGAAATCATTTCGGCAACATCACCCCCCCGCCCCAGTACATCTGATAAATTCTGATCTAACTAACACGCCACCTTCTCTGACTCTTCGGAGATGATTCAGTGCTCCCATTCCTGCTGGAGCAATTGTATCATGGTATAATTATGTACTTGGATGACTCTTTCCATCTTTGGGAGTCCTTCCAGGTCAGGACTAATGTTTTATTCATCTCTGTGTTCTTGGTAACCAGCCAGTGGTGAACGCAAAACAAAGTGACATGATTGTTAGATGAATGCAAGAATGAAAAATGCTGAGTAAAACAGAACAGCTGGGGCACGCACTTCCTTGCATCTGTCTCATTTAAGAGACGCTTAAACGGAGACGCTCACAAGGAGAATTCAGAAGGTAAACACTGCTGAAAGAGTCAAATGCCCTGACAGGCTCTGGGGGTGAAATGGGTTGAAAATGAGCTAAGTCATTGGTGTTTCTTGTGGAAATACCAGAGGTGTTAATGTGATATTTAGCACATGAACAACAAGTAATAGCACAGAATGAACTGGAATAGGCAGGGCTAATGCTACAAAAACTGTCAGGTCCAAGCTATATTTAGGAGGAAAAAAATAAAAAGCCTAGCGAAATGCTCAGCATCAGCCCTATCTGAGTTTGAGCCTCATAATAGTGCATGCATTTCTATACGATTTATTCAAAACCTTTCTCCATAGAACATCTTGTATTTTATAACCGTAATGTAAAATTAGCTAAATTTCTGTTTATGGGATAGTCAAGTTTTGATTATCAAAGTATTGGATTAAGAAAACATATAGGCCATGCTGGGAGGCAGAGACAGGAGGATCTCTGAGAGTTCAAGGCCAGCCTTGTCTACATAGTGAGTTCCAGGACAGCTGGGGCTGTAGAGAGAACGTCTCAAAAAGACCAAAGAAAAACAAAACAAACAAACAAACAAACAAAAACATGTACAGAGATGCTTCTGTGATTATAAGGTCTTGCTGTTCTTCTAGAGGACCTGAGTTCAGTTCCAAGCACCCAAGTTGGGCAGGTCACAACCACCTGCAACTCCAGTTTTCCAGGAATCTAATGCCGTCTTCCAGTCTCTGAAGACACATACACATACACATACACACACACACACACACACACACACACACACACACAAATAAAAGATAAATCTTTTTGGGGGGTGGATTTTTGAGACAGGGTCTTCCTGCAGCCCCAGCAGTCCTAGAACTTACTTTGTAGACCAGGCTGGCCTTGAACGCACAGAGATCCACCAGTCTCTGCCTCTCCAGTGCTGGGATTAAAGGTGCGCACCACCACACCCAGAATAAATCTTTAAAAGAAAACCTGTGGAGCACTAGTGAAGTATATTGTGTTGTAAAGACTTGCAGTAAGGCTTATCTAAATGAGGGAAGACATGCCCTGATGTGGCAGCACCATTTAATAGGCTGCGTCCAGAACGGAATAAAAAGAGAGAGAGGAAAAGAGGAGGGGGTCAGTAGAGCACTGACTGGCTGTTTCCTGTCTGCTGAGATGTGAGCAAGCACTTGCCTCACAACCCTGCTGCCCAGAGCTCCATGCCCTCCCTGCTGTGAGACTGGAGCCTCCCAAACTATGAGCCAAAATGAATCCTTCCTCCCTAAGTTGCATCTTGTCTGGCATTTGGTCACTGTAATGAGAAAAGTAATTAATACAAAAAGTATATTTGAAGTGTTGGAAATGACAAATGCAGAACAAGGGCAGGCAATGTGACATTCTCAACTCAAGCCCAGGGACGCAGACAGTGAAAGGAGCCACAACACCATCCATTTTCTGCCATCCAGAAAATTCCATGTGAGTGACCAAAAGGCTTAACTACAGACCAGCATGTAGAGAATCAAGGGTTTCTACTTTAGGAGCAGAGGTCGAATGCTGGAAGAGCAGGAGGCGCAACTCACACATGACATTCTAGCTGCACAGGGGTAGAAATAGCTTACTGACAGTTATAAATGAAAATAACTCGCAGAGGACATGAAATCACTTTATAATTTACAAATAGTCTCTCGGGGCTGGAGAGGTGGCCTAGCGGTTAAGAGCGCCGAATGCTCTTGCAGAGGACCCAGGTTCGATCCCAAGCACCCACATGGTGGCTGAGAACTGTCTTTAACTCCAGTTCCAGGGGAATCCAACACCCTCTTCTGACCTCTGCGGCATTGCACAACATGGGTGCACAGACCTACATGCAGACAGCACATTCATACATATACAAAATAGTTTTAAAAATTAAAAAAAAAACATATAGTTTCTCGGTTTTATTTCTTCTATAAGAGTGTAATCACATTTTTTTTCTTTAACTGATAGGCAAAATAAATACAAAGAGAAGCAATGAAACTGTCTTTGTGGAAGCAGTCACCCGCCCTGACTGTGTCCAAGTAGCCTTTGCTTGTGCCTTCATAAAATTATTATAGGATGAACAACACATAAAAACATATAGTCTAACTTTGATCCCTATTACTAGAATCAGGCACTGCTGGGAATAGGAGAAACACAGCCAACTCCATCCTCCCCCAAATGATGTTTTGCTTCTTGGTGGTTCATGGAAGAAAGAAATTTCAATGGCTTCTGAATCTTTCTCTACAGGGTACCAGACACTCATCTCCCATCCAAACTGTCTTCCTCACCCCCAGCTAGGAAACTGGCCAGTTATCTGGGGTAAGTGTGGTAGGTTAGTTGGCCGAAAGTTATAAGTAGCATTCGGCACAAAACTTCATGTTAGTTTCTGCATTGAGTCATCTTCCCAGCATTTGACATTAAAGTCAGATGGCCGAGAAAGCACAGAGGATTCCACATGTGTGTGCATGTGTTGAGGAGAAGGTCCAGTTATTCCTCCTCACATAAGTCAGCCAAGAATTAGAAGGAATGAAATAGATGACTATGATGAAGACAGTCAGAAGCACATCGCCAGCTGGCCCCATCTGTTCAGAGGCAGGTAAGAGACAACACAGGACAACACAGAACAGAGATTTAAACAAGCTATAAGTTTAAAATTATGAGTGTAAGGACTGTTAAATATTGAAATAGATGACTATGAAAGACAGAATCATCCTAGGTACATTCCAAAAATAGAAGTGATATACACTGGGCTGGGATTGTTCAGTTATTATCTGGCCAAAGTACTATCAGCAGAAAATAACCTAGAGAAGCCTTTGTCTGCAAGGTGCTCAGGCAAATCATAACTATTTCACAAGCTCTATTGGAGCACAGCTTCAACCTCTGGCATTTCCTCTCATTCCTCCAGTCCCCAGGATGTAGAATCACTCATCATTCTGTTATCATTCTTTCATTCTGATTACTTAGGGACGCTTCCTGGAACAGGGTGTATAGAGAAGCTTGTGCTGCAGAAGCATTAAGCAAGCTGAGTGGAATTCTGCCTCTTTCCTGTCAGCCTTCTCTTTCCATTCTAGAAATTAGACCCAGAGCCATAGAGTACTCAACAGCTAGCCATCCCATACCTAGACTGTGGTAGTCTATCTTTTATGGAAATCATACTGATAAGAAGGATATTTGCCTGAGCAAGTAAACCTGGTAGCTTTGGCTACATTATATAATAGAAACCAAATCCTAGATTTCTGGATTAGTGCTCTAATACAACATAACAAACTGCCACAAACTTAGGCTCACAAACCACCCCGTATTCATCATCTCTGCTTCTCTGGGCCATGGATCTGGGCAGGACATAGCTAAGTCTTCGGGGCTCACAGTGAAAGCATCAGCTGAGCTGAAGTCTCATCGAAGGCTCCACTGGGAAAGATCTACTTCCAAGGTCACTCCCACTGTTGACAGAATGCATCTATTTGCAGTTGTATGGCTGCAGTTGTCTGCAGTTCTTCAGCATGTGAGTCCTCCTTTGCAATACTAACCAGACTGGCCCCTTCTCAGCTTTCAAGATTGGTGGAGATCCGGTGTGTTCAGGGTTGGATGCCCATGGCCCACATGAGTTTCTCTGACATAACTGTGTATTTCATCAGACCTGCAAGGAGAGTCTTCAGTCAGCTAAAACCAAGTCTTGGGAAATGTTAGAGTTAGTGACGTGACTCCTACTCATACTCTACTGATCTGAAGCGGTCACAAGCTCAGGCAGCCACAGCCAGACAGCGCAGGTCCCTCAAGGCTCTGGCAAGTGGCCTGTAGTGCCCACACCTGTGCCCTGCGCTGTTAAGATGCCCAAGAGGAAAGCCAGCTCCTACGAAGAAACAAGGGGACAGTGAAGGAAGAGCCCAAGAGATGGGCACAGTTACCAGCTAGACCTGAGCCAGCACAAGCAGAAAGGAAACCAAAAGAAGGACAAGTCTTCAGACCGAAGAGCAAAGGAAAGGGAAGAGGGCGCCCTGGGAAAGCAGACAGAAGTGGCTGACTAAAAACCTAAAAAATATCCACGTGCAGAAAACAGACACACTTAAACGAGGAGCGTTCAGCCTCTGACAAAGCAAGAAAGAATCCAAGTCTGCCTAGTCATTTACCATGTCCCTCGGGGTCCCTGTCTCCCTTCTGTACAATCCATAGAGGGATGCTTTTATCAACTCTTCTGTAATGCAAGGTTTTTAGTAGCTTTAAAAGGTGTTTTAGCTGGGCATGCTGGCACACGCCTTTAATCCTAGCACTCGGGAGGCAGAGGCAGGTGGATCTTTGTGAGTTCAAAGCCAGCCTGGTCTACATAGCGAGTTCCAGGACAGCCAGAGCTACAGGGAGACCCTGTCTCAAAAAGACCAAAAAAAAGTGTTTTACGGGGCTGGAGAGAAGGCTCAGTGGTTAAGAGCACTGACTGCTCTTCCAGAGGCCCAGGGTTCAATTCCCGGCACCCACATGAAAGCTAAGAACAGCCTTTAAGCCGGGCGTGGTAGCACACACCTTTAATCCTAGCACTCAGGAGGCAAGAGGATGGTGGATCTCTGTGAGTTCCATGCCAGCTGTGGCTATAGTGAGACCCTGTCTCAAAAAAAAAAAAAAAGTGTTTTAAAATATGCATAATGGGGAGAGTCCCATCTCATCCCACTTTTTAAATGTAAGTGATTTTTTTGGAAGATAAAATCAGGGCCAGAGAGATGGCTTAGTGGATAAATGTGCTTACTGAGCAAACTCGATGACATGGGTTCAATCCCCAGATCCCACAGGGAAGGAAGAGAGGGAACCAACACCCAAAATCCATTCTCTCATCTCCACAAATGAGGTGCACCTTGCATTCTCTCTCTTTCTCTCTCTCTCTCTCTCTCTCTCTCTCTCTCTCTCCAAATACAGACCAAATCTTAATAAATATGAAACCAAAAAAAAAAAAAAGAAATGAGTTGGGGCTGGAGAGATGGCTCAGTGGTTAAGAGCACTGACTGCTCTTGCAGAGGACCCGGGTTCAATTCCCAGCACCCACCTGGTAGCTAAGAACCATCTTTGGTGCCAGGTGTGGTGGCACACATATTTAATCCCAGCACTCAGGAGGCAGCAGCAGGCAGATCCCTGTGAGTTCAAGGCCAGCCTGGTCTACAGAGCAAGCTCCTGGCCAGCTGGGACTAAAGGGAGACCCTGTCTCAAAAATACCAAAATAAATAAATAAATAAATAAATAAATAAATAAATAAATAAATAAAAACTTAAAGTGAAAGGATGGAAAAAATATTCCAAGCAAATAGTATCAAAAAGAAAGCAGGAGATGCTATTTTAATATCAGACAAAATAGACTTCAAAGTAGAAGCAATTAGAAGAGACAAAGAGGGCCATTACATCCTTATCAAAGGGAAAATTAACCATGAAGACTTCACAATCATGAATATATATGCACCAAACTCTGGTGCACCGATCTTTATGAACACAATTCTACAGGCCCTTAAAGGCACAGATTAACTCCAGTATACTCATAGAAGGGGATTTCAATACCCCACTCAGTCCTTTGGACAGATCAACTGGGCAAAGAACAAACAGAGAGACATCTGAACTGAACAATACAATACAGCAAATGGACCTCACAGATATCTTCCGAATATTCCACCCAAACACCAGAGAATATACTTTCTACTCAGCACCCCACAGAACATTCTCCAAAACTGACCACATACTTGGACATGGAAAAAAACCTTGACAAATACAAAAAAATTGAAATAATTTCATGCATTTATAAGACCATAGTGCAATAAAGCTCAATATCAACACCACGACAAGTCCTGCTACCTACAGGAACACATGGAAATTAAACAACATGCTCCTGAATAGTGAATGGGTCAAAGAGGAAATAAAGAAAGAGATAAAGGCATTCCTGGAACTAAACGACAATGACAGTACCGCACAACAAAACCTATGGGACACTTTAAAAGAAGTCCTAAGAGGGAAGTTTATAGCCCTGGGTGCCCACATTAAAAAAAATAGAAAGAGCACAAATAAATCAGCTAACACTGCACCTAAAAACACTTGAAAGACAACAGCAAATGAACCCTAAATGCAACAGACAGGAAGAAATAACAAAAATCAGAGCAGAAATCAATGAAATAGATACAAAGAAAACAATACAAAAAATCAATGCATCCAAAACTTGGTTCTTTGAGAGAATAAACAAGATAGACAGACTTCTAGCCCAGTTAACCTAAAGAAAGAAAGAACAACTCCAAATCAATATAATTCATGATAAAAGGGAAAATATCACAACAGACAATGAAAAGATCAGGACAATCATACAGGAGTACTTCAAAAACCTATACTCTACCAAATTTGAAGACCTAAGAGAAATGGATGAATATTTGCAATCCAGGGAATCACCAAAGCTAAACAAAGAAGAAATTGACAGCTTAAACAGACCCATAATATATGAAGAAACTGAAAATGTAATAAAGAGACCTCCCAACTAAAAAAAAAAAGCCCAGGCCCAGATGGTTTCACAGCAGAATTCTATAAAATATTTAAAGAGGACTTGCAACCATTAATACTCAAACTGTTCAGAAAGATACAAGCAGAGGGAAATCTCCCAAATTCCTTCTATGAAGCCAGCATCACTCTAATACCAAAACCAGGCAAAGATGCAACCAAAAAAGAGAACTACAGACCCATCTCATTAATGAACTCAGATGCAAAAACCCTCAACAAAATACTTGCAAACCGTATACAGACCCACATCAAAAAGATCATCCACCATGATCAAGTTGGATTCATACCAGAAATGCAAGGATGGTTCAACATATGAAAATCAGTAAATATCATAAAACACATAAATGGATTGAAGGACAAAATCACACAATCATCTCAATTGATGCAGAAAAAGCCTTCAACAAAATATAGCATCCCTTCATGATTAAAGTACTAGAGGGAATTGGACTGGAAGGATCATTCCTCAACATAATCAAAGCCATATACAAGAAACCCACAGCCAGCATCATCCTAAATGGAGAAAAGTTAGAAGGATTCCCCATAAAGGTAGGAAGCCATCAAGGCTGCCCCTTGTCACCACTCCTCTTCAATATAGTACTGGAAACACTGGCTAGGGCAATAAGGCAAGATAAGGAAATCAAAGGAATACTGATTGGAAAAGAGGAAGTAAAACTATCCCTTTTTGCAGATGATATGATATTTTACCTAAGGGATGCTAAAAACTCTACCAGAAAACTCCTAGAAACTATTAGGAGTTTCAGTAAAGTGGCAGGTTACAAAATTAACCTAGAAAACTCAGTAGCCTTTCTTTACACTAACAACAAGCAACTGAAGAAGGAATACAAGGAGACCTTCCCAAACACGATAGCCTCAAAAACAATAAAATACCTAGGAATAAACCTAAACAAAGGCACCAAAGATCTCTACAACAAAAATTATAAACTCCTAAAGAAGAAGATTGAAGAAAACATCAGAAGATGGAAAGAACTCCCGTGCTCATGGATTGGAAAAATTAATATAGTAAAAATGTCCATTCTACCCAAATTAATACATCAACACAATTCCAATTAAAATCCCCAGGATATTCTTCACAGGCTTGGAAAAAAATTTGTTTTTTTTTAATAAAAAAATTCTTAAATTCATATGGAACAACGAAAAAACCCTGAATAGCCAAAACAACCCTGAGTGAAAACAGTAATACAGGGGGAGTTTCTACACCAGACATCAAACTATACTACAAGGCTATAGTCATAAAAACAGCCTGGTACTGGCACAAAAACAGACCTGTAGACCAATGGAACAAAACTGAAGATCCAAACTTGAGCACATACAATTTCAGCCACCTTATATTTGACAAAGGGGATAAAAAGACTCAATGGAGGAAAGACAGCATCTTCAGCAAATGGTGCTAGCAAAACTGGATCACCACCTGTAGAAGAATAAAATTAAACCCCTACCTCTCACCCTGCACAAAAATCAACTCCAAATGGATCAAAGACCTCAATTTAAATCCCAAAGCCCTTAAGGTGTTAGATGAAAAGTTGGCAGCAACTTACAAGACAAAGGTGTAAGAAGAGACTTTCTAAATCAGACAGCAACTGCACAGGAAATAAGGTCAACAATTGACAAGTGGGACTTTATTAAACTCAAAAGTTTTTGTACAGCAAAAGAAACAATAAGGGAAGTGAAGAGAAAACCCACAGAGTGGGAGGAAACCTTCACTGCTGATTCATCCAACACAGCATTAACTTCCAGAACATATAAACTACTCAAAAAACAAAGGAGCAAGAAAACAAATGACTCACTCAAAAGATGGAGTAAAGAGCTGAGCAGAGAATTCACAAGCAGGGAAATGGAAATGGCTGAGAAACATCTTTAAAAGTGTTCAACATTGCTAATAATTAAGGAAATGAAAATTAAAACCACTTTAAGATAACATCTCACCCCAATAAGACTGGCTAGGATCAAGAAAACAAATGATACTAAATGCTAGAGAGGGTGTGGGGAAAGGGGAACACTCAGCTACTGCTGGTGGGAATGCAAACTTGTACAACCACTATGGAAAGCAGTGTGCAGAACCCTTAAAAGACTCAAAATGAGCCTACCACTTGACCCAGCCATACCACTTCTGGTATATACACATCAGACTCTTCCTACAGCAGAGATACATGCACAGCCATGTTTATTGCAGCTCTCTTCACAATAGTGAAGAGCTAGAACCAACCCAGATGCCCCTCAACTGACGAGTGGATAGAGAAAATATGGTACATCTACACAATGGAGTTCTATGCAGCAGTAAAGAAAGATGACATCATGAAATTTGCAGGTAAATGGATGGAACTAGATTTTATGCTAAGTGAAGTAACACAGTCCCAGAAAAACAAAAGACAAATGGTATCCCTCATCTGTGGATGCGAGTACCAAGTACCTCAGTGTAAGACAAAATGAGCAACATTAATATTATACTCCTCAGGATCTAAAGACAACTGTGCTCTTGTATTGGGAATCCCTACACAGGTTCTAGAGCTGACCTAACACATACTCTCAGACTTTGTACTTTTAGTATATTATGGAGGACATGTGTGCATCTTTTAGAGTAATATGGGATTAAAATGGAAAGATGTGAATCAAGAAATATGCTATGGAAATAACATACAGTTTGTTTCCAAATGATACAATGTTAATATAGGTGCAATGTAACAGGCTGGTGCAACTTAGCCTTTCTGGGTACTTAACGACCATATCTGAAGTCCCCACCATTTTGACCGAGGGACCTGGGGGACAACTTTATTCCTTGCCCTCAGAGGTCAACCAAGTCTTAGGGGATTATACATGAGGGCATCTCTTGAAAAGTCCTGCAGAGGTGGGTAACCATTCTTCCTGTTCAGGGAGGTCTTGGAGAGCCACTAATGGTGGGACTTCAGCCAGTGTCCAGTCTATAAAGAGGAAAGTCTGCTCATCCTTCAGAAAAGGAAGCCTGGTCTAGCAAGACCTGATTTTGTCCTCATGTAGATGGAACTGGTGGATGAGGAGCTGAAAGAGGCAAAGGGATCCTCCCCAAGCCCCCCAAGATAACCCTGAGTATCACATCCTTAACTGACCTCAACAAAACAAAACCTTGGTTAATCTGGGCTATCTGTATGGCCTTAAGCATCCAGAAGGAAAGTACAACCAGAAATAAAAAATTAGACCAGAGAACCTGTAATGCAGACACAAAACTTGAGATTTTAGAAAAAAGACAAAAAGAATAAAAAAGAGAGAGAGCACTGTTTATTGGCCTGTCTACAATTCTCACAGGTAGGTGCATATGCTCTGTAGATGCCACTGTTTTAGGCACTCCTCAAAGACATGAGATACAGCTTTTTTACTTTTTAACCTTCCAGTGTGGACTGAGCACTGCTGAGATACTCAGCTTAGAACTAAGCAGCTAAAGGAAATTCAGCCTTCTCAGAAGATGGACTGATATTGTTGGATTACCTCGGCAGTATCATGGATGCCAATGCAGGGGGGGATCATGACAAGACGTGTGTTTACTGGACTTCATTTGGGGGCACAATATTTAAAGCAAAAGCACATCAATAAGGGTTTCCTTCTGCATAAGGCTTTTTTGTAATGTAATGTCTTAGTCATAATCTACCATCAAATATATAAGGAATATCTTTAATGTTTAAATAGTATATTAGTAGCATGCAATAATTACATCATAGGTCCTCGAGCAGAAGCAGTCTATTGCAAGGAACTTTTCTGCTATCGGTTATCATAGGCTGTTTAAAGTTAGAAAACTGGATCAGAGATCTCCCAAGACCACCTGAACCACAGGTAGGTAGGAGCTGGGTGCTTCAGCAAGGCAGATTGTTGTTTGATTTAATCTAGTTAATCTAGTTGTCTTTGGCTTGATTGCCTTTTGTGGCTGTGGGGGCAAAGTTACCGGGGTGGGGGCTAAAGAACACCCCCCCCTGCCAACTGGGATTATGAAAGCATCTGAAGGAGGCAAGCAAAGCAAGCCTTCAACACAGTGAAGAGGCATTTGGGATTCACATTGGAATACAGGCAAGGAGAAGCCCATATGCCAGGGACACGAAGAAGAGACAACATGGGAAAGGGGCAGGATAATCCCACACCAAGCTCTACCAACCCTGTGGAAGATTCCTACAGTGGGATCCCCCTGAGGATGGACCAGGACACAGATATCAGAAGCACATTTGTGAACATACTTAAAGAAGTACAAGATTATAAAGAGCAAATCAAAGAACTAAGAAAAGAGAATGAAGAACTCAAGAAGGACCTACAGAGAGAGAATGACAAACTCCAGAAGGAACTGGAAACGCTGAAAAGATCCCATGCTGAAAAAGATAAGGAACCAACCAGCAAACCGAAGAGCTACAGGAAGAGATTGAGAAGCTCCAAAAGGAAGTAGAAATACTAAAAAAATCAGAAGAGGAATGAAAAAGAAAATCAAACACTCATCCAATCAATAGGAAAGGAATGGAAAAAGCCACAGAAGCAGAATGGAGCAAGCAGAACAAAGAATATCAGACCTGGAAGATAACACAGAACAACTAAAAACCTCAAGTAAAGATTATGAAAAATTTAAAAATACACAAAAGTGGAACAACCAGGAACTGTGGGACATTATGAAAAGATCAAACTTCTGCATCATAGGAATAGAGGAAGGAAAAGAATCCCAAGAGAATGGTATAGATCAGATCTTCAACAGAATAATAGATGAAAATTTCCCCAAACTAAAAAAAGACAAACCAATACAAATACAAGAAGCACATAGAACTCCAAACAGACAAGATCAGAAAAGAAACTCTCCATGCCACATCATAGTTAAAATGCTAGACACCCAAAACAAAGACAAAATCTTTAAAGCCACAAGAGAAAAACAACAAGTGATCTATAAGGGGAAACCTACCAGAATTACAACTGACTTCTCAGTGCAAACTATGAAAGCAAGAAGAACCTGGAGCAAAGCATTCCCAGTGTTAAAGGACAATAGATGCCAACCCAGGTTACTATACCTAGCAAAAATGTCGATTATAGTTGAAGGAGAGAGAAAAACCTTCCATGACATAAACAAGATGAAAGAGTACATGTCCGGAAAACCAACCCTTCAGAGAATGCTTGAAGCAATTCAAAGGACAGAAGAAAGGAGAAACCAGCCCCAGGCACCTAGAAAGAGAAATCAATAAAACCATAACTGCAGAAGTAGAAACATAAACTAAAACCGCAAATGGATAATAAGGCAAAAGGAAGCAACACAAACCTATCAATCATAACCTTAAATATGAATGGACTAAATTCCCCAATCAAAAGACATGAACTGGGAGATTGGATTAGGAAACAGAACCCATGGATATGCTGTCTACAAGAAACACATCTTACCTTCAAGGACAGACACCACCATAAAGTGAAAAGATGGAAAAAAATATTCCAAGCAAATGGTACCAAAAAGAAAGCAGGTGTTGCTATTTTAATATCGGACAAAATAGACTTCAAAGTAAAAGAAATCAGAAGAGACAAAGAAGGCCATTACATCTTTATCAAAGGAACAATTCACCAAGAAGATTTCACAATCATGAATATATATGCCCCAAACTCTGGTGCACCAAACTTTATAAAGACAATTCTCCAGGACCACAAGTCACATACTAACCCCAGTACACTCCATAGTATGGGGATTCAATTAACCACTGAGACTTTTGGACAGTCAACAGGAACAAAGAATTAAACAGAGAGACATCTGAACTGAACAGTATGATACACCAAATGGACCCATAGACCTTCTACCGAATATTCCACCCTAATACCAGAGAATACACTATTCTACTCACACCCGCAAGAACGTCTATTCTCCAAAATCTAACACATACTTGGGCACAGAAGAAACCCAACTCCCAAATACAAAAAGATTGATAATAATTTCATGCATTCTACAAGACCACAGTGCAATAAACTCAACATCAACATCAGGTTAAGCCCTACTAACCTACAAGAACCACTGGAGACAACCACTCTTGAAATAAGAATGGGTCAAAGAAGGATAAAGAAAGAAATAAAAGATTCCTGGAACTGAAGAACATGACAATACACACAACAAAACCCTATGGGATACTTTAAAAGCAGTGCCTAAGATGGAAGTTTATAGCCCTGGGTGGCCTACATTAGAAAAAACAGAAAAGAGCACAAGTGAACATCTAACACCTGCAGCTAACGATGCACTTGAGAGGCAAACAACAGATGAAACCCTAAACGCAACAGATCAGGAAGAAATACAAAAAATCAGAGCAAGAGATCGCTATTCTATAAGATAGAAACAAGAAAACAATACAAAAAAATCAGAATCAAAAGCATGGTTATTTGAAAGAAGTTAAACAAGATAGAACAGACCTCTAAGCCCAGTTTACCAAAAAAAAGAAGAGAACAACTCAAATCAACACATCTGTGATGAAAAGGGAAATTCATCACAACAAACCAAAGGAAAAATCAAGAAAATCATATGGGATACTTCAAAAACAACTATACTCTAACCAAGTTTGAAACATAGAAGAAATGGATGAAAATCTGAAATATCCGGAATCACCAAAGCCAACCAAGAAAGAGATCAACAGCTTAAACAGCCATAATATTGAAGAATGGAATAATATAAGTAAAAACCTCCCAACTAAAAAAAGCCCAGGCCAGACGACTTCACGGTAAGAATTTATAAAGCATTCAAAAAAGACCTACACCATTATTACTGAAATTGTTTAGAAGGATACAGAGTGAATTCCTCTCCAAATGTCCTCTATGAAGCCAGCATCACAAAAAGAAACCGGCAAAGATCAACCAAAAAGGAGAAACTATTAGACCCAATCTCCCTAATGAACACAGATGCAAAATTCTAACACCGATATGGCAAAGCCATACAGACTCAACATCAAAGAAGATCATCCATCATGACCATAGTTGGGTTCAAACAAGAGATGCAGGGATGGTTCAACATAACGAAAATCAATAAACATCATAACAGCATATGAATGGACTGAAAGACAAAAACCACACCTCATCTCACTTGATGTGGAAAAAGCCATTGACAAAAACCGCATCCCTTCATGCTAAAATACCTAGAGGGAATTGGATTGGAGGGATCATCCTCAATGTAATCAAAGCCCATATACAGGAAACCCCACGCCAATATCATCCTAAATGGGGAATCGACAGAAACATTCCCTTTAGGTAGGACACTCAGCAAAGGCTGCTCCCTGTCACCACTCCTCTTCAATATAGTGCTGAACACTTTCTAAACATTTGCTAGAGCAATAAGGCAAGAAAAGGAAATTAAAGGAGTACTAATGGAAAAGAGATATTCAAGCTCCTCCCTTATTGTCTGATGATAGATTGTTTTAACTTAAGGGATCTAAGAATCTCCACCAGAAAACTTCCTAAAACAATAAACTTTCAAGCAAAGTGGCAAGATAACAAATAACCTTAAAAAATCATGGCCTGGGGTTGGAGAGGTGGCCTAGTGGTTAAGATAACATCAACTCCGTGCTCTTGCGGGACCCAGGTTTGGCACCTCCCCACGCCCACATGGGCCAGCCCAGAACCATCTTTCAGCTCCGTTCCAGGGCTCTGACACCCTCTTCGACGCAGCCAGGTACATGACAATGGTGCACAGACCTACATGCAGAAATAAATAATAAAATAAAATCATAATTTGTTTTGTTAAATAAAATAAAATTAACAACACAAAAATTGTTTTTAATCAGTGGCCTTTTTTTATACCAATAACAAACAACTGGAGGAAGGCATTCAAGGAGATTTCCCAACTCAGAGAGCCTCAAAACCCTCAAAACAATAAATATCTAGGAAACAAAACCTAACCAAAGACACTCAAAATCTCTACAAACAAAAAGGTTAAAAACCTTAAGGAAAAATTAGAAGAAGACCAATCAGAAAATGAAAAATACCACTCATAAAAACCTCCCTGCTCATGGATTAGGAAATTCATCTTGTAAACATGTCCATTCTCACCCTCCCCCCCCCCAAACGCTTGTACAGATTTAATGCAATCCCAATTAAAATCCCAAATTATCTTTCACAGGCTTGGAAACAAAAGTCCTTAAATTCCATTTAGAAAAACAAAAGACCCGAATAGCCAAAAACAACCCTGAGTGAAAGAACAAAACAGGGGGATCTCTATACCAACTTCAAACTATATTACAAACAGGGCTATAGTCTAAAAAACAAAGACTGGTAACTGGCACAAAAACAGACCTGTTGACCAATGGAAAAAACCGAAGATCCAACTTGAGCACAAACAATTTAGGCCATTTCTATTTGGAGAAGGGGGAGGTGCCAAGAGTACACAGTGGAGAAAAGACACATCTTCAGCACAAGTGGTGTTGGCAAAACTGGATCACCACTTGTAGAAGAATGAATTAAACCCGAACCTCTCACTCTGTAAAAAAGTCAACTCCCAGGATGAATTAAAGACTTCAACATGAACCCCAAACTCTGAAGGCGATAGAAAAAAAGTTGGCAGCAAGACTTAACAAGACAAGGCGTAGGAAAAGACTCTTCCTAAATCAGACAGCAACCGTGTCAAGAATTAAGGTTGACATTGACAAATGGGACCTCATACAGCAAAAAGCTTCTGTACATCAAAAAAGAAAAACTCAAGGAAGGAAGAGAAATTCCACAGAGTGGAGGGAACCTTCACCACAGAACATCTGACAAAGCATTGTTTCCAGAATATATAAACTACTACAAAAAACAAAGAAGAAAGAAAACAATGGACCCACTCAAAAGATGGAGCAAAGCTGAGCAGAGACTTCAACAAGTGAGGAAATAGAGATGGCTGAGAAACAACCTAAGAAGTGGTATCAACATCACTAATCATGAAGGAAATGCAAAACAAACCACTTTAAGATATCACTCACTCAGATAAGACCGCCTAGGTGGGTTGGAGACCGAGACAACAGTCCCCACCTGGACAAGCTGATGGGTCCCTGCTCGCGGGTTCAGCACAGATCCGATCCTAGGGCTATGCTAACGTTTGCTGAAGATAAGCCAGAGGATGTTCCAGCCCACAGGAAATTCCAAGCTTATCTTAAACACATTTTGCAAGTCCTGCGAGATCACCCTTGCCCTAACTATACCCACAGCCTCCCCTCCTTACTTCCTGCCTTTCTGCAAAGTATAAATGTACCGCTTTTGTTCCAATAAAAGAGACATTGACAACTTTGCTTGGTCTCCCCCTTTTTTCTTGCACCCATTATATTTCAGGTTTGGAGTCTCCCCTCGACTCCCATTAATTACTGAGTCCCGCAGGATGGGACAGCTATGATCAAGAAATAAATGATACCAAGTGCTGGAGAGGCTGTGGGAAAGGGGAGCAACTCATATCCACTGCTGGTGGGAATGTAAACTCATGCAGCCACAATGGAAGCAGTGTGGAGAACCCCTTGAAGACTTGGAATAAACTTGCCAACCAACCCATGAAAATCATACTATTCCTGGGCATGTACCCTCAAACTCACCCCACGCAAGAGTACATGCAGGTCATGTAGTTCATTCAGTTCTCTTTACAATAGCAAGGAGTTGGAAAACCAACCCAAAGGCCCCTCACTGAGAGTGGATAGAAGAAAATGTGGCACATCTACACAAGGGTTCCTATGCAACAGTAAAGAAAGATGGCATCATAGCGTATGTAGGAAAATGGCTGGATAGAAGACATCATGCTGAGTGAAGTAACACAGTCCCAAAAAACAAAGAACGAATGGTTAATCCCTCATCGATGGTGCGAGTAACATTACACTGTTGTATTTCTTGTGCACAGCCCCTTGAGCTTTTGTCCAAGCAGTTGGATGATGCATATAGGAAAAAACAACAACAGAAAGGATTGCATCAAGAACTAACTGAAACAGTGCATCTACATCAAACAGTCAACTTCACATGGAGAATTTATGAGAAAGACTGAGAAAGAGATGAAAAGCATGTTTGGGCAGAATACATGAGCTCTGGTGTAGGGGGGAATAGGGTGGGGTGCTGGATAGCTTGAGTGTCCACTTGACACACACCCTGGTTGAGGGAGCCTCAACTGGGGAATTGACTCATTGGATTGGCCTTGGCCACATTGTGGAGTATTGTCTTTGATGGTCGAGCAGTGGTGGGAAGGGGGCCAGCCCACAATGAGTGGTGCCACCTGGGCGGGGTGGTATGATGGTATAAAAAGAAGGCAGGCTGGGCATAGCCAGAGAGAGCAAGCCAGTGGGAAAGCAAGCCAGTGAACAATACTCCATGGCCTGTGCTTCAGCGCCTGCATCCAGGTTCCTGCCCTGAGTTTCCTGCCTTGTGCTTCCTGAGTGATGAACTATGAAACCAGGAGATGGTAAGCTGAATAAACCTTTCCTCCCCGAGTTTGGTGTCAGAGTGTTTGGTCACAGCAATGAAAGACAAACACGACAGAAATTGGTACCAGACAAGTGGGGAATTGCTGTGACCAGATCTGACCTTGGTGTTTTGGTGAAGGATTGTTGAGGCGTTTGAACTTTGGGCTGGGAAGATCATTGAATGCCTTAAAGATTGTTGCTGTGGAGCTGGAGCAGTTTTGCTGAAGGAGTTTTAGAAGATGGAGGCCTGGCTTGTGAAGTTTTCTAGTTTCAAAGGGAAACAGATCATCAGGACTGTGTAATCTGTGGGTTCTAGGTCAGCTGGGGCTGTGGAGATTCAGCTGTAAGTAACAAGAGAACAGAACCTGAAGTGAAAACTTTTGTGGTACTGGGGCAATTGATGCTGGTTAGCTGGGGCGGAAAAATCAGCTGTAAGTAAGCAAGAGACCAGCATCAATGAGGTGAAATCTGGGGAGAATATCTTTTCAAGGGTGCAGCAATCAACGAAAGCTGTGACGACCCGAAAGGGCCTGAGCCCTCCAAGCACTCGAGAGCCAGAAGCCGGACTTGGTAACGGGTAAGAGTCTCCTAGTATGGTTCTGTGTGTTGAAATTTGAGGGGGCACAGAGAGCAGCCGAGGCTTGGCACTGTGCATTGGTGGAAACACCGTAGGTCAACACCCCACTAAACAGCGGTGGTGCTGTGAGACCCAAGATTGCAAGGGGTACATGGAAAGAAGCGAGGCGTTTTTGCGCCAGACGAGAAAAGGTCAGAAGAGACCATTGGTGAAGGTGCTGCTTCAGTTTCAGTGGAGACCTCGGCTTTTTGGAGATGCCGGTACCCCTGGGACGACCACCAAGAGCAGCGGTGGGTGTAGAATGGATCGGCTGGGCCTGCGAGATGAGTTTGCCACGGACGGCAGAGTCGGAGGAGGGGAGCTGGCGGGCCGAAACCCTGTTGGAGCCCAGAAATCATGAAGTATCACCAGGTGTCCAGCCTTGAGCTGCCTTATTGAGGCTGGACTTAGGTTTTGTTTGAGAGTGCCTGATTCTTCCCCAAGTTGAAAATAAGACAGTAACTTGCTTTGGATTTTACAGCAGCACCCAATGAAGAGCTTTTAAAAGTAGACTGGACTTGTTAAGTGTTTGGGACTTTTTAAGGACTGTGGGGCTTTTAAAGGATGTACTGTCTTAGGTTGTGATCATGTTAACATAATATTTTGGGGATAAGAACTGGAAATGTTGTGGGTTTGATAGTGATATGTTTTGTGTGTCAAGTTGACATGGGTCAATTTGTTGCTGGATAGCTTTTATTGTCACTTGACACACCGGGGTTGAGGGAGCCCAACTGGGGAATTGCCTCATTTTTTGGAAATTTTGGCCTGTGGCCATTGTCTGTGGAGTATTGTCTTTGATGGTCGAGCAGTGTGGAAGGGCCCAGCCCACAATAAGAAGTGGGTGCACTTGGGCAGGTTAGTTATGTTTGGTATAAGAAGGGCAGGCTGGGCATGAGCCATGAGAGCAAGACCAGTGAACAGCATTCCCTCCATGGCCTGTGCTTCAGCTCTCTGCCTGCCCACAGGTTCCCTGCCGTGAGATCCGCCTGCTTGTGCTTCCTGAGTGATTGAACAATGAACCAGGAGATGTAAGCTGAATAAACCCTTTTCCCCCTTTCCTCCCCAATTGGTGTCCAGAGTGTTTTTCACAGCAATGAAAGACAAACACGACAGGTGGGGACACGGTCTAGTTGATAATTGTCAAAATAATATATATATAAAATAAATAAGAAATAATAAAGTTTATAAACTGAATAGAAACCACTGAACATTGTATAAATGCACTTTGCTCAGTAAATACTTGAGTTGTTACAATATTAGATTACCCATTTGTTTGTTACAGAAAATCCTTAAACTGTAATTGATGGTTGTGTTTCCATAAGGTTATTGGCCCTAGTTCTACCTTCTACCCTTCTAGTTAATATGCATTTTATGTGCTTAGATTTCCAATAATATCCGTTGACTGGGCAAGTGGGCAAAGTCTTTTTTAAAAAGAAACGTGGTTTACTTGCACAAAACTGATCAGAGTTCGTTAATGCCCTTGAAGTGGTTTTTGTGGGTGGGAAACAAATGGTGAGAATTTGGAATTGTTGTTCCCTTATGATAGTATTGAAATTAAGTCCTACTTAATTTATCAAATCATGTTCATAGAATAAGAGCCCTGGATGTTATGATGTACTTTTTTTTTTTTTTTTTGGTCGTTTCGAGACAGGGTCTCCGCTTAGTCCTAGCGGTCCTGGAAATCAACTCGTAGACCAGGCTGGCCTTGACTCACAAAGATCCACCTGCCTCTGCTTCCCAATAGCTAGGATTAAAGGCAATGCGCCACCAGACGCCCAGACTGTGATTTTATGTACTAGATCTACAATAAACTTTAAAAAAATAAAAAAAAAAAAAAAAAAAAAATGTTATTTTTTTATTTAATGTTTTTTTTAAAATTTTATTTATTTATTTGGTCTGCGTACTTCTCATGATCAGTTATTTGGCACACCCTAGTCGTGCAATGCTGTGGAGGCAGAAGAGGGTACTGGATCCACTGGACCGGAAGTACTCCGGATTAGAGTTAAAGACGGTTCTCAGTGCCACGGGGTGCTGGGGATCGAACCCAGGTTCCTCTGCAAAGCAGTCGGACGCTCTTAACCGCTGTCAGCTCTCCGCCCGAAATGTTTAATTGTAAATATCACCATAATACAAAGCAGACTAAAGCCAAGATTGCAGTCATTATTGTGGGCCTGTTTCCTAAAGCAAGCCAATCCTTGATTGTTGCTTTGTTAGAGCTATGCACCCACTGTAACATAGTAATTAATGTACTGTGAAAGAACAAAAATTTGACTATGTGCTGTACATGATTTAAAATTGCAACTTGGTGGGAGTTAAGTAAAGATGACTGACCAGTCTGTGAAGTGTTTGTATGCAATATCCTCTTAAGGGAAGTTACCTCCAGGTTTGAGTCTGAAATAACTTTAGAAAGGAAAAGGGGAAACAATACATGAGACTTTTTTTTTTTTTTTTTTTTTGTCTTTTGAGACAGGGTCCCTGTAAGTCCCAGGCTGTCCTGGACTCACTCTGTAACCAGGCTGGCCGTGAACTAAAAAAGATCCGCCTGCCCCTACCCCTCTGAGTGCAAGGTTTTAAAGGCGTGACACCACCACACCCCACGGCTTTTTTTTATTTTTTTTGTTTTTTTTTTTGTCTTGGGACTTATTAAATATTTAGTACATATGTTAAGAATTGTGCCAGGCATGGTGGCACATGCCTTTAATCCCAACATTCAGGAGGCAGAGGCAGGCAGATCTCTGTGAGTTCAAAGCAAGCCTAGTCTACATAGAGAGCTCCAGGCCAGCTGAGATTAAAGGGAGAGACCCTGTCTCAAAAGGACCTCCTCAAAAAAAGAATTGTGTATAGACAGTTTGCTGTGCCCGTCATTGTTGCAGTTATTAGTTATTATGTTACATCTGGAATGGACCATGGAATGATTTTTCTCTCCTAGCAGCTTACATAGTATCCTCCAAAACTCTGACAGCTAATCTTCAGGGAGGAGGAGACTTCCAGGTCAGTTCCAGCTCCAGTGCTCCAAGCATGGCCTGTCTTCAGCAATAAGATTTTACCTTCAAGTCCTGGGAAGTAATCAAAGACTGTGGCAATAGCTGCTGCTGGTCAGGACCAGCCTGACCAGTAACTCAATGGGAAGTTTCTCCTGCCTGGCGCTGTGTTATTGTTATACAGCCTTCAGCTACACAACAGTGACTGGCACAGAAAGTATTTCCATCAGTACAGTAGTAGTGCTTTTATCTTGGGAGTAATCAACAGCTATCTAGTTGGACTTAAACCCCACTCAATGGGCAGGAACTCATGTGTGGCACTCTAAACATAGCTAAATACACATGGCTGGAGAGGTCGGAGATCCTAGAAAAAAGCTCTACACATCCCTAGGCAAATATCATTTCTTACCATATGCTAAATATGTATCCTTATATTTACAGACATCTATACATGTCACCACTCATCCAAGAAGCTGCTTGTTGCAACAGATGGAGACCTGCAGAGTTCTACAACTGGGCAAACATGGAGAATAAGTGTCTGTGAGATGCCCAGATGAAAGTGACATATCTACAATGGAACCTTTACACTTAAGGCTCATAGAACATAGTAGAGCAGGGGACAGAGAGAATACTAATGCATCTCTGAACTCTCACCAGCAAAGCTTCCTCATGCAACAGAAGGCAATTCACACCGAAAGCCACAATTGACCAAAATGCAGAGAACTAAAAGACTGCAGAGTATATGTCCATGGATAGGACTTCTATATTAAACCTCATCCACCCAGGGCTCAAAGGCCATTGTGGAAGAGGTGGGTGAAAAAATTCTAAGAGTCAGGGGTGGTGAATGATCACAAGGAAACAGTTTTCCAAGCTTTGGGGAAGTTGCTCACATAAACCTACAGCAATGGTGACGGCATGCGCAAGACCCATGCAAACTCGAACCAGACAGAAACCCAGCATGGAGCCGGGGAATGGCAGCCAGCCCCAACCTTAGCCAAGGAGCTATTGGCAGCTGATCCCTGCTGAGCAAGGGAGAGTTGGTCTTCTTTAAGCAGGCTCCAGTGGATGAACTCACACTGAGAGGCATCTGGGAACGCAAACTTGACTCCATAGGCCCTAACGTATGTGTAGAGGGAACATAACCCAGTGGGTGGGGCTATGAGATGCTGATTGGGAAGTGGTTCTAAATGTGATTAAGATATCTTGTATGAAATGCACAAAAATTCAATAAAAATATATATTGAAAAAAGAATTGTGTAC
The DNA here is from genome assembly GCA_009823505.1 of Rhizomys pruinosus. Classification (NCBI taxonomy): domain Eukaryota; kingdom Metazoa; phylum Chordata; class Mammalia; order Rodentia; family Spalacidae; genus Rhizomys; species Rhizomys pruinosus. The sequence goes on along the minus strand of VZQC01010984.1, from coordinate 1,239,208 downwards.
AAATTGAAATATTTGTGTACTGATCTTCATAACTAATATCACAATTACAAAGGGGGTGGGGGGGAACAAGTTCCAGGTCTTGCCCAGTGAAAAGAGTGGATTACACAAAGACATATCAAGAGATAAGGACAACAGGGGTCCTCTTAAGGCCTCTGTATTACAGCCTCTATAATGGTGTCTAGGCCAGGAGGGTTCCACAACCACTTAACCCAAGCTGCAGGTACTGGCATTCATAAAAAGTCACAGTTCTACACTGGAGAACAAATTTGTTAGCACACGGCCCTTGGAGGAGTCCACTCTTTTTTTTTTTTTTTGGTCTTTTTGAGATAGGGTCTCCCTTTAATCCCAGCTGGCCTGGAGCTTGCTATGTAGACCAGGCTGGCCTTAAACTCAGAGATCTGCCTGCCTCTGCCTCCCAAGTGCTAGGATTAAAGACATGCACCACCACACCCTGCTTGAGTCCACTCTTAGGAGCACTCCCAATGGAAATAAAAATGCATATCCACTTAAAAGCATGGGCATATTCTCTGATATTTAGATAATTTATAGAGACCATAAATATTCGAAATGGAGACCATCTCAAAAAAATCTGTGACATAACTTCTTCCCACTATACAGACATGGAAAGCTGGAAACAATGTACACAAGGTGGAAGTGGTAGCTTCCAACAGTTCAATAGCTCAGCAAAGATAAATTAGCTTCTCCAGATCTTTTGTAAAAATCTACTCTCATATTCCATGGTGAAAAAATGGTCTTTCCCTCTCAAACACAAGGCACCAATATAGTTTTTAAAAAATTGTAATGTTCCCAGGATAATGCTCTGAGTTCATAAATATGAGGGCTCTGCTTTCTCTGTGTTGACTAACAGGCAGCCACTCCAGGCACCTTTGTGCAAAACATGACTGTTTCTCAAGATTTCAAGGGGAATCCAGAGAACTAATGGAGATGACTGGGGAGACCTGCTGATGGAGGTTTAAATCAATGCTTGCTTAGAGATACATTTCACATGCTTGTCCACGCACCCATTCACCAGCTGCCTCTCCGTTTTACCTAACACCATCCTATCACCCAGACCCACACGGACAGAAGCTGTGCACTGAAAACCACCAGAGGTTGCCTAAGTCACCTGAGCACTATACATATGCCTCAGTCTGACAAAGCTGGGGTTTGTCCCCCCTGTCATTGAGGTCCTCGCCTCACCATTTTACAGAAGCAGGAAGAAAATAAATGTGTTCTATCCCTTGCCACAGTCTAGGGCTTCAAAGATAATACAGCCTTTCATTCAGAACTTCAGAACTGTTCTTGATGCCACCGTGACTTTCTAAGGTTTCTCCAGAGAGATACACCTTTCTGTGAGAAGTAGAAACTCCTTCAGTTTTACCTGTTAGAAACATTCATTCCCAAAGGTGCAGGGAACAGGGTGGGTTATAGGAGTGGCCTCAAGGCCTGAAGACCACTCCCCACCACAAAAGTCACCACAAGGGACTTCATCCAGTTTAGATTTTTGGAGAAAAATTCTGTCATTCTGCCCTGTGTTTCTAATAAGGACTTCTTGTCAGTCCTCTTCTTATCTGTTCTGACCCAATTTCAATTTCAAAGAAATCTATGGCCAAAATGGTGGATTCTCCAGTCACCTCCCCAGGTGTCTGCTGGGAATCTTCCACTCAGACCTAGGCCTTAGCCACCTCACCCAGCAGGCAGCTATCCTGCAGGGATGCAAAGAACTTTCTCTTCAGATCCACAGAGCAAACCTGGGCAATTTAACTTTGTTTGTGTGCAATGTTGCTCTGGGTTCATTGTCATTTAGCTGTTTTTTTAATTCCTAAAATTAACCAAAAGTAAGACCAAATTATGTGATGGATTCAGATTTTAGTCTTTGCAGTAATACCTCATAATCTTTTTTTTTCTTTTTTTGGTCTTTTTGAGACAGGGTCTCCCCTTAGTCCCAGCTGGCCTGGAGTTCACTCTATAGACCAGCCTGGCCTTGAACTCACAGAGATTCGCCCGCCTTTTCCTCCAGCGAGCTGGGATTAAAGGCGTGGGCCACCACACTTGGCTATACCTCATAATCTTATTGATGCTCTTTTAGAGAGTAAAACAGACACAGAAGGAGGGAGGGAAGGAAAAAGGGAGGGAGGGAGAGAGGGAGGGAGGGAGGAAGGAAGGAAGGAAGGAAGGAAGGAAGGAAGGAAGGAAGGAAGGAAGGAAGGAAGGCTAGAGAGATGGCTCTGTGGCTAAGAACCTTGGCTGTGCTTGCAAAGGACCCAAGGTTTGATTCCTAGCATCCACATGACACCACACAGCTGTGTGAAACTCCAGTTCTAAGAAATCAACACCCTTTTCTGGCCTCTTTGGGTATTGCATGCACACGTGTATTTACATACATCCAAAACACTGATGCACAAAATTATTATTATTATTATTTTGGTCTTTTCGAGACAGGGTCTCCCTGTAGCCCCAGCTGTCCTGGAACTCGCTCTGTAGACCAGGCTGACCTTGAACTCACAAAAATCTGCCTGCCTCTGCCTCCCAAGTGCTAGGATTAAAGGCGTGCACCACCACACCCAGCTGATGCACATAATTAATAAATAAATATTTTTAAATGGCCATTTCCCAGAGGCAGACAATCTTCCGTTAGAAAACAGTGTCCCTAGTGTTCGGCACTGTGGGAGGAACCAGAGGGCAGAGCAGGCGTCAGGGAAGGCCTCTACCAAAGCTCGCTGCTGTCAGCATGTTCAGCAGAGCATCTGGGATGCAGGTGCCCAGCAGCCCTGGGAATCTGAAGCCAGGGCTTGCCAGTTCCCTTCGCTGTTCCTCCCAGGCCTGGTGCTTGAAAAATTATGCCTGTACTCGCACTTCCTTTGTCAGTACTTCCTCTGGCAGCCAAAACAAACACTTTGGGGATATGGCAAAACATCAATCTTCAAAATGGGGACGGGGAGGGGGTCTGTCCTGGAGGGTTTATAGCTCACAGCCTACATATAGTGTAGAAACACCAAAAATCAGCTTCTGAGAAGAGAAAATCTGTCCTGTTTATCTCTGGTCTCCTTCTCGTTCAGCCTCAAGGTCCTTCCTCATTCCGCGGGCTGGGTAGCCTTGGCCAGCACCAGCTGCTCTAGCTGAGGGCGTGTACTGGGTAATAATGTCACCGAAAGGCTCCAGAAGCCCTGCTCATGAAAAACATCTGCTGGTGTGGGCGCTCACAGGGGAGGCTGAGGCTGGGCAGCAAGAAGGCCACTCTGGGCTACAGAGTGAGACGGTCTCTATGAAAGAAAACTGTGGCCTTGGAGTGATGTCTCCGGCGCTAAGAACACTTCCTGTTTCCTGTACTTCCAGAGGCAGAGCCAGCACTGGGGCCTTATTCTGGCCACACACACACACACACACACACACACACACACACATACAAATGACAAAAATAAATCTTTAAAAATATACAAATGTGAACTGGGAAAGATGGCTCAGCAGTTAAGAGCACTGGCTGCTCTTGCAGAGGACCCAGGTTCAATTTCCAGCACTCACGTGGCAGCTAACAACTGTTCCGGTTCCAAGGGGATCCAACACCCTCTTCTGATCTCCACAGGCATTGCTCGACGTGAGTCCTCTTGCATACCTACAAGCAGTACGCTTATACACGTAAAATAAAGACATTAAAACATAAAAAATATATAAATATATAAAAATTTGAATCTAGGCTCTGCATAACAAAACATTTACTGTTTGTCTGAATCTGGCTTTTTTCACTTAATGTCATAATTTCCAATTCCATTTTCCTGCAAATATCTTGATTTCATATTTCTTCTTTTTTTATATAGAAAGGTAGAATCCAACTATTTCATATTTCTTTAGAGCTGAATAAAATTCCATTGCTTGGACCAGCAGCAGACAAGGAGCAGGGAAATGTGGGAGGGACAATAGGAGCCTCGGCAGCATTACAGAAATGACATCATGGAACCCATTCGTTTTATGCTAATTTTTAAAGTAATTATTATTTTTATTTATTACAATTTGTGTGTATCTGTGTGCGTTTGTCTGTCTCTGTGTCTCTGTGTCTCCGTGTCTCTGTGTCTGTGTCTCTGTCTCTGTGTCTGTGTCTGTGTTCATATGATAACTGTGTGAAGTCAGTTGTCTCTTTCCACCCTTATGTGGACTCTGGGACCTAAATTCAGGTTGTCAGTCTTCATAGCAAGTACATTTACCCACTGAGCCATCTTGCCAACCTAAAAACTAACTTTGAAACATAAAATTAAATTAATAAATAAAAGCCGGGCATGGTAGTGCATGCCTTTAATCCCAGCACTTAGGAAGCAGAGCCCAAATGGATCTCTGAGTTCAAGTCCAGCCTGATCTACATAACCAGTTCTAAGCTAGCTGGGGCTGCAGGGAGACCCTGTCCCAATATGACAAAAAAGAAAAAAGTGAATAAATTAAAAAATGTTGCTTTTCCTCACAACGACTCTGACTATTTGAGACCAGGCTGTCCTAGCTAAAAGGCCCTCCCTGAAAGGAGTGGATTTCCACTTCTGATCAGGACTCCCTACCATCAGATCCCTCTGCATTCCCTCCTAGGTGATCTGGACACATCATTTAAATTAGGAGCCTTTTGCTATTGGTGATGCCAGATCCCTAACCAAAAGCAAAGCCAGGAGCCTGTAACATTATGAGGTCCCTTTCCGCTCCCATATTAGGGGGTTTGTGATAGTCTAGACCAGCGATGGAAAACTCAACTGTCCGTGGAGCCAGTGACACAGTCGGCTTGAAACAGGATGGAAAGACAGGGAACGCTAATAGAGGACACAGGTAAGAAAGAAAATGCCGTACCAGGGAGTCAAAACTCCAACACAACTGCAAAAATTCTACATCGCCTGCAAAGAGAATGATTTTTATGTTAGGAACATCGCAAACAAGGATACAGGTTTTTTTGTTTGTTTGTTTGTTTGTTTGTTTGTTTGTTTGTTTTTTATCTTTTCGAGACAAGGTCTCCCTGTAGCCCCAGCTGTCCTGGAACTTGCTCTGTAGACCAGGCTGGCCTTGAACTCACAAAGATCTGCCTGCCTCTTGCCTCCCAAGTGCTAGGATTAAAGGCGTGTGCCACCGTGCCCAGCTAAGGATACTTTTTAATAAACTATGTTTACTTAGGGCCAGAATGTTGATGACCGTAAGTTTAATCAAAGGTGTTGCTTATTCTTGATTTTCAACTTGATGGCATCAGCAATTGTAAGACCTGAATCGAGCCTTACCCTTGAGAGATCCCCGAGTGAGAGATGCGGAGAGGAGACTCGCTGCAAAAGCAAGTTTATTCCTCCGGTGCACCGGGGTTCGCCTGTACAACGGGGAGAGGCGAACCCCAAGCAATCTCTGCATACAGGTTTTATACACTTAGAGAAGGTCAGGAATGGAGCCCCGGTCTCCTGCGTGACAGGCAGGGATACACAGCATGCTTGGGTCTGCAGGTGGCTTGGAGCCCTCAGGGTGGTTCTTCCTGGAATTATCCTGTTACCTGCTGACCTAGGGAGGGGTTGTTATTTGCTAACCTAGGGAGGGAAAAGGCTCTTGGGCCTTTTGGGGTTTGGGTAACTTTTAGCTTTATTGGATAATGGCAGAGTTACAGCTCATGGTTAGGTCAGCCCACCTGCCCCCACATACCAAAGGTTATCTTTAGACACAGTCTTGGGACAAGAACAGATCCAGGTTTAGGGGAATTTTTCTTTATTGGTTCATACCTGTTTCCCAAGCCTGGGATGTATCTGGTGGACTTCAGCCTGGGGGAAAGTGAATGCTTAACCTTTGTCCAGAGTAGAAGTCTGGAATCAACTCTTATCTCTTCACGATCACCCAGAAAACAAACCTCTGGGCTGGTCTGTGAGCATGTTTCCAGAATGGCTTAATTGTTAAAGAAAAAGCACCCCCGAATTGCTTTTGTCAGATACCTTGTGGGGGCATAGAGAAAAGTAACTAACACACTTTATTATTGGACTGCATAGAGAAAAGTAACTATCACACTTTATTATTGGATTGCATAGAGAAAAGTAACTAACGCACTTTATTATTGGACTGCATAGAGAAAAGTAACTAACACACTTTATTATTGGACTGCATAGAGAAAAGTAACTAACGCACTTTATTATTGGACTGCATAGAGAAAAGTAATAACACAGTTTATTATTGGATTGCAAAGAGAAAAGTAACTAACATACTTTATTATTGGACTGCAAAGAGAAAAGTAACTAACACACTTTATTATTGGATTGCATAGAGAAAAGTAACTAACACATTTATTATTGGGTTGCATAGAGAAAAGTAACTAACACACTTTATTATTGCTCCTTTCTCATCCCTGAGCCCAAGCAATATATCTCAGAAAACTGCCTCACAAGCTCATTTACAAAATGAAATTCTTTAAGCTGGCACAAATAAGTAAACCAGTTTATATACTATTTTTATCATTTTTATTTTATATATATTTTTTTGTACAAGATTATGTTACTAATCAAATCTAGACCTGTGTCCCCCTCCCTACCCCCCTACCCCACCAGAGCTCATACATTCTGCCAAACATGTTTTTCATCTTTTTCTCAGTCTTTCTCAAAATTCTCGATGTGGAAGTTGACTATTTTGAGCAGAAGTTCACCATTTCAGTCAGTTTTTTTACGCACTCTCTTCTGTTGTTGTTCTCCTCTCCTCCTCCTCCTCCTCCTCCTCCTCCTCTTCCTCCTCTTCTTCTTCTTCTTCTTCTTCTTCTTCTTCTTCTTCTTCTTCTTCTTCTTCTTCTTTCCAATATGCATCACTCCCAACTATTGGACAAAAGCTCAAGGGGATGTGCACAAGAAATACAACTAAGTAACTGGCACTAGCATCCACAGATGAGGGATACCATTCATCATTTGTTTTTCTGGGACTATGTTACTTCACTTAACATAATATCATCTAGTTCCATCCATTTAACTGCAAAGTTCATGATGTCATCTTTCTTTATGGCTTCATAGAACTCCATTGTGTAGATGTACCACATTTTCTCTATCCATTCATCAGTTGAGGGGCACTTGGGTTGGTTGCAGCTTTTTGCTATTGTGAAGAGAGCTACAATAAACATGGCTGTGCATGTATCTCTGGGGTAAGATGAGTCTTGTGAGTATACACCCAGGAGTGGTATGACTGGGTCAGATGGTAAGCTCATTTTGAGTCTTCCAAGAGTTCTCCACACTGCTTTCTATATACTATTTTTTGCTTCACTTTTAAACTTCACTTAATTTTTAAACTTGACTTCATATTTAAACTTTTTTTTATGCTTATGAGCCTGAATATATATAAATACCCTTGTGGATTATATGTCTGAGGAAGCCAGAAGAGGGCGTCAGATCCTCTGGAACTGGAGTTAAGGACTGTTGTAAGCCACCCTGTGAGTGCTGGCAAAAGCAAGCACAGCCAGTGCTCTTAACAGTTGAACCATCTCTCCAGCCCTAAATTTAAACCTTTTTATAAGTTATATCTTTTTTTTTTTATGTGTATGAATGCATTGTCTGCATGCAGGTTTGTGCGCCCGTGTCGTGCAATGCTGCGGAGGTCAGAAGAGGGTCTCAGATTCCCCTGGATCTGGAGTTCTCCTGGAATTGGAGTTACAGACAGTTCTCAGCCGCCATGTGGGTGCTGGGGATCGAACCCGGGTTCCTCTGCAAGAGCAGTTGGCGCTCTCAACCGCTAGGCCATCTTTCCAGCCCCAAGTTATATCTTTTGAGCAGTGTAAGCTAGAAAGACTCAGAAACAAATACATAAACATTGCAAAGATAGCTAAGATAAGTCTCTCTGTCTCTCCCCTTCTCCCAATACCCCCACTTAAATTTATCTCCTAGCTCTGCATAATAAGCTCAGTAATTTTTCTTCACCCTGACTCATCCTGAAATTCCTTTTGACAGTGTGGTCAAAGATCTGTCTTTACCTGAATGGAGGGTCCCTAAAAGAAGAAACTCCCAAGAGTCCTGGAACCAGTCAGCTTAGGGCAGTCTCAACTATTACTGACATATGTGGAGGCCATCTGATGAGCTGGAGACTGCAAGCTGTATCTGAAGAACCACCATGTTCTCCACCTGAATGACATTCAAAAACGTGAATTTAGTTTTGTCATAAGCCCTGGATTAGAGGTAGGTGTGTGTGTGTGTGTGTGTGTGTGTGTGTGTGTGTGTGTGTGTGTTCCTGATTTTAAAATTTTGACAATTTGGGGCTGGAGAGATGGCTCAGCGATTAAGAGCTCCAACTACTCTTGCAGAGGACCCGGGTTCGATTCGATTCCCAGCACCCACATGGCAGCTAAGAACTGTCTTTAACTCCAGTTCCAGGGGAATCTGAAACCCTCTTCTGACCTCCGTGGCATTGCACGACACAGGTGCACCAACCTGCATACAGACAGTACGCTCATACACATAAAAAGTAATAAATAAAATTTTTTTTAATTGACAATTCAACATTTTTACACTTCTATAAAACACTCTAAGTATATCTTCTGGCCTTTTCTGCTGAGAGAAATGCTTTTCTTCCAAATATAAAGAGAATTAAAAATAGACCCTGTTCTTTCCTTTGCCTGCTATTGGGGCTTCCTACTAGGAGCTGCAGTGAGCCTCTCAAGGCCTTGGGATGACAAGCATAAAGCCCCTGCTCTATGGAAGGCCCATGAAGTAAAAATCTAGAAAGAACCAAGATCCTAAGTGACAAACATAGCATCTCTCTTGCCTCCAATCTCCTGATAAAGCACATAATAAACATCCTTACAGTTCAGCCTTAATTAACATTATAACGTTATTTACAACTGATGACCAATTTTCACTTTTTACAGGCAGGGTCCTTGCATTGATAACTTCCATTTATAGCTTTGCTATCCAAACCAAGTCATTAGATACTCAGAGCTACTGAGCAACTGGAATGCTGGGTGGTTCAAACTGGGTATTCTGTAGATGTAAAATATAAACCTGGTCTCAAACCTTATGGAAAAAAAAAAGAAATACAGGGGTTAGAGAGATGGGTCAGCAGTTAAGGACAGTGACTGATCTTGCAGAGGATGCAGGTTTGATTTCCAGCACCCACGTGGCAGTTAATAACCCTCTATAATTCCAGTTCCAGGGGATCTAATGCTTTCTTCTGACCTCCATGGGCATTCCATGACATGGGTGCACTTACACACATGCAGGCAATATACTCGTACACATAAAAAATATAAATATTTTTAAAAGAAAGAAATATAACTATTTCATTAATCATTTGTTACTGATTATAATAAAATTTGGGGTATATTAAGCTAAAAATGGTGAATTTTTTTCTTTTATAATATAGTTATTTAAAAAGTGGAAATGGTATGGGTTCCTATAATACAGCACCAACAAGAACATAGAGGCAGAGTAGCAACAGTATTGGGCAGAGCAGAGGCACAGGAGGCAGAAGTTATCAGAAAATGATGCGATGGATTATTTTAGTCCACCACTGATGATTCTCTGTGTCGGCTATAGTTCCACAATCATTTTATTCCTATTTATTTGAAAAGCAAAATATTTTAGAAATTTATATTTCCTAACATACAGTTAATTCATCTTATTTTCTGCCTGTTTCTAAATTTATTTGTATATCAGCAGTTGAAAGGACTTGTGTGTCAACCACTTGTAAATCTTTAATTAATTAATATTTTATTGACACCATTTCATTATGTAGTCCCAGCTAGCCTAGAGTTTGCTGGGTGACTCTGACTGACCTTGAACCTGTGCCAATCCTCCTGTCTTCCAAGTGCTAGGATTATAGGCCTGTGCCACCATGCCTAGAACACACTCCATCTTGATGCTCCATTTACCTCATAATTCAGAAGGATACTAAGAGAAAAATGGCAGGCTCTAACCATCTCCATCTCCATATCCAAGCCCTCCTCCTTGGTCTCCTGTTTCTCTCCACATGCTTGAAGACCCCTGATGCTCTAGCCTAGGGCTGACCCCACATCCAATGCCAAGCTTGTTTCATCAGAATTTTCCCCCTCCCCTGCTGCTAATTTCAGTTAAGTACACAGGAACAATAATCAAACTGAAAGGGGTCAAAGGTACTAATATTTGCATTTTGCATTTCAAAAACATATCTCGAGTTAACCCCAAAGGATTTCTCTCCACTGCTCAAGTGAAGACTAAGTCAAATCTACAAAGTCAAATGATAGGTTTAGAGTAGCAAGTCACTTCTATCAACTGAAATAAGATCTATACTGACGTGCTTCCTTATTGAGTTCACTGACCGCTCCCTACCTCCCCCGGCCCTGTCCACTGGCTTATGTGACATAACAGGTTCTAGCATCTTCTTACACCATTTTCCACCAACTGACAATATCTAATCCTCACTAAAGCACATATGAGAAGACACTGGTTAAAGTTGATAGGATAAAGGAGGAAGAAGAAAACAGCTGAAAACTAGGTTCCAGACTTGAATCTGAAAAACTCAAATTCAGTAGCTTTCTAGGAAGAACAGTAAATGGAAGGGAAATTTTTCCAAAAGACTGGAGAAGAACATCAAGCTTCCAATTCCAGGTCACAAGTTGCTTCTATCAACAACAACCTGAAACCCAGATGACTGCTCAGCAGTAACTCAGCTAATCAGAAAAATATGCAAGCAGTTGAATAGCTGTCTTCTACTCAAAAGTTAGCATACGGACCTGGAAAACATCCCAAATTCTGTGGCAAGGTCCAGTCAATCAAAAAGGATTGGGGTTTTCTTACAATGACTCAACAAAGCAGAATTCATTTCAAAAGGTTCAGTAACAACTTTTGGTTCCCAAAAGCAATCTCTTGACTGAATGTCTCTTACTGTAAGGAACATATCATTGGACCTATAAGTTGTATGTGTGTGCTTCTATCTGCATGTGCACTCAAGCAGGTGTGTGTGTGTGTGTGTGTGTGTGTGTGTGTGTGCGCGCGCGCGCCTGTGATAAATCTGGACACTTTCTCTAAGAAAACAGATTATCTGTTTCTAAATATCTAATACACAGTTACTGGAAAAATTAAATAGACTATGAATTTCCTGCCCTGTCAATGGAGAAGTCACACAATTAATCAGTCTCACAATTCCTAATTCTATGCTTTATGAAAACCTCTCCATTTTCTTCCATGGTCTCTGGTTCTTCCCTCAAAGTAAGATATGATATTCCTTAATAATTAGTTTCATTGCCTAAATCTGAATAGATATTCAGGCTCAAGTTTCAAGTGTGTGTGGGGGGGGGAGGGTACATGTCACATATTTCCCCAAGGAAAAGAAGATATGGTAGTGTTCTCCAGATAACATGTGGTTTCTCTTGACAAAGTGTCATTGTTTGCCTGGAAAACTTGGGTCATAATGCAGAGCTGAACAGTGTGACTGGGCTAAAAGATGGCCACATTCATACAGTTAGGGACAAACAAAGCTAAGTAATAGGACATACGGTGGGAATTTTGTGTCACATGGTATCAGTCAATCTGGAGATGAACATCACTAGTGGGGTAACTGGACAGGATGAGTACTATACTGAGTTTATAGCATGAGAGAGTAGAACCTCACCTGTTAGTGACTCCTGTGTTCAGCCATGGCTGCTTTTTTTCTGGGTTATGCTGGTCTGCATCCTTCCCCAGCAACCAAGCATCACCCATGGGTAGAACAGCCTGACTGGACAGGACTTACTGTGCAATGGTGGAATACATGAGGCCCAGCGGGGAGGGGCATGGGTGAGCAGGGGTTCTAAATTTTATTAAGAACTGCTGTATGAAATGTAAAAACTCAATAAAAAGTTTACAAGCAAAAAAAAAATGGTGACTTTTCAGGAAATGGATGCAACTGGAAACCAATATGTTAAGAGAAATAAGCAAGACTCAGAAAGACAAACACTGACTGTTTTCTCTTACAGACAGAAGCTAGATTTAAAATTTTTATACGTACAGGGCTGAAGAAATGGACCAGTGGTTAAGAGCACTGCCTGCTCTTGCAGAGGACTGAAGTTCAATTCCCAATATCCGCATGACGGGTGAACCATCCATAACTCCAGTCCCAGGGAATCCAATGCCCTCCTTCTGACCTCTACAGGAATTGCATGATATAGGTGCACTAAATACATTGAGGCAATACACTGGTACACATAAAATAAAAATAATCAATAAGATATTTTTTAAATTTATACATACATATACATAAACACACATGTGTAAGTGTAAGACATGAAACTAGAAAGGGAGTGTGGGAGGGGAGGAAGAGCTCTTACGGGAGGTGAGAAGTAGGGCAAAGGAATACATACATACAATATGAAAGTTGGAAGGCCAGTGTGTTCACATGTGTATGGCCAGTTATTAACCATCTGTGTTTACTGACTAAAATAGGATCATTTTACTATTCTTCTGTGTTCATTAATATAAACTTACTATTTCAGGAAGCTTGGCCAAAACCCTAAAATTACAAATGACTTTCCATTATAGAAACTTTCTGAAGGGCCCATCAGTTCTTCAATAGAAACTATTAAACTATTATATTGCAAGACTCTCCCAGCACTTCAATATCTCACCACACTGTGTCCAGCCCCAAACTGTTAAGTCACAACACTTACACAGATCCATCCAACCAGCTCCTGGTTAGAACTTCCACCTAGTGGAGTCCTCAAATTTTCAGTAAATACCCTTCCATTTTCCCTCTGTCTTTCAAAGATCCTCGAAGACTAGTGAGGTTCTACTCTCTTCGTGCTGTTATCACTAGTATTAGTGATACTGTTATCACTAATTAGTGATTAGTGATTAGTAACTGTTATCACTAGTATTAACAGTTCTCTGATGGCGTAAGGAGCCAGCATTCAACCCAAGACACTGAAGTATGGATAAGATAGAAAAACAAACCACAGTTTCCTTCTGTGATGGCCTATATGTGAATTTCAGATACAGAGGAGGTTATGTACTGGTATTTCTTAGGGAAGAGAAAGAAATACACAGATGTATACTACTTTAAATTTGACAACTGATTTCTCCAGCTAACATCTCATTTGGGATTTACAACAATGTCATGTGGTACACAGGACATAGATCAGACTCCTTATTATTTAAAAAAAAATGGAGACAACACACTCTTCGAGGCTGAGCTTGAGGTTTGGGACACAGAACTCAAAATAGCTGGAGGACAATTATAAAGCAGGTCTTAACTAACTGCAATGTGTAAACCAAATCTAGCCCCAGGGCCTGTTTATGTAAATATAATTATATTGGAACATAGCCCAGCCTGTTTGTTTACATAATTGTCCTCGGCTGCTTTAGCAATACAACAGAGTTGCTGAACAGTTCTGACAGAGACCATCTGGCCACAAAGCCTAAACGATGTACTATGTGACCTACAGGAAAGGTTTGCTAATCTCTGGTCCAAGGCAATGTATCATAAAGTTAATTCCCACAAAACTCCCATACATTTATCCCAAGTAAATGGTCTTTTAAGCTCCAAAGACCTTGAAGATATGAACCAAGTAGTTCTTGGAAAAAAAAAAAAAAGAATATTTAATAATACAAAGTGGTATACTTTCAGGCACCAAAGAGTGATTTCTTTTTTTACATACTTATTTCAATGAAGTAGCTTCAAACTTGAGATCTTCCTGCCTCTCTGCACTTGCCCCAAAGAGTCTCTAAATGTTATGAAAAGTCCTCAAGGTAGTTCTCAGTCCAAATTGAGATTGCTCTGGTCTTGTGGACTGAAATTGTGTTAGTAAAGGACGGTTGCCTAGCCAGGCCTGCAGACATTCATAAGCAGCAAAGGGGAAGAAAGGCGACTTCAGGGAAGATGCTGTTGATGAAACCTTAACTTGAAAGACTTTGAGCAGAATTCAAAGGTGGGGAACACTATAAGTGCCACCGTATCAGCAGTAGCTAAGGCAACTGATCTGACGTGGGTGGGCATGACTTACCAGGAAACGGCCGTGGTTCCATGGCTCGCAGAGTCTGCTTTTCTGGAGCTTACAGAACACACTTCCTGTGTTTTGACTTTCCCTCAGCCTGCAGATGCTCTCTGTGCTCCCTGCTCTGCACCTCAGTCCTCCTCCACCTCTCCAACCAGAGCGTTCCTGCTATACATCAGTTCCTGCCTCAAATGATCAGACGCTTTCACATGTACCACGCAGAGGCTGTCTTTAAAGTTTTTCTTTTAGTTTTTTTTTTTAATAGTGAGCTTTGTCATGACATTTTCATACCTGATTTTCATGGATTTGGCTCCCCTTCGCACCCCCCATTCCCTTCTCTTCCCACAGTCTGGTTTCTTCCTCCCTCAAATAATCCCCATGGGACCTTTCAGGACCTATGTATTTGTGTTCCCCACATGCCGAGGGTGTAATAAAGCTCCGGACTCCGGGTCTCTCCCTTGCACAGAGCCCTCCAATACAGTGCCAGGGCAAATACCGGAGCTTTGGAACCCAGTGAAGGCATTTGATCAGTCAAGCACTTAGGGTCAGTGGAGTCTACTGTTCTGAGTCATAATTACTTCAATGGCAAGCTTCTGCTGCTGGAGCTACGGCTTCCACCATATGTCTACCGTATATACCAAACCATACCAGGAATATGTCTACCGCCCACTGTGCCAGCTTACATTGTGACATTAGAGCTTAAGGCCAGAGGTCACAATACAAAGACTTGTTTAATCAGGCTAGATATATGCGCTTAGTAAAAGAAAAGAGTTTAGTAACAAATAGAGCCAGAAATGGACTGTGGACACTTTACAAATCTCTTTTGGTTGTTTTTGGTTTTGTTTTTCTTTTCTGAGACAAGGTGTGAGTATGTAGCCTAGGCTGCCCTCAAACTCACAGTGATCTTTCTGCCACAGCCTCTTGAATACTGGAATTACAGGCATGTGCCACTATAATTGGCTTACAAATCTTATAGTCCATTAAAAAGGAAATCTGGGGCTGGAGAGATAGCCTAGCAGTTAAGAGCACCGACTGCTCTTGCAGAGGACCGGGGTTCGATCCCCAGCACGCACATGGCAGCTGAGAACTGTCTGTAATTCCAATTCCAGGAGAACTCCAGTTCCAGGGGAATCTGACGCCCTCTTCTGACCTCCGCGGCATTGCACGACATGGGTGCACAGACCTACATGCAGACAGTACATTCATACACATACAGAAATAAATAAAATTAAAAAAAAAAAAAGAAATCTGACCTGAGGGCTGTGACACACGCCTTTAATCCCAGCACTCAGGAGGCAGAGGCAGGTGGATCTCTGTGAGATAGAGGCCAGCTTGGTCTATATAACAAATTCTAGGCCATCTAGGATGACAGGAAGACCCTGTCTCAAAAGGAAAAAAAAAGAAAAAAAAGAAATCTGTGAAAAATTTTCCCAGATTGACAAGGCTAAAAGTTGCTTACAGAATTGTGAACAGCTCAGAGCTGGTCAGTTTTTCCTGATTTTGTTTCGTGTTTGTTCGTTGTTTGTTTGTGATAGGGTTTCACATAGCCATGGCTGGCCTGGAACTCTTCATCACCCTGCCTAAATCTCCATGTGCCCAACTACAGACATGTAGCACCATGCTTGGCAGAATTTTCTTCTACCTAATAAATAATACAAATGATGAGTTGTAACCAAACAAGCTATAATATTGAACTAATTTTATTCTTCCCTACAAAATATTCCCAAATAATATTGAAAAGCCAGTCAATGAGGTTTCAGTACAAAGTAGTGAATGGAAGAATAGTAACACCGAGACCTATCTGTTAACTAGTAAAAATGTTATTTTTATTTTACTTTTATGACTTGTTTAGAATCCATTATCCTTCTCTAAGTATTTAGTTTTGTATTTAAGTATGTATTTCTTTACTCACATAAGACCCCGGGTTTATAAAGCTTTAAACACCACAAACCCTTGGTTCTCAGATAGCTGTAATGTCCTTACAGCTGGCCATCAAGGCTGGGCTCCAGAATTCCCCAGTCTCTCCACACTAGCCACAGAGGCCATTTGCTGTTCCCATATCACACCCAGCTTGCATCTGCCACAGAACTTGAGCCCTGGCTGTTTCCTGTGTGGAATTCTCTCCCACAGCTTTCCTCACACTTCAGATGTTGGCTCAGATATGACCTTAACAGGCACCGTGTCCTGTAAACAAGTTCTTACCCATTCTCCTGTAAACAACTCTAATGAAATTCAATGGGACAAAGAGAGAGAAAGAGAGAGAGAGAGAGAGAGAGAGAGAGAGAGAGAGAGAGACAAGCAGAGGGGGCTAGTTGGAAAGAGGAAGGAGATTAGCAGGGATGGGAAGGAGACAAGACAGTAATAGGGATGAACATGACCAAAATACATTATGTGCATGTATGAAATGTCATAATGAAACCTATTATTATGTATAACTAATATATACTAATAAATACATTAAAAATATTACCTCCGTAGAGTAGCCTCCCCTGACAGTTCTATGAACTAGACCTCCAGTGTCCTCTACCTTCTGCCATCTTACCTCACTGTACTTCACCTTTTTAACTTTCCTTAATACATTGGTGATTTGTTTATGATCAATGTAAGAGCAGTTTCTCCAAGCAGAATATAAGTTTCAACAGGGGAGCTGCTCGCTGCCTGGACTCCAGGGTCTGCTGCCCTGGCATACAGTTGGTAATTGAAAATGATTTGCCGAGTAAATAAATAAAAGAACAGAAGAACAAATGAGTGAATGAAACTGTTAATACATAAGTTAAAGTGTTTCATATGAATATAAGGCCACACTGTGACCACAACTGTAGTGTGTGTGTGTGTGTGTGTGTGTGTGTGTGTGTTTGCAAAATACGAACATACAAATAGCAGTAGTTCTGTATAAATTACAAATTTCATATATAAAATAAACTACCTTAGACTCTTGAGAACAAGATTGTAGTTCTTTTTAATGAGAACTTATAGTTGCAAATGAAAAGGCTGAATAAGAATCTCTTCAAGTGTTACTGGGGTAAATAATTCAACTGCTTGGGCATTAAGTTATAGCTTTTTCTGAGAGTAGCCACATAAACAATATTTTTAACAAATATCTCATTGAGAGCCACTCCTTGTCTCTAACATCCCTTTCATGACATCTTAACACTGTAGCACAAGCTGCCTTTCATGATGCTTTTAAAATTGTGACTAACTCCTCATAGAAATAACCATAAGCCCTCACATCCTCCACGTGGGAACGAGTGTCCTAGATTACTGGGCTTTGGTTCTCAAACCAGTTCTGTATTAGGATGGCTTGAAGTGTTTCTTATTGTGAGTGTTGGTTTGTTTGTGTCCTAGGCTAACTTTCTGAACTTTCTGTGTCACTGAAGATGAAGATGACCTTGAACCTTTTGTTACACACACACACACACACACACACACACACACATATATGTGAGTGCTTGCAGACACTCTTGAACACCATGGACTGTGTGGAAATCAGGACTTACTTCTCTACTTGCACTGTGGATACCAGGGATCAACCTCCTGTCGTCAGGCTTGCTCTAGGCAAACACTTTTACCTTTTGAGCCATCTCTTGGGCCCTGGCCTTGAACTTTTCTGATCGTCCTTCCTCTACTTCCTGAGTGCTGAGATCACAGGCATACACCACCACACCCAGTTTTATGCTGTGCTGGGAACCAAACCCAGGACTTCATGAATACTAGGCAAGCACTCTGTCAACTCAGCTACATCCCTAGCCCTTCTCTGGTTTGAATATATAAATATAAATACATACTTGAATATATAATATTGTTATATTATAACTTATAATAATATCGTAAATATATATATTTACATATATATTTGTATATAGTTTCTTTATCCTCTCAGGAAGAGCTTTTACTAAGTACAAAGAATTCTCAGCCCAAGGTCCAATGTGGCAGAATCTGGTGGTGGAAAGCACATGGAGAAAGATTTATTGGGCACTTCTCTGTCTCTTTTTTTGTTTCTTGGTTTTGTTTTTGTTTTGTTTTGCTGTTTTGAGACAGGGTTTCTCTGTAGCTCCAGCTGGGCTGGAACTCAGGCTGGCCTAGATCTCAGAGCTCTGCCTGCTTCTGCTTCCAAAGTGCTGGGTCAAAGGCATGCACCACCATGCCTGGCTCCTGTGTCTTTATTATTATTATTATTATTATTATTTGTCTTTTTGAGACAGGGTCTCCCTGTAGCCCCAGCTGTCCTGGAACTCACTCTGTAGACCAGGCTGGCCTTGAACTCACAAAGATCCACCTGCCTCTGCCTCCCAAGTGCTAGGATTAAAGGCCTGCACCACCACGCCCAGCTACTCCTGTGACTTTTATACAGACATACTCGCTCATCAGTATTTGGGAACTATTAACCTTGCTTTTCCCTCTTATTATGTTTCCCAAAGTGGTGCGACTAGACTACATGAGCCTTGAAGAGAAGATAGAGGAAACATGTCTGGCACTACACGCCTCTCTGACTGAACACAAACTTACCTGCCTGCAAAGCTCTTTTTCCCTGAGGCTGGTTCAGTGAGAGGCCTAGTCTTGTGGCCTATGGCATCGTCAGTGCTGATGAAAGTTCTATGGCAGGTTTTGAGGTGCCAGGACAGATTTAGAAGGAAAGAAGAGTCTCAAGAAACAGAAACTATTCATTTGCCGAGACTTAGACTTACACCATCTGGAACCAGCTTGAAGAGAAGCTCCATCCACTGAGGGGTTTGTTTTGCTTGTTTGGTTTGGGGTGGCTATGTGTATGTTTGTTTTGATATAGTCTCACAAAGTAGCTCAGTTTTACTGTGAACTTGCTATGTAGCCCAGGTTGGCCTCCACTTCGAGACTTTCCTGCTTCTTCCTCTCAGGTGCTGAGGTGACAGGTATGTGCCACCAATAGATTTCAGTAGTTGAGAATATTGGATACTATAGAGAACTCCATCCATGATCAAATTATTAGTGAGATGCTTATTTAGAGGTTGGGGGTCTTAGCTCTCATTTCTGCAACTGAAACCACTTTTACTACACCCAAATCTTATGATCTGTGGCATTTAATTGCCTAAGCAGACTCTGGTGACCTCATAGTCTTTCTCAACATCTTGGTCATACTGGGGCTTCTGCAATAAATCCCAGACAGGAACCATTTCAGGTTTGCTTTAGTGGCAAGTCAGATAAGAAGATGACAAACACCTGTCTCCCAACAGTGTTTCCCCAACTTGTGTGGGCAAAAGAATCTCATGGGAAATGGTTGACAACACAGATACACCAGGGCCCTCCTCTGGTCAAGCAGACTCGAGCAGGACCTTGCAGTAAGTGAGGATGGCAAGGGCTGTGATTGCTTGCTCTATTCCAAAGATTTGAGCAACGCTGTACCATTAACAATGATATATTATTAAAAACTGGGCCATCAAGATGGCTCTACCTCTAAAGGCACTTGCTACCAAATCTGACACCTGAGAGAGAGCCTTAGCTACCTGGTGAGTTCAAGGACAGCTTGGGCTACATGAGATTCTGTCTCAAAAAAAAAAAAGTATTCACAAAAATAGAAAATGGTTTATTTCTTCTAACAAATTTAGACTTAAGCTATTGCTCATGTGAGTTTAATGGTATCTTATAAATAGCAGCATATATCTCTAGAAATCTCTATCAAACCCTCCTTTTGTATCATTGTCTAAATTTGGGTTATATGCCCATGTCAAATTCCTTAACTAATTGTCCATGCCTAAAAACTAAGTTGTCCATGCCTAAAATCAAGGGAATTCTACCTGAAAAGAATCAAAGGAAGCAGGAGGACTGTGGAAGTAGACAGCTAAGACTTTTTCATATGGAATAAGACTGTCCATGGTCATCCCTCTCTCTCATTGTCCACAGAGAGTTGCTTCCAAGACCACTGTGCAGATACTAAACTCCATGGATGATCAAATGAAATTGCATAGCATAAACACATCCTCACACATACCCCAAATCATCTCTAGATTATTTATTAGACCTCATGCAATAGATGCTGTATAAACAATTGTTGGACTGACTGACTGAGGAATAACAAATGAGGATTAAAACCCTATGCATGCTGAACAAAGACATGATTCTCTGAACATTTCTATCCATGACTGCTTGAATACAGTGTGGAAACTATAAACATGGACTTGTATGATTTTCCTTTATTTGTTTTTTGGACAGGATCCCACTACATACCCCAGATTTGTCATCTTCCTCTCTCTACCCCACCCAGGTACTTAAATTATAGGCATGTACTATTTCACCTGGTTCACAGATACCTTCTCATATATCTAAGTTTTCTCTAAGAAGACAGATTATCTGTTTCTAAAATATCTGATACACAATTATTGGAAAAATTAAATAGACTATGAATTTCCTGCCCTGTCAATGGAGAAGTCTTTGATTAATCAGTCTGACAATTCCTAACTCTATTCTTTGTGAAAACCTTTCCATTTTCTTCCATGGTCTCTGGTTCTTCCCTCAAGTAAGATATAATATTCCTTAATAATTAGTTTCAGTGCCTAAATCTGAATAGATATTCAGGCCCAAGTTCCTTTCTAATTTTAGCAACTCCTGCATGTTGATATAACCTAGGGGTCATCTTTGGGGTTCAGTAATTACATGCTATTGTTGGCAAAGCTTAAGGTATCTTTCACAATAAAGTTCTTCTAAAAAATTTAGCAAGTTTGGTGTATTTTCCTCTGGTCTCTTCTGTGCATTAGTAACCACAGCTAAAGATCTCGTCTAGACATAGTCTTTGGGGCTAAGAATTCTTGTCGTCCTCCTGCTAGATCCTGCACTCTTCCAAATCCTCTAGTATTTAACTCACACAATTAGGGCTTTGTGTCGGAGAAGCTCAGAGTTTTATCAGTCTTAAGAGCACCATTTTCCCACCTCTGCTTGTCTTAACATGGAGTACCAAAGATGCCTTCTCCAGCCGGACAAGACTGCACAGCATGGAATTCCATTCCTTTAGGCCAAAGGTCATACTTGGGAAGGACCTTCCTAAACAAAATTAGACTTTCTTCTTTCCCTTATTACAGGTTGTTCTCTAGCTTAAGTTTTGCATTTCATAGTAGGATTTATTTTTTCTTAACAGCCACTAAAATAAACAAAGACATAAACATCCTGAAGGTTTCTATTTCCCATGCCACGGCAACTCCAGTCAGCCTATGATCTGTATTCAAAGTCAGACCAGGCAACATATTGCCTAAATGTGGTGATGTTAACTATTTCGAGCTTAAGGGAGTTGGCACCTCAAGCTCAAGACTGATCTACCTCTTCAAGTGTTATATTTATAGCATTTCACATCTAAGACCCAAATTCTCTGTCAGTCAGATACACTTTCAGCTATAATTCATCAAAAATTAACCAGATGCTATGATTCAAAGTGGTTCAAGTCTCTCTCAAAGACCCATTTTGACTGAAATCTTATAACTGCCTGTCCCCAGGTTGTAGGTACCAGGGAGTGCTATGGACTTTCAAGAAGTGTGACCTTGTCACAGCAAGAGAGAGAGAGAGAAATACAACAGTCTACACACAGAGGAAGAAGGAACTCCCAATATGACAACACAGGCAAGAATAAACTTCATGAGAGAAATTAATGAACAAAAGAGATAAAGGAATTTATTATATCCAACAGAGTAAACCAGCAGGTAAAAGGCGAACAATATGACCAACAGGATAACATCAACAAACTACAGGAATTAATAAACATCCTAATGCTAACTTTAAATGCAAATGGCCCCCTTTAAATGTAAATTTATGAGGGTAACAAATTAAAGACATAATAAGTGTGGCCTAGTGGGAGGTCTTTAGGTTATCTGAGACATACCTTTGAACTCTCCAGAGAGGGGTACTGTTACTGGCTGTAAACCTTGACCTTCCCATCCTTTCTCTGATCCTGGTTCAAGGTGTGACCATTTGCTTACTCTGGCTCAGCACTAACACTGCTACTCACACTATGAGGTGATGAGGGAAAGATAAGCCCACACCTTGTGCTTCACCGGGTGCTGTGAATTTACCGAGCTCCAAAACTGTAAGCTAAATAAACCTCTTCGTTATAAATAGACTGAGTCTGCTATATTATTATTGTTGTGTTTGTGTGTTGTGTTTGTGTGCTTGGTATATGCATGTCCATGAGTGCCACATTTTGTGTGTGTGTGTGTGTGTGTGTGTGTGTGTGTGTGTGATCAGTTCTCTCCTTCTACCTTTCTGTGGTTCCAGGGATCTAACGCGAAACAGACTGCTACAGCAAGTGCCTTTACCCACTGAGCCAACTTACAGGCCTCGGTATCAAGTATTTTGTTATGGTTCAAAGACAAGCTGCTATCTAATGCACTCTAGTAAGGAATGCAGATGTGAAGAGTGGCGATGGTTAACAGGCAGCAGGACTCTTAATCAGCATCTCTGGGCTTCATTTGGCCTCCTCTCCATGGTCACAAGGAAACTGCCACACGCTTTCACACCACAAGCAGCAGAAAGTATCGAGTGCCATTCAGAGCACTTCTCCTCGGCTCCTGCCTGTGAAGAAGGAAAGTGGTGCTCAAAGTCTCCAAACAGATTTCTACTTGAATTTCCTGAGCCAGAACTGGATCACAGGCCTGCCTGCCTCAGATTCATGGCTGAGCCTATCAGGAGGTTTGCTGGTTGGAATAAAAACAAAAAGATTCCCAAGTCTCTTCCCCAAAGTTGTATAAGCAGTAACAATTGCTGGGGAGAGGAGACCCTCTGAGCAAAGCCAACTGCAAGTAGTACAGGGTGCTCCTGAGGTATAGCTTTCATGAACTGTCACCCAGGCTGAAATGGGCTTTTTGGTGGTATGGCTTTCTTTGACTCATCCATGTTTATGTAAGCAACCCCTCACCCAAGCTCCTGTAAGTGACCAACTGAAACTCACTTGTTCACTAAGCTGGTTTTGGGTGGAATCATTTCTTTGACCTATCAACGCTTTTGCCAATAGATGCTTGCTCATGTCACCCCTGCAAAAGTCATACAACACTTGTGTGCTGATTAGTGTCTGTCAACTTGACACAGACTCGTGTCAGCTGGGAAGAGGAAAATTCCTCAAATGAAGAGTTGTCTCCATCAGATTGGCTAGTGGGCATGTCTATGGGGCATTTTCTTAATTGCTCATTAATGTAGGAGGCCCCATCCCACTGTGGACAGTGCCATACCTGGACAGGTGGGCCTGGGCTGCATAAGAGTTACTGAGCAAGCCAGGGGAAGCAAGCCAGCAGCAGTATTTCTCTACGGCTTCTGGCTTCCGCTTCAAGCTCCTGCCTTGTGCTCGTGCCCTGGCTTCTGTCAACATTGGATATAAAGTATAGGATGAAATAATCCCTTTCCTCACTGAGTCGCTGTTCCACATAGTGTTTATCACAGCAACAGAAAAACAAACTAGGACAACTTGGCTACGTATGCAAGACTTCGCCTTTAAAAACAAAAACAAAAAACAAAAACTGAGCCAGTTTATAAACAGAAAACCAAGTATTAAATAACTAGAAACTCCAATTAAATAACTAGAAACAAATATTAAAAGGTAATCAACCTATATGCTTATGAAACGGCTCAGCGTGTAAGAGTACTAAGAATGAATCTTCAGTGCTCACATTAAAAAAAACACCAGGTGTGGGTGTGTCTGTATGCATAGCTGTAACCTGCACACTGTGGGAGATGTGCAGACTGGAGGATCCTGGGGCCAGCTGGCCGCATGTCTTGCTCCAGATCCAGTGAGAGACCTTGTCTCAAGTGAACACAGCAGAGAATGAGAGAGCTAGACACCGGATAGTCTCCTTAGGCCTTGCACATGTGCACATGAGTGTGTACCCACACACAGGTGCGCCTACACTATACATACACACACACACACACACACACATACACAGACTAAATAATAAATGAATAAATAGTATCAATTTGAGGTCACTAGCACACATTCCTCATATTTCATAATCCAGGTACTGACTATAGGGGTTGAGTTACAAATACACAAGCTAAGCAGTTATGGCTCACCCATCCAAGACATGCAGCATACAGGGGACTTCCACCTGCACCCAAGCACAGCAAGGTGGCCATGATCCCTGTGTCTCACAGATCCAGAGTCAGAGAGGAGAGGCCAAAGAAGACACAGAAATATTGCTAGAAGAGCTAGAGGACCAAGAACTAAGAACACCCGCCATCCGAGTGCATCCCCCTGTCGTCGCTTCCTCAAAGTCCACCACCCAACCTTTGGGAAACCCCTCTCCCGGACTTTGCATTACTAAATTTAACTATCTTCTGCACTCTGGGATTTTCCCTGGCCAGGCATTTCTCTAAGGATTGGTCAGCATGTGGCCCTTTTCCAAACAATAATCTTTCAAGATTCCACTGTCTTCTGCCACACTCTCTCTAAGTCTACTTCTCCTGCCCATGCATACGCCCACTCTTCTGCCCGTCTACCCTGTCCCAAGTTTGAACGTGGTTTTATGGCAGCCTTTGCTCCGACACACATTCTGTAATGTAGAGGGAGTTTCTAGGATTTACATTTAAAAAAATATTTTATTTACTTATATTTTATGTGTATGGGTGTTTTTCCTGCATGTATGTAAGTACACTACATTGCATACATTCGCACAGACTTCAGAAGAGAGCGTCGGAGCCCCTGGAACTGAAGTAACACATGATAGATGTCATGTGGGTGCTGGGACACAAAACCCAGGTCCTCTGCAAGAGCAGCCAGGGTGCTAAACCACCCCGACATCTCTCTAGTCCAAGTTTCTGGACTTTCTACAGTTTTAAATTTTCTATAACCAAGAACCTGCTCCCTAGACCAAATATATCTCGGGAGGGAATTTTTTTTCCTCTCACAACTCCAAGTTTATCTTGCCATGACATTCCCATGGGTAGCCCTAAGTCTTTTTTCTCTGACCATCTGACGATCACTTTACCTTAGAAAACAGCTTATCCATTGCCAGTCCGAATGGTTCATGAAACCCTATTGTCAGGTGAAGTGAAGGAAGAGGAGGCATCTGGTACATTAGACGAAAGGTAGACATTTGCAAAGCACTAATAGCCCACTCTCAGCTGTCTCAGGCAAAGAGGCCTGTGCAGGCCTGTCAACTAAGAGATGGTAGGGCTTTGTCTCCCAGAGGTCCAGGTGCTGGAAGCTTTCACCCCAGTCTATGTGGAAGTGGTAGGATCTTCCTGAGGTGTGGCCCTCAGGAATGGCTTAAGTTGTATTTCTAGCATGGTTGGGTCTGGTAGGAATGGATTAGTTCCCTTGAAAGCAGTTTACAAAAAGAGAAAGCCTGGTCCCTCTCCAGTCTCTCACATCCTGTAACTTATCATGTGACCTCTGTCTGCCCCTCACACTAGTTTCTGTCATGATGTCATCTGGCATGTTGCGATCTAACCAGGAGGCCCTTACCATGGTTAGCAGACGGGGCTGCCCAATCTTAGACTTCCAGTTCCCCAAACTGTTTGCTTAATGCATCTCTTTTCTGTACAAATTACCCAGCATTGGGTATTTTGTTAGAACAACACCAAGAAGGAAACAATAGTTTGACATAGGCTTGCTCTTGCAGAGACCAAAATCTTTTCCTCAGGACAACCGAAGAAGTACCCAAATTCACTTCCTCTCAACCAGTGTATTTATCTTTTTTAATATTTTATTTTATTTTTATATGTATGAATGTACTGTCTGCATGTAGGTTTGTGCGCCCGTATCATGCAATGCCTCGGAGGTCAGAAGAGGGCCTTGGATTCCACTGGAACTGGAGTTAAAGACGGTTCTCAGTGGCCATGTGGGTGCTGGGGATCGAACCCAGGTCCTCTGCAAGAGCAATCAGCACTCTTAACCGCTAGGTCATCTCTCCAGACCTGAAATTTATCTTTTTAACACCAAGAAACATAGATTTTCTGCCATTAAAACTTGCAGGCACCTTAGCAGGCCCAAGGGACCTTTGTCTATCATGGCCTGTGTCACTACAGTACAGTATCAATTCTCAGGAATTCTTTAAATAAATGTTGGCCTCTGAGCTATATCTTGAGTTCACTTGCATATCTTTTTTTAACCCAGACATTTTAAAAATAACCCAGAAAAAAATTACAGAGCAAGCATATATGTGAATACTAAGCAAAGGGTAAGGAGGACTGGATTTCAAAGTTAAAGAAAACAGAACTGGACAATAAGTTAGGCAAGAATTAATGATGAGACAGAAGTGAATAAAATGGAGTAAAATAGTAGAATTATGGCTTTTATTATTATTTAGAAGCAAAAAAGGCCCAAATATAAAAGAGATAAAAGTGTCGGGTACAGTGGTTTATGCCAGTAAACCCAAAAATAAGGTCATACAGGTGAGGATTGTTGGGAGTTTCAGGCCATCCTAGGCTACAGAGTGAGATTCTGTCTTTGGAAATTAATTAATACAGTAAAGGAGAAGAAAGGAAAGGTTGAGTGGTTGAAATAAAGCTAAGAACCCAAGGCCTCAATATATCCTCCAAGTTGGTCTTGACAGATCTTTATTCAACTTGCAGTGATCCGTGGAGCATAACTTGAAAATCACAAATTGAAAACACATAACCATCTGAAGGGTAAATTGCCTGACAATTTGACCCCATATAAGTTATCCGATCTTTGACTTTCGACTGAGCAGTATGTGGGACAGCCAGGAGTGTTTTCCAAAGCCACATCCGGCCCCCTGCCTCTTCTCATTTGCTCCTATTGCACAATGGGCAGAATATCACCATCAGAAAGCACTAGGATTGGCCAGTGCCACAGAAGAGCCACTCACCATACGTAGTATATATGTATGTAAGGAAATCTGTGTTAAGAACCTGGAGTGGACTTTCTCTTTTTGAAGCAAGCGATGCTGAATCTGTGAAGGAAAAATAAAATGTGCAAACTTTCTCTGATTGCCTTATTTTCATACTACTGAATAATACATGTATACTTATACATATATTTGCAAACCACCTCAAATTCTGTTTTTGGAAAGCAATGAGAAATGAGGTCACAGAAAGACCTTATAACATTAAAATGCGGCAGTGGGGGAGCTCTGTGTGACGTACAGAGATCCTAGGTCGGCACGATAAATTTGGGAGGAATTCGGCTGTTAATGCTTATTAACATGTGTGATGCTTATTAAACATCAACTTTGTTCAAAGGCTCTTATGCCAGGTGCTGGGGATTCAATGTGAGAATGCTGGTTGGCAGAGCCGCTGAGAGTCTCCTCATCTGAAAAACAAGGTCAATAATAGTAACCACCCGTCGGGGTGCTGTAAGGATGAAGTGAGATCATCTATGTAAATGGCCTTAACTACTTTCATCAACCATTTTTTGGCTCATTTCCTTTCTGGTGTGTCAATCTGAATTGGAAGTGGAAAAAGAATAAGCATTGGTGCTTTGAATACACTCACACTCTAAATTTATCTTGAGCTCTAGCCGCTCACACTAACAGCAGCAAAACACTTCTTTTATTCTAGGTGTTAGAAAGCCTGAAGCAGCCAGACTTGGTGGCAAATGCTTGTTATCCCAGCACCTGGAAGCAAGAGGGTCCGGAAATCAAGATCCGCCTCCCCAGCCGCATAGAAACATTGAGGTGAGCCTGGGCTACACAAGACCGAGAGAGAGAGAGAGAGAGAGAGAGAGAGAGAGAGAGAGTAAGAGGAGAGAGAGAGAGAGAGAGACCAGAAGTCAACGGCTTGGCTTTGTGACACACATCTTTAATCACAGAAAGGATTGATTGAGGAGGACAGGGAAGTTGAGGGCAGCTTGGGCTATATAATATCTCAAAAATCCAAAGAAAAGTAGAAAGCCTGAAGCAACAAGCTTCAGGGTTCTTCTTGTAATGTGCAAACTGTCTAAGAGAAGGAAGGAAAATGAAGCCCCCAGAGTTTACAAAACAGCTCAAAAGTAGTCATTAGTTTCCGTTATCCATAATGATGATTAAATAAAAGAAAGAAGAGTCCACTAAGGAAAGAATGATGCTGGTCTAGGGACCACTCCACGGGTTGATGCCTCCCCCCCGTAAAGGGGGCTCTCCTGCATCAGCACTAGGGACTGTCTCTTAGCACAGAGATCCAAGGTGCACTTGGATCGTAATGCCACCTGATGCGTGGAAACAGTCTAGAATTTAGACGGAGCCAGAAAGAGGGAAAATGCCAAGATCTAGTAAACAAGTAAAAGAGGCAGTCATTTGGGAGCAAAGGAATCAGTTTACAAAAAAAAGTACACAGCTAATCCCACCAGGAGGCTGCTGCCTGCCGTCCTGGGTTTGGTTGTTTTCCTTTACTTCGTAGGGTTTTGGTTTGGTTTAGTTTGGTTTGGTTTCTGAGACAGAGTCTCACTATATAGCCCTGGTTGGCCTAGAATTTACTACTCAGAACAAGCTAACCTCAAGCCTGTGGCAATCCTCCTGTATCTGCCTCATGAGATTACAGGCATGCTCAGCCTTGCTTGTTGTCCTTAATTTTAACTTTTTTTTTGTTATTTATGACATTAATAAAATCCTTGACTCATAACCAACAGCTCCCTGTCTAGCTGTATAGAAGACCAAAATGATAATAATAATTAATAATAAATGATAATAATAATAATAATAATAATAATAAATGGAAAGAAGAACAAACTCTGGGAAGTTCTACTTGAAGCTCATTTCAAAAGAAACCGTG
Source organism: Rhizomys pruinosus (assembly GCA_009823505.1). Lineage (NCBI taxonomy): Eukaryota > Metazoa > Chordata > Mammalia > Rodentia > Spalacidae > Rhizomys > Rhizomys pruinosus. Next base: position 1,210,650 of record VZQC01010984.1, on the reverse strand, counting down.
GTGGTGGATGGGTGGGAAGCCAATGGAGAAAGTCTCTCTCAAAAGGGGAGGAGCTACACATGGTGGTTAACATCTGTGAGCCCAGCACTCAGAGGCGGAGGCAAGAGAATCCTAATTCATAGCCAGGCATTGTCAAAAAAAAAGAAAGGAAGGAAGGAAGGAAGGAAGGAAGGAAGGAAGGAAGGAAGGAAGGAAGGAAGAAAGAAAGAAAGAAAGAAAGAAAGAAAGAAAGAAAGAAAGAAAGAAAAAGAAAGAAAGAAAGAAAGAAAGAGAAGAGAAGAGGAAGAACGCATATAAAAACTAAATAAGTTGAAGCTCATCCAAATCAGTTTCTAAAAGGCTAGCAAATGGTCAAAGCTCTCCATTTCTCCCGTTTAATTCAGCTGTGACTCACGATAAAATGTACACAAGGGTTCACAGAACCCTCCAATGCTTGGTATCCCAGAGCCATTAACAATGAAGACTTGAAAAGGGAGCCAACCTGCATCACATCTGATGTGCTTTCAGGGACCCATAATGAAAATCGCAAGCACATATTAATAGAGAGATGAAGGGCTCCCTGCTGAGAGACACTGAGGTTGCAGAAAAATAAACATCCACATTTATATGTTAATTGTGTGTTCCAGATTAAAGCAATTTGTTTAAAAATTACTGGGGAGAAAAATCTGTGCTTTCATGATAAAACAGAAAGGATTTCTGTAAGAAGAGACTGGCAGCATTATAGAGGTTCAGGGACTCTCAGTCTCTCAACCAAATTAAGATGCTCTCCCTGAGCTATAAGGAATATCCTTGAGAAGTCTGTGCACTGTCACCATCTGTTGAGCAAGACATGCATCATCATAATGTTTTCCGAATGCTAGGTCTTTTTGTTTTTTAATTTTGCAAACAAAAATTAATCTTTTCCTAGTCAAAATGTTTTACCATGACCATCGTGAGAGAAAGTTAGGAGGATCTCTCTGGGTTTTGTTTCTTTTTGTTTTGTGGTGCTGAGTATTAAAGACAGGACCTCACAGACGCTGGGTGAGCACACTCTCTTCACGGACACTGGGTGAGCACACTTTCCTCACGATCCTTCTCATAAGATGCTGAGCCATCTCCTCAGCCTTAAAACTATGTTTTGATGCTACTCCTCTTCCATCCCACACCCCACCACTACATCATTTGTACTTTAAATGTTTATTTCATTTGGAGAGAGAGAGAGCGAGAGAGAGAATGAGGGAGAGAGAATGTGTGTGTATGCTATGTGTGCGAGAGCAGATACACACATGCCACAGTATGTATGTGGAAGTCAGAGGACAACTTTTGGGAGTCAGTTCTCTCCTTCTGCCTTTTTGAGACCGTCTTTCTTTTTTAATATTTAATTAATTTTTGTTTTATGGTATGAGTATATTACCTACATGCATGTAAGTGTACCCATACCATGCAATGCTTGTGGAGGTCAGAGTTGGGTGATGGATCACGTGGAACTGGAGTTTTGAAAGTTGTCAGCTTCTGTGTGGGTCCTTTGCAAGAACAGCCAGTGCTCTTAACTACTGAGCCATCCCTCTAGCCCCATAAGACAGCCTTTCTTGTATACCTTCTTGTACACACTCTGCATACTCCAGTCTAGCTGGCTGGCAAATTTCCTGAATATTTTGTGGCAAATTTATACTTCATAAGACTCCTAACTCCTATTCTGTCCACATCTTGGTCTTGTCTCCCTTCATTTCCCTCATCAGGATCCCCATCATCAACTTGACCAAGGTCAGAAGTACCATATCACTCACTACTGGCATGCCATGGGAGACCATCACTCACCCTTCCTCCTTCTGTTCTCATGCTCTCTGATTTATGTGCCCAGCAAGCAATCTGTGGTTGGCTTATGAAGCCCCAACTCTGTGCTCAGCACTGTGCCAGGCACAAGAGACATACACAATGATCTTAACTATGCCCTCTGCCCACAAAGATCTCACAAATGTGTGGAGAACAGAAGAGAACAACTAGAGAACATTATGATTAAAAACATCCACTGTGAGCCAGGCATGGTGGTGCATGCCTTTAATCCCAGCACTCGGGAGTAAGAGGCAGGTGGATCTTTGTGAGTTCAAGGCCAGCCTGGTCTATGTAATGAGTTCCAGGACAGCTGGAGCTACAGGGACACCCTGTCTCAAAAAGACAAAAAAAAATCCACTGTGCCTTGGTAAGATGGCAATGATGGTGGTGAGAATGGTAACTGGCTTTAACTCCATATTTCACCCTTGTTTTCTCTTCCTAGTTTCTAGACATGTTCAGCTAAAAAAAAAAAAAATGTTTAAATCTGTTGAGTTTAAAGTCCAGTCTGGTCATTTTAGCAGTTCCTTTAAATACTGTTCGGTTGTATGACACTCCTTTTTTTTTGTAATTTTTAAATCTTAGAAAATGTATCCTATGCCCAGAAGCTGGTTTACAGTTCTTAGCAAAGTTTGGTCCTTCTACGATGGTTGATGAAATTATTGGCACTCTAAAACTTTAAACTTATTCCTATCTAGTTATAATACCCATAAAGAAGTAGTACAACAGGTGTGCTGAGAGGCATTTTATTATTTTTATACAGGTAAATCGAAACTCAAGAACTCAGCTATACATGAGGTAGGTGTTATAGGCTGAATTGAGTCCCCACATTAATTCATATGTTGAAGACTCAGAATGTGAAGAACTGTATTTAGATATGTGCTCTTTAAAAAAATGTGAGTAAGGGAAAATGAAACCAGGGCTTTGGCCCTTAATCAGTATGACCAATGCCCTATGAAGGGAGGAAGTTTAGATACCATGACAGGTTGAACATGTGCTGTCCTTCACAGGTTCACGTTCCGAATGCTTGTTCTCCACCTCGTAGCACTGTCCTGGGAAGACTGTGGAAACTTGAGGAACAGAGCCTTAGCTGGGGGAAGTAGATCCTTGGGACAGGTCTTTTAGGGTGGGAGGGATAGACTGTCCCTAGCCACTTCCTGTGTTGCCCTCTACTTCCTGATCAGCCATGTTGTGAACAGCTGCCTGCCTGCTGCCACCTGCTCTCACCACCATGTTGTTTTGCTCTGCATATGGAGCCAAGCCACTATGGGCTGCACACCTTGAAACCATGAGCAAAAATAAACACATACACACACACACCCCCAGGTTGTTTTGTAAGGTACTTGATCATACCTACACAGAAGTCACTGATACAGACCCAAGTGTTGAAGGAAGAGGATCGAAGGGAAAGATGGCCAGCTCCAAGCCAAGGAGAAGAATTGTAGGAGGTGCCAGCCCTGAAGACGCCTTGGTTGCAGGCAGCCAGAATCTTAAGCAAGTAAAGTCCTGTTAAGTCACCAAGTCTGTGGTACTTTGTTATAGTACACCCATCGAACTAATCCCTGTAAACATTTCTTCACAGATGGCATAAGCTGTGGGTCTGTTTCTTCATTTTGATGCATTTCACAATGTCTAGGGTAATAAACCTTTGATAACATTTGTTGAACTAATGAATGAGCATTAACATTTTTTAGTTAATTGGAGATTCAACTTCAGCCATGCATGGCAGTGTGTGCCTGTATTTCCAGTGCTTGGAAGGCTGAGGTGGCAAGATTGCCAGCTCAACCTGGGCTACAAAGTGAGACTCTGTCTTTCAAATAACAATACATTTTACCCATTCAAATAGAAGATCAACCTGAAAGAATTAAGTTCCTTGCTATAAAAAATATTTTCAGGTTAGATAATTTTATAACAATAACATATGTTTTGAAAGATCAAAATAACAACAAGCCAGAAAAGTCATAAGTTCTCCACATGTTAATTAGTTATTTCAGCAAGGTCAAAGCTGAATTTTACTTTACAAGAAGTAAAATCTCAGATTAATAAGAGTTTTTCTTTTTTTAAAATTTTTTATTTATTATTTTTTATGTGTATGAGTGTACTGTCTGCCTGGAGCTTGGTGCACTCATGTTGTGCAATGCAGTGGAGGTCAGAAGAGGGCTTGGATTCCCCTGGAACTGGAGTTAAAGACAGTTCTTAGCCAACATGTGGGTGCTGGGAATCAAACCCAGGTCCTCTGCAAGAGCAGTCGGCACTCTTAACCACTGAGCCATCTCTCCAGCCCCAATAAAAGTTTTTCAGTTGAATATCAATGCAAGTTTCTAAGATTAAGGCTTCTTAGACTTTTTTTTTCTTTTATTTCATTGACTGGTATCTTCCAAATCCTGTTGAAGTTGTTGGAAATACCATTATCTCAGACATGAGGGTGATCACACTATGACATTTATCATCCGACTGATTGCCAGGGTAGATTGTGCTGATCTGGGCAGGTAGACAGATGCCCCCTTCCTCCATCACCATTCCACGTATGTCCTTCTCAAATCACTGAACTCTGTCAATGAGGACTCCTCCTCCCCTACAAAAGAGGACCATTCCTCAGTCAGGGGTATAGAAGCAGCGGCCCTTGTTTGATAGAACATTCAGACAAGCTCTCAAGAAAGATGGTTCTCTTCATTTCCAAAATGGAAAAGGTGAACTTGAAAATCAAGGGGAAGTCGTTAAGATTGGAGAGCAGCCTAGTAAGGAAGGCAGATATACTAGAATGGAGAGAATTAAACCTGCACACCTGGGAGAGGCAGAGAAGAGGACGCAAGGTGGGAACCCGAACATGAACAGAGTGCTTGAGCATCCCTGTGATGGTTAACTTTCATCGTCAACTTGACTTTATTTAGAATCACCATGGAAACACATCTCTGAGTGTGTCTTTGAGGGTATTTCCAGAAAGGCTTAAGCAGGAAGGGAGATAGACCCTGAGGGTGGGCAGGACCACTCCAGGGGACTGGTTCCTACGCTAAATAAAAGAAAAAAGCAAATTAAATGGCAGTGTTCATCCCTCTCTGTTCTTCCTGTTTGCTGAAGCACTGCAGCTATCTGTGAACTGTCCTGCCATCATGCCTCCCCACCATGATGGACTGGACCCCCAAACTGGTGCCAGAATAAGCCCTTCACAGCAATGAAGTAAAGGGACTTAACACAATCCCTCCAGGATGAGTTTGAGCCTATTTAGGGCTTTTTCACACTCTATCCCAAAGGGCTGTTTCCTGGTTTCCAGAATTAAATGCCCTGAAATGTCCGCACTGCCAGCTGAGCCTCCTGAAGGTGAACGGGAAGGCCCCGGGCTCTGCAGGTCTTCAACATCTACAAATGCCTCTCCTTTCCTCTTCTCTGGCTGGAACCTCAGAGTGAACTTGGATCTCCCTTGGCAAGTTAGCTAAAACCTAACAGGAGCCCGTCTTCAGCAAAAGGGAAATGGAAGCAGGGGACAGATTGAGAAGTGTTACAGAAGCACCTCTGGGACACAGTCAAACCATCTGTCCTCTATATCAGCAACTCCACACGTTCTTTCTCAGCACCTACTTCCTGCAATTTTATAATCCTCAGGGACTCTACTGATGAATAAAATATACAGAAATATATCTGCCTCAAGGAATTTCAATTTCAATTTTAAAATAGTTAAATGTATAGTAATGCTGTGTAGAAGCTGGGCCTGGTGATGCACGCCTATAAATCCTGTTATTCTGGATGCTAAAAAAGGAATCACAAGTTCAAGGGCTGCACGGGCAACTTATGAGATCTGGTATCAGAATTTTTTTTATTTTGTTTTGTTTTGTTTTTTAATTAGGTTCTTTTTTATTGCCATTTTGTATATTTCATACATCATTTTTCAGTCCAATTTGGATACATTCTCCTCTCTCTGCGCCTCTCCCCACCCCAGTTTATATATTCTGCCATACATGTCATGCATCTTTCAATGTTTCCAAGGATTTTTTTCTGCAGAGGCTTGTTTTGAGCAGAATTTAACTGTATCAGTCAGTTCCTTGACCCAGTCCTTATGTTGTTGTTGTTGTTCCCTCCCCTTTGTATTACTCCAAATTATGGCTGTTTAAACAACACATATGCATCAAAATTATGACCTCCGGGAATAAACTATATGTTAATTCCAAAATACATTTTGGGGTTCACTTTTTCCCCTTAATTTTATATTACTCTAGAATATGAATACATATCTTCCACCCATATATGGTAATTACAATGTCTGAATATAAGTGGTAGGTCGATTTTGAGCTCATTAAAAGATTCACATTATAACACCACCGTTGCTTTCAGATACAAAGAAATATAATAATAAAGTTTCTCAGTTTGCCTGCCAACTGGGGATTTGGTGTCAGCATCCACATATGAGGGAAACCATTTGCCTTTTTTCTTTTTCTGGGACTGTGTTACTTCACTTAGCATAATGGCTTCGAGTTCCATCTATTTACCTGCAAAGTTCATGATGTCATCTTTCTTTACCGCTGCATAGAACTGCATTGTATAGATGTACCACATTTTTGTTAGCCAGTCATCAGTTGAAGGGCATTTGGGTTGGTTCCAGCTCTTCGTTATTGTGAAGAGAGCTGCAATAAACATAGCTGTGCATGTATCTTTGCAGTAGGATGAGTCTTGTAGGTATATACCCAGGAGTGATATGGCTGGGTCAGGTGGTAGGCTTATTTTGAGTCTTTTAAGGGTTCTCCACACTGCTTTCCATAGTGGTTGTATGAGTTTACATTCCCATCGGCAGTGGATGAGTGTTCCCCTTTCCCCACAACCTCTCCACCATTTGTCGTCTTTTGTTTTCTTGATCTTGGCCAGTCTTATTGGAGTGAGATCATAACTTAGAGTGGCTTTAATTTGCATTTACTTAATTATTAATGATGCTGAACATTTTTAAGATGTTTCTCAGCCATCTTTACTTCCTCACTGTTGAAGTCTCTGTTAAGCTCTTTACTCCATCTTTTGAGTGGGTCATTTGTTTTCTTACTTCTTTGTTTTTGTTTTTTGTTTTGTTTTGTTTTTGCTGGGTGTGATGGTGCATGCTTTTTTTTTTTTTAACAGGGTCTCCCTTTAGTCCCAGCTGGCCTGAAGCTCATTATGTAGATCAGGCTGGCCATGAACTCACAGACATCTGCTTGCCTCTGCCTTCCAAGTGCTAGGATTAAAGATGTGCACCACCACGCCTGGCCTAAGACAGTTCTTAGCTGCCATGTGGGTGCTGGGAATCAAACCCAGATCCTCCACAAGAGCAGTCAGTGCTTCCAACAGCTGAGCCATCTCTCCAGCCCACTTCTTTGTTTTTTTAAGTAGTCTATATATTCTGGATGTTAATGGTCTGTCAGATGTATCAGTGATGAAGGTTTCCTCCCACTCTGTGGGTTTTCTCTTCACTTCCTTGATTGTTTCTTTAGCTGTACAGACACTTTTGAGTTTGATGAGGTCCCCCTTGTCTGCTGTTGACCTTATTTCCTGTGCAGCTGCTCTTTGGTTTACAAAGTCTTTTCCTACACCTATGTCTTGTAGGTTGCTGCCAACTTTTTTTCTATGACCTTCAGGGTTTCAGGTTTCAGGTTGAGATCTTTGATCCACTTAGAGTTTATTTTTGTACAGGGTGAGATGTAGGGGTTTAATTTTGTTCTACAAATGGTGATCCAGTTTTGCCAAAACCATTCGCTGAAGACGCTATCTTTCCTCCATTGAACTTTTTTGGCCCCTTTGTCAAATATGAGGTGGCTGAAAATATATGAGCTCAAGTTTGGATCTTCAATTTTGTTCCATTGATCAATGGCTCTGTTTTTGTGCCAGTCCCAGGCTGTCTTTATGACTATACCTCTGTAATATAGCTTGAAGTCTGGTAAAGCAATCCCCCCTGTATTGCATTTTTCACTCAGGGTTGCTTTAGCTATTCAGGGTCTTTTGTTTTTCCATATGAATTTAAGGATTTTTTTTTCCAAGTCTGTGAAAAAAGCTCATAGGGATTTTGATTGGGATTGCACTGAATCTGTAATTTGGGTAGAATGGACATTTTTACTATATTAATTTTTGCAATCCTTGAGCATGAGAGGTCTTTCCATCTTTTGATGTCATCTTCAATCTCCTTCTTCAGGGTTTTAGATTTTTTGTCTAAAGAGGTCTTTGGTGTCTTTGGTTAGGTTTATTCCCAAGTTTGTTTTTTTTTGGAGGCTAATATGATTGGGAAGGTCTCCTTGTATTCCTTCTCCAGTTGCTTATTGTTGATGTAAAGGAAGGCTTCTGATTTTTCGGGGTTAATTTTGTATCCTGCCACTTTACTGAAACTTTTAATTGTTTCTAGGAGTTTTCTGGTGGAGTTTTTAGCATCCCTTAGGTAAACAATCATATCATCAGCAATAAAGGATAGCTTGACTTCCTCTTTTCCAATTAGTACTCCTTTAATTTCCTTTTCTTGCCTTATTGCCCTAGCAAGAATTTCAAGCACTATATTGAAGAGGAGTGGCAATAGGGGGCAGCCTTGCCGGGTTCCTGCCTTTAAGGGGAATGCTTCTGTCTTTTCTCCATTTTAGGATGATGTTGGCTGTGGGTTTCCTGTATATGGCTTTGAGTACATTGAGGAATGTTCCTTCCAGTCCAATTCCCTCTAGGACTTTAAGCATGAAGGGATGCTGGATTTTGTCAAAGGCTTTTTCTGCATCAATTGAGATGATCATGTGGTTTTTGTCTTTCAGTCCTTTTATGTGTTTTTTTATATTTATTGATTTATATATGTTGAACCATCTCTGCATTTCTGATATGAATCCAACTTGGTCATGATGGCTGATCTTTTTGATGTGGGTCTGTATGCAATTTGCAAGTATTTTGTTGAGAATTTTTGCATCTGTGTTCATTAATGAGATGGGTCTAAAGTTTTCTTTCTTGTTTGTGTCTTTACCTGGTTTTGGTATTAGAGTGATGCTGCTTCATAGAAAGAATTTCCCTCTATTTGTATTATTCTGAACAGTTTGAGTAGTAATGGTTGTAAACCTCTTTAAATGTTTTATACAATTCTACTGTGAAACCATCTGTGCCTGGGCTTTTTTTAGTTGGGAGGGTTTTTTTTTAATTAGATCCTCAATTATTATGTTTAAGCTGTCAATCTCTTCTTGGTTAAGATTTGGTGAATCCCAGGATTTCAGATATTCATCCATTTCTCTTAGATTTTCAAATTTAGTAGAGTATAGGTTTTTGAAGTATTCTCATATGATTGTCTGGATCTTTTCTTTATTTGTTGAGATGTTTCCCCTTTCATCATGAATGCTATTGATTTGGAGTTGCTCTTTCTTTTGGTTAACTGGCTTAGAGGTCTGTCTATTTTGTTTACATTTTCAAGGAACCAGCTTTTGGATTCATTGATTTTTTTTGCATTGTTTTCTTTGTTTCTATTTCATTGATTTCTGCTCTGATTTTTGTTATTTCTTCCTGTCTGTTGGGTTTAGGGTTCATTTGTTGTTGTCTCTCAAGTGTTTTTAGCTGCAGTGTTAGATTATTTATTTGTTTTCTTTCTTTTTTTTTTTTTTTTAAACGTGAGGACTTAAGGCTATAAATTTCCCTCTTAGTACTGCTATTAATGTATCCCACAGGCTTTGTTGTGTTGTATTGTCTTTTTCATTTATTTCCATGAATGCTTTTGTTTCATTATTTATTTCTTCCCTGACCCACTCATTATTCAGGATTGTGTTGTTCAGTCTCCATGTGTTCTTATAGTCAGTAGGGCTTATCCTGGTGTTAATATTGAGCTTTATTGCACTGTGGTCTGACAGAATGAATGGAATAATTTCAATCCTTTTGTATTTGTTGAGATTTCTTTTGTGTCCCAGTATGTGGTTGATTTTGGAGAATGTTCCATGGGGCACTGAGTAGAAAAGTATATTCTCTGGTGTTTGGGTGAAATATTCTGTAGATATCTGTGAGATCCATTTGGTGTATTGTATTGTTCAGTTCTGACATCTCTCTGTTTATTTTTTGTCCAGTTGACCTATCCAAGGGACTCAATGGGGTATTGAAGTCCCACTATTAGTGTACTGAGATTACTCTGTGTCTTGAGGTCCTGAAGGATTGCGTTTATAAAGTTCAGTGCACCAGAGTTTGGTGCATAAACATTTAAGATTGTGAAATCTTCCTGGTTAATTGTTTCATTGATATAATGGCCTTCTTTGTCTTTTCTGATTAATTTTACTCTGAGGTCTATTTTGTTTGATATTAGAATAACAATTCCTGCTTGCTTTTTGTTACTATTTGCCTGGAATACTTTTTTCCATCTTTTCACTCTAAGGTGGTGTCTGTCCTCGAGGGTGAGACGGGTTTCTTGTAGACAACATATATATGGATTCTTTTTCCTAATCCATTCTCCCACTCTATGTCTTAGGATTGGGGGATTTAGACCATTAATATTTAAGGTTATTTTTGAGAGATGTGTGTTTCCTTTCAATTTATTTTTTTTTGTTTGCATTCTTGCTCTAGGTATTTATTCACTCTGTTATGTTTTTGTTAATTTCTCTCTTGGGTTGCTTGAGGATAGTAGCTCCTTTCCTCTGTTCTTTGAATTGCTTTGAGTATTTTCTGAAGTGTTGGGATTTTTGACATGTGTTCTTTCATTTTGTTTATGTCATGAAAGATTTTTCTTTCTCCTTCAACTATAATTGAGATTTTTGCTGGGTATAGTAATCTAGGTTGCATCTAAAATCATTTACCACTGGGAATATTTTGGTCCACGTTCTTCTGGCTTTCATAGTTTGCACTGAGAAGTCAGCTGTAATTCTGTTGGGTTTCCCCTTATATGTAACTTGTTGCTTTTCTCTTGTGGCTTTCAGTATTTTGTCTTTGTTTTGAGATCTAGGGTTTTAATTATGATATGGTGTGGGGAATTTATTTTCTGGTCTTGTCTATTTGGTGTTCTATGTGCTTCTTGTATTTGTATGGGTTTGTCTTTTTTCAGTCTGGGGAAATTTTCTTCTATTATCCTGTTGAAGATCTGATCAATACCATTGTCTTGGGATTCTTTGCCTTCCTCTATCCTTATGATGCAGAGGTTTGGTCTTTTCATGGTGTCCCACATTTCCTGGTTGTTCCATTCTTGGCATTTTCTTAATCTTTACTTGAGGATTCTAGTTGTGCCATATTATCCTGTAGGTAGGTCTGATATTCTTTTTTTCTGTTTCATCCATGCTGCTTCTGAGGCTTTTTCCCATCCTTTCCTGGTGATTGGATAAATGTTCAATTTCCTTCTTCATTTCATCCTGCGATTTCTTTAGTATTTCCACTTCTTTTTGGAGCTTGTCTCCTTCTTCTTCTTCTTCTTCTTCTTCTTCTCCTCCTCCTCCTCCTCCTCCCCCTCCTCCTCCTCCCTCCTCCTCCTCCTGCTCCTTCTCTTCCTCCTCCTCCTCCTCCTCCTCCTCCTCCTCCTCCTTCTTCTTCTTTGGTATTTTTGAGACAGGGTCTCCTTGCTTTGCTGGTCAGTTTCTTTTTTTCCTTTCAGCCTGAGATCTTTTCAGTGTTTCCACTTTCTTCTGGAGTTTGTCATTCTCTCCCTCTAATTTTTTTTGGAGTTTATCATTCTTTTTTTTTTTTTAAGGCGTGCACCACCGCGCCCGGCATTTATTTATTTCTGTATGTGTATCAATGTACCATCTGCATGCAAGTTTGTGCACCTGCGGAGGTCAGAAGAGGGTGTCGGATTCCCCTGGAACTGGAGTTCTCCCGGAATTGGAGTTTCAGATGGTTCTCAGCCACCATGTGGGTGCTGGGGATCGAACCCAGGTCTTTCCTTCTAGTTCCTTCAGGAGTTTTTTATTCTCCCCCTTAGTTCTCTGATTTGTTCTTTATATTCTTTGATTTCTTTGAATATGTCTACACCTGTTCTTCTAAGGTCGGTGTCTTGGTTTCCTTCCAGAGAGATCTCCATCGTTGGGATCTTCTACACGACTGGTAGAGTTCAGTGGGGATTTATTATGAGCTTTTCCCATATTGTTTTTTTTTATTTCTGTTGTCTTTGGCATGTGGATTTGTGAGGTTTTGTTGTTGTTGTTTGTTTGTTTGTTTGGATTCTGTTGCTAATTTCGAATGTTAATATGGAGGACTGGTCAGTCATTTACTCTGCTTCCTGCCAGTTTCCTCCTCCACATTGCTTGTGCAGCCTAGAATCACTGGCACTGGGTGTGTTAGATTGTCCCAACCAGAGCACCAGCAGCTTACAGTCTCCACTACAGTACCAGTTGCTTGAGCACGTGTGGTGGGGAGGGGGGATTTTAGTCCTTAGGTCCTCGCACCAGTATGGAGCTGGTACCTCACCTAGCCTGGCCGCTGAGTCTGCAGGCCTCCTGTCTGCCTCTCTGTCTACCCACACAGTTCTTCTCTCTGGTGCCCAAGGTGGGGCATCAAGTCCCTGGCAGGGCAGCAAGGCTGTGCGGGTCCTGGTCTCAGAATTTGAAAAAAATAAAAATATGGTGGGAGATGAGCGTGTAGCTCAGCAGTAGAACACTCACCTGGCACGGGAAAGGCCCTAGGTTTAAAATCCCACCACTCCAGAAAAGAAAAAGAAAGAAAGACAGACAGAAAAGAAGGAAAAAGAAGCAGCATGCCAGACAGCATTCAGTGCTACAGAGAAAAAGTCAAATAGTAGAAAAAGACGTAAAATGTGGTGATGGGTTGAAAATATTAGATTAGGAAGAAAAGGCATCACGGACTCAGCTCAGAAGCCTGTGGGAGAAAACATCAAATCACACGCTGACTTTCTCAAGAAACACCCAAGCTCTAGATCCGGACTGCCTGGGGGCGATTCCCTGAAGAAGCAACATCTGTATGAAAGATTCTACAGACTCCAAGACTCTGGCTGAGAGGAATACTATGACTACAGAGAGGTGGACGTTGCCGGTCCTGTGCCCCAATCACCCTAGACTATCTCAGCCCCCTTTGCATAGCTGTTTATCATTAACCTCTGTATCTGACCTAACATCCCCCTCACTTTCAAATAATATTCTTTGAATGTAGGGCTAATCTGTACTCCCCTAACCCAAATGATCAACCCAATGTCAACTTCCTATAGATCCCTCTGCTCTGCTGTGCAGCCAACTTGATGTAGTTTGAAAACTCAGACCCTGCTTTCTTTTCTGGGACTTAGAAGTATTCATGTAAATCTATTCCATAGTAGAATCTGTCATTCAGATAACTCAAATTCCTGTTCACTCAAATTTGACTCTGAATAAACTATTTTATCATTTCTTAAAAAAAGCTGAGTTGGTGTTTTTATGTCAAAATACTTTTCATAGCCCCACTCATTATTTATTATGTGAATTTGAGCAAATTATCTAAGTTTTCTGTTGCACAATGTCATTATCTTTTAAATGAGGTCCCTATACTTGTAAAGTTGTGACAAGTCAAGATGAAAACAAAACAAAATGTATTACAAACTTAAAACATCACCTGGTATCTAAGAATTCAACAAATACTAGGTTTTAAAATTTCTCTTTAGGGGGGCTGGAGAGATGGCCTAGTGGTTAAGAGCCCCGACCGCTCTTACAGAGGACCCGGGTTCGATCCCCAGCACTCACATGGCGGCCGAGAGCCG